>JAVJIF010004318.1:0-314089 GCA_038442645.1 Agave tequilana | reverse complement strand
AATTCTATGAGATGGCATAAAGTCCAATGATGCTTTGTGGGTCAGGATGCCTGGTAATCAATAAATAACATATCAAAAGATGATTAGCTGAAATCACGATGTTGAGATAGGTTAGATGCAATAGAAGACAGAATAAAGAAAAGTTTCATTTGTGGACAATAGATGTAGCAGAAACTGAGGGTAATCATCTAAGAGTTATAATGGAGACCAGTGTCTGCGGATCATAATTCCCTGTGGTGCTAAAAACGATGGGTTAGTAGGTTATATGTGCTTAAATTTCAAATTGTTCCTCTTTTTGTTATATACCTTTTGCCTGAATTCTGAATCAAAACTTAAACCAAAACTGACCCGAACTGAGCCATCAAACGTTGCTATAGCTAGCCAAATCTTACCATGCATGCTTTGGTGCATCTCTTTCTTATATAAAGCATATAGAACTAAGGTTGGCTGGTTATAATTATGGCCAAACTGAACACCTTCAAAGTTCCCAAAACTGTGAGTTCTGGTCACTTTATTTTAGTTGCATCTAATGATAACAGATATATATTCACAAACCTTAGGGATGATGCTTCAAAGGTCCCCCACAATTTTCTGAAAACTTGAGGACTTCCTAATAATGTCAGGCAATATTGGTAGGTTATGGGGCAGCTCAACTAATTAGTTAAGTGCCACTCATGTGAATGATCGCCAAAATACCATCATTGTTAAAACTTGTTAGTTGTTACTTAGAGAAGTTACTGAGCTCAGATATTGTCTCCAGAGCCTCCAAATAAATGTCTCCAGATGCATTTGATTCGAAGCAACAATAATCTTATTTGATATAAGGCAGCAAAGATCTTAACTATCAAGTTTCTAAGCCAATCATCAACTCATTAAAACATGTAGCCAGAAAGTAACAAATGAGCAACATAAAAAATTATTGAGAACATGCTAGTCATGTGTATGCATAATTATAGATACATATAAAACAGCAATCCTACTTGTATGGAACAATTGGCATTTGGTAAGCTAATATACCTTCTGATTGACAGTGAAAAATACCAAATTTTGATTGATTATGTAATATCATCATATGGATGCAGAAGCAGTTATCAGGGCCCGCCACAGGGAGGTTCAACAGTACATTTCTGTTTTATAATTGATATTATTCCCAAGTTAGGTGGATTCCTTGCAAACCCATTATCCTTGATACCTTCCAATTCACAACTCTGGTCACTTCAAGTTTCAAGTGAAAAATTGACATAGGAAACAAGTGGTACATCTACGCATGTTGCTTTATTCACGATTAGTTTGTCCATACCACTAATTACTGTCTCACCATTCCAACATATTAGAGCTTGAACCAGTTCAATTGTGCTGTTTAGACATTTAGCTAAATAAAACATATTTCCATCATGGACTTTCTCCTTAACCACCACAGACCCTGTTGGGATCGACAACGCAGAAGAAGAAAAAAGACAATATCACATATCAATCAAAGACACCAAAAATTACATGAAAAATCCAAATTGGAAAAAACCACGAAGCAGCACACAAATCCACTATTATCAGAGAGATTACAGGGGAGAAAAAGAAATCCTCATAACCGCTCTGTACAATGGCACTCACAATTGCTTGCTTCAATCTATTAACCTTTATGATGTTGCATCCTCTTTTATAGGATAAATTAAGATTACAAGTTGTGAGATCTTTAAACTGTCTTTGACGTGTTCTCCAAGTTTTGCTGGCAAAAAATCTTCTGGATTGTACCGCTTCGACTACTATCCTCTATCGATGCGAAGTGCTCCTCCGACTAGGTGCCTTCGAAGTGATCTTCCACTCCGGAGACTCCATCACTCTGGAACACTCTATCGCTCCGTCCTTGCCATCAACCTGAAAGTCCGAACTAGCTCAACGCATGACTCGGAGAGCTTTGTCGTCGCTCCGGGACCATCGTGTTGACTGCTTAAGGTGACACTCTATCAAGGCAATAATCTGGCTTCACAACTTAATAATTTCTCACTTGGAGGCTGATTATTGTCACAGCAACGACACTCCATCTCTCTCTCGTACGCCAACTCTTAACTCATAGTGTATTTGTTGCGACTCAACTCCGAATCTTCTCTGTCATGACCACCTGGTCAGCATGTCTGCGGGATTCTGACTTGTGTGTATCTTCACCAGTGATAACACATTGTCCTTTAAGAGAATGCGGATGAAGTGGTGTCGCACATCAATGTGCTTCATTATGTCATAATAGACTGGATTGTTGGCAATATCTGTAACACTCTGGCTATCACTGTGCAGTAACAGAGTTCTGCTCCTTACCAAGCTCTTTCATAAAATCTTTCGCCATATCATCTCCTTGCAAGCTTTTGTCATTGCAACATATTTAGCCTCCGTCATAGACAAGGCGACTATTTTTTACAGCCTCGACACCCAGCTCACTGCTCCACTTCCCAAAGTGAACATAATCAGTGGTATTCTTCTGACTGTCTACATCCCCGCAAAGTAGGAGTCTACATATCCGTGGAGACCAAGGCTCTAAATATCGGATATCGGAATCGTATCGGATGGGAGTTTCTTATATCGGATATCAGGGGAGATATTGGGGATACGCGCGCATATCGGACATTCATATCGAACAATATATATAATGAAATATTGATAATTAAAGTTGGTTTAGAGTCATACATATCATCTACCTAATAAAAATGATGTAATATGCTTGCAAAGGCAGTAAAAAAATAATGTACATTTGCACGCAATCGCGCAGTAAATAAGTTATTTCAATCGGGTGATATATCGGGCGATTTATCGGTCAATATCAGGCGATTTATCAGTCGATATTTCAAATATCGACCATTTTTTGTTGCAAACGGTATGGCAAACGATTTCCCCATATCGTATCGGTGGCAGGCAAAAAAGGAGATATCGAACGATATCTCGGTCGAATCGGCCGATATTTAAAACAGGGGTGCAGACGAATGTCCACGCCATCATAGCAAAATGTCATATCTGAACTCTCTTTTAGATACCTCAAGATCCACTTTACTGCTCTCCCACGCTCCTTCCCGAGATTGCTTATATCCTGCCGACAACTCTCACTGCTTGAGCAATGTCTGACCTCGTACAGACCATAGCATACATCAGACTGCCCATAACTGATGCATATGGCATCTCCGACATGCGAGCCTTTTTATTTTCTGTTGTCAGAGTCCTTTGCCTTTGAGAGCTTGAAGTGACCTCCGAGAGGGACGTTCACAAATTTAGCATCTGACATGTTAAACCTCTTCAGCATCTTCTCCACGTATTTGGCTTGTAAAATTTTCAACAGACTTTTTTCTCTCTGTTCATTCTAAGAATTTTCTTCGATGGACCCAAGTCCTCCATTGTGAATTCTTCTGCCAACTTGGCTTTGAGATTCACGATCTCCTTCATTTTTGATCCGGCAATAAGCATATCATCTACATACAATGCCAGTATGATGTACGAATTCTCAAACCATTTGGGATAGCAACAGTGATCAACCTGCAGCCTTGTGAATCCATTACTAACTATGAATATGTCGAATTTCAGATACCACTGCTTCGGAGCCTGTTCAAGCCATAAAGACTCTTTTTGAGCTTGCAAACCAACTGCTCCTTTTCCGACATAATATAACCTTATTACTGCATTATATAGATGTCTTCCAAATCGTCATGGAGAAACACAGTTTTGACATCCAGCTGCTCTAGATATAAATCCTCTGTTGTCACGATGCTCAAAACAGATCTAATAATAGCTAATTAAAATCTCGTTAAAATCAATATCTTCCCGCTGTTGAAATCCCTTCACAACCATCCTCGCCTTATACCTTTTGGTGACGTCATGCTCTTCCTTAAAACGGTAGACCCATTTGTTATGTAGGGCTCGCTTGCTTTCTGGTAGTTCAACCAAATATATTTGGTTCTTCATGAGAGACTCCATCTCATCACCCATAGCAAGCATCTACTTGTCCTTGGCTTCCACCTGTAAAGCCTCCTCATAACACTCAGGCTCATCACTATCAGTCAATAACAGATAATGCAAGGCAGGAGAACATCTCTCCGGGGCTCTAGTCGTCCTGTTGATTGCCTTAACTCATTTGGGGTTGTCGGAGGCTCTACTCGGAGTTCTCCATTCTCTTCCAGAATTCTTCGAGACTTTTTCACAGGAAGATCATCAAGTTCAACGAACCTGAATCCACAGCATCCTGCTATTACGGAGTGCTCCGAGATGCCACTCCGAGATCCTTCTCTAAAGTGCTCAGCAAGTTCTTATACATCTTCTCATTGAATATCACGTCCCTATGTCTAAGGATCTTTCGATTTTCTAGTTCCTAAAACCGATAGTCGTACTCTCTTCCTCTGTACCCAATGAAGATGCACCTCTTGGACTTTGGATCCAACTTGCTCATGTGATCTAGTTCCACATGGATATATGAGATACAACAAAATATACGCATGTGATTCAAATTTACCTCTTTGCCGGTCCATACCTCCTCTGGGATCCCCACAGATCAGGGACACCGATGGCTCTCTGTTGATCAGATGCACCATCGTATTGACTGCATCTGCTCAGAACTACTTGGATAATCCAGCATGTATCAGCATGTTCCTGGCACGCTCCGAGATAATCTTGTTTATGCGCTCTGCCACCCCATTCTGATAAGGCTTCCTCGGAATTGTCTTCACTCTACGGATTCTCCGACTCGCGCAGAACTCTTCGAATCTGCCATCACAGTATTCGCCCCATTGTCGGACTTAAAGCACTTAAGCTTCCGAACTTGATTCATTCTCAACGTAGGCCAATGACTTATTAAACACATCGAACATATCTGACTTGTGTTTCAAGAAATAAATCCAAACTTTTCTACTTGAATCATCGATAAAGGTTACAAAATACAATGAGCCTCCAAGAGATGGAACTGAAGCCTTACCCCACACGTCGGTGTGAACTAACTCTAACCTTTCTGTCTTCAGAGTCTTTTTCGCTTTTGAGAAACTGACTCTCCGCTACTTTTTGTAGACGTAATCTTCACAGAAATCTAAGTTTATAAATTTCAACCCCAGCAACTTATCCTTGAAAAGCATAACCTTCATTCTTTTCTCGCTCATATGCCCAAGTCTCCGATGCCACGCTCCGGCATCCAACTCCGATGAAGCAACTGAAATTGATGCTTGGGAACCAGACATCATGTACAGAGTACCTTCCTGTCGTGTGCCATCACTATGGCACCCTTTGTGATCTTGCATATATCACCGTCGAAGGTGGGCTTCATCCCTCCGTCTGCAGGCTGACCAACAAAGATCAGATTTCTTTTCAGCTACAGTACATATATAACGTTCCTCAATTTTAGCGTCGAGCCATTAGAAATGCTAACCATCACATCGCCTTTCCCAACAATGTCACATGGTACATCATCTTCCAGATACACCGATCAAATCCACCTTTCACATAATTTTGAAAGATGTCATGTCGGGGAGTGACATGAAGGAGGCGCTCAAATCAATCATCCATGATTCACTGGGACCAGCCAAGATAGAATCAAAGTATCGGATCCGTCACCTCCGTGACATACAATGATTCCTTCTCTTTGTTTTTGCCTTCTTCTTCTTACAGTCCCTCTGAATATGCCCATTCTCACTGCACTGCCAACACCCAGCACCCCTCGACTTGGAAACACCTCTCTCTGGATTTGAATTTGTCATTCTTTTTCTTTTCTCTATTCATCAATCTTCCTCTCTGATCGACACTCAGGGCACTCTCTGATATCTCAGCCGACCTCGATAACGTCCCGCGCGCCTCTTCGCTGAGAAATACACCCATTACATCATCAAACTTCAAGGTTCCTGTCTCACAGAAATTGTCCATCGCCATTACGAGACCATCTCAGGCTTCTGGTAGACTAGACAATAGAACCAACGTTCCGATTCCGTCATCAAAATTGATTTCAACGCATTCCAATTGGCTCATTAGCATGTTGAATACATTGATATGCTCAGAAATGCTTTCGTTGTCCGATATCTTCAAGTTGAAAAACTTCTTCATCAAGAAAACTTTGTTGAAGCCGAGAGTTTCTCATACATCTTCGATAGTGCCATCATCAAGTCTTTAGTCGTCTTCTCCCTAGATACGTTGAATGCGCAACCGTCGATGTCAAGGTTAATCGAATCGCCCATAGGGCTTTTCGATCTAAGATCTCCCACTCGCCGTCGGACATCTCCTTCGACTTTTGGGCCTTTCCACCAAGAGAAAGATAGGAATCTTTCTGATACACCTAGTCTTCGATCTGCATCTTTCAGAACCCGAAGTCCGCACCGTTGAATCTTTCAACTCTGATTTTTTCTTCCGCCATTACGAACCTCGCTCTGATACCATTGTTGGGATCGATAACAACGCGGAAGAAGAAAAGAGATAAGATCACAAATCAATCAAAGACATCAGAATTACGTGAACCCAAATCGAGAACAACCACAGAGCCGCACACAAATTTATTATTATCAGAGAGATTACAGAGGTCACAGTCGCTCTGTACAATGACACTCGCAATTGCTTGCTTCAATCTATTAACCCTAATGATCCTTTTATAGGATCAAGTAGGGTTACAAGTGAGATCCCTAAACTGTCCTTGACGTGTTCTCTACGTTTTACTGAGAAAGAAGCTTCTGGAATGGGCCGCTTTCAGACTAGACTGGACCGCTTTCATTAAGCACACAAGCTACACTGCTCTGTCGTTGTAGAGTGCACCTCCGACTAGGTGCTTTGGAGTGATCTTCCGCTCTGGAGACTCCACCACTCCGGAAGACTCTATCTCTCCGTCCTTGTCATCAACCTGAAACTCCAAACTCGCCCAACACCATGATTCAGAGAGCTTTATCGTCGCTCCGGGACCATTGTGTTGACTGCGTAAGGCGACACTCCGTCAAGACAATAATCTGACTCCACAACTTAACAGACCCAACCATTACTGGTTGTGTACCTGAACTTGTGTCTTGGTTTCTACAACTTTCAGGTAAAAATTTGACATAATACAATCTAAGCATGTTGTGTTATTCATGATCAGTTTGTCCATGCTACAATTTAGCTTCTCACCATTCCTAACATTTGGTAACCTAGTTTAAAAGGCTATGTTGTTTAGCGATTTAGCTAAATAGGTCATTGTTCCATCATAGACTTTCTCCTTAGGTACCACAGCTCCAAAATTTTGGTTCTGTGCCTGAACGTGTATCTTGAAGAATTTTAGCACACATCAAGATGCAAAGCTACAATCTCCAAACACTATTGTGTCACTCCATGCTTCAACTTGCTTGGGATCTTTTCGGGTTTGGCACCATTTAGCATGGCAAACTGACAATTGAGACATTCATGACAGCTACATACCACTTCAGATCTTAGATCTCACACTCATTTATTAAGTTTTCCCAATTTCATTCTATTTTTGTCTCGGTCTCAACCTTAGTTCAAACCAATTCCTTTCACTGGGTTTTTTTTTCCGACGAGATTTGAGCCAAAAACCCTAAAACCATGTCGATGGAAGACAATAAGCAAAATTCCCTTATCAAATCAAAGTGAACGTGCTAATTGGCACTCCCACTGGATCTTACACAAAGTATTTTAGATAATTAAACTTTCTATTGAATATGCTGATGTTGATGATCCAATTATAAAATGCATTTCAATCCAAAAAAAAACATCTCAAATAACCATAATAAAATATTGCAATTTCACCAATATCCTATCCAACATTTTGCATTTTCATCTTTACCACCTGAATGCCTTTATAATCCTGACATATTTGAGAATCACCTTTCTATCAACAACCTATCGGCGGGTGGATTCCAACCCGTTGACTTTCAATTCTCAAATATGCACTTTCAAAATAAAGGGAACCACACCACTTTGTTAAGCCCAAATACAAAAGAGGGTAAATCGGTCACATTAAGATTACGCACTGAGTAGTTTAGAATATTGTGCTTAACTTTTTTTTTATTAATGCACTTAATGGAAGGAGGACGGGCCACCATCTTGAAAATTGTTACTGAGACAAACGTTGTACCAAAATAATACTTCAATTCAAGAAAAACAATTTCAAGCTTCAAGAACAACGTTTTAAAATTTTTCAAAAATATTTCTTAAGTGGGTCGCCTCGCAGTGGCTCTCGCTTGTAGCCTATAATTTAAAACCTAAGAAATTAGTATATTGACTATGCACCAGAACAATTATGATAATAAAGCAGTTTACCAATCCCATTTAACTGTAATAGTAAGTTCAGGGTGATTAGCCAGATTTAACTAATTAGTTTCCCTAAGGTTTTGGCAAAAGCTTGGAGTTGCTCGTTTAAAAATTGGATGGAAAGGTAGCCTAAAAAACAATAAATGAAACCATTTAGTATACTCCTCAATCAACCATACATAAACAATATAGAGAATTAGATAACCGACTCGGAGCCAAATTATGCTAGCAAACAACCAAACAAAATTTCTAGCAGATACAGCAGCCTTCAGAATCTCGAAGAGCAAGATGCATTCTAATTTTCCAAAAAGCTGTGTCTACTACTATCAACTCAAATCGAGAAATTGCGGAGAGCCCATTACCAGTGGATCAACCTTGTTGTCGGACAGCTTCACTTCCACATCTCCAGAACTTGCATGTGTATTGTCTTCCATTTGGACCAGCAGGTAATTTGGTGCACTTTAACTGCGAATTTGTAAAATAGAAAAAAGAATTGACTTACTACTAACAATCTAAAGAAACAAAGCAGCCATGCAGATGAAGTCTAACGGGAAAACATTGCACAATTCACTGTGGCTGGGGCTGGAGCTGTTTGCTCCATCCTATTTCCTCACAAAAAAAAAAAAAAAACATTGCACAATTCATGAACACAATCTACAAGTGGGACCCACTGTTCAAAGTAGACAATTTTCAGCTCTCACTTTTTCAGTTGCTCAGCAGACGATGCTGTTTGCTGTTCTGAACAGGGCAGCTCATCACAGGATACACAGCTGATCTTGAGATTACCAACAACAACAAACAACAAACTCAGAAAAACGAGGTGCGGCGCATGCCGGTTGTTGACTGCAAATTAGCGTTTTTCACGTCATATTGAGGTTTTTTTCCGGATCAACCACGAAACATTCCACTATTTGCACGGATGAGCACCTTAATTAGTCTACTTCCATCGTTATAAGTTTGAACCTAAAACTAGCAGTGGTGATAAGCATGAAGAATTTTTTTTTTAAAGCCTCTTTTTTCCATGATTGTTAACTACTTAAATTTCGAAACGGAAACAGAAAGCATAATGGATCAGATCTTTGCGAAATTAACAAAAAAGATCAAAGGCTAAGATGCATATGGTAAACTTAAGGATAATTAACTGAGATTCCAAGACGATCGCCGTGAAAATTACGAATTCTGATTCGATTTCCAAGCCAAAAAAAAAAACATAAGAATTAACAGTGAATGGATCCAAAGTAAAGTTCAGTTATATTCAAAAGCGATCGTCTAGAAGAGAGCAGAAACAGAGGAGGAAAAGCACCATTTCTTTTCTTTTCTAGTAAAAATCAAGCGGATAAAACGAGAATAAGCATCAGCGCACCAAAACGCTTGGATCATCAAAAAGCAAGAATTTCTTATTCAGGTTCAAAAACGACTGCATCGCAAGGATCTACTAACAACATCGAATCAATGCGATGAAATCAAAAGAGAGATCGAAACCCTCACCTTGTTGTTGAGATCCAAAGGCGATCAACTTTCTCCCTCTTCTTCTTTCTCCTCTTATCTCTCTCTGTGTTTCTCTGAATTTTGTTTTTATTTTGGGTTTTTTTTTAATACTTTCCCGAAAGTAGCGGGGGGAGAGAATCTTTTTATACGAAGAACAGTGTCCGGAGCGGACCAGAGTGAGACGAAATCGCTATGTCTTCGGCCCGCGCTCGCTACTCTCACCGCATCACCGACCCCGGTGAGCTTACCGCCCCCAGCACACAATCAATTATTATTATTATTTTATTATTTTACCATTTGTTTCGTCGTAAAAATCGTAAAACTCCGTAATTCGTAAATAACTTACAACCGATTACAATTACGGCATTTGTTTAGACCGTAATTTATAAAAGACTTACGCAACTCAATTACCACTAACTTGCAACCCAATTATCACTCACTTACAGCCCAGTTACAGTTAATTTTGTGGTCATACAAATTTGCATTATTTTTTTATGATAATATTAATTTTTTTAATATTTAACTTTTTTAATATTTATTTGCAATATTAAAACCTTTTTAATATTAAATTTTTTTAATATTTAACTTTTTTAATATTTATTTGCAATATTAAAATTTTTTAAATCACCAAATAGTTAATTTTGTGGTTAACTTTTTCAGTTACTACTTACACGTTACGACAACCAAACAACATAAAATACAATATATTTTCGTACTTACAACTTTATATTACCAACAAAACACCGTAAAACTTACATGTATATAACTCATTTATAACTGTAAAAGACTTTACTAATTATGACTTACGAATTACAGCCAATTACAACAACCAAACAAACCTTGGATTTATTTCCCGGAAACGGTAGACCGCGTTTTACTCGAATTTCCCCAAAAAAAATATTTAATTACTTGATTTTAATTGGTGGTTTTATGATGATGAAAATAATAATAATAATTACTAAAAAAAAAAGAGTGTACGGGCAGGTGCTGCGCACGTGCGGATGAGGTGGTGGGGACGCTGATGTGAGTTGGAAAGATCGAGAACTTTGTTGTTGTCGAGTGTCCGTTTCGGTTGGTGAGCGGATCTTCTGCAATTAACAAAACACAAAACGCATGCTCGTAGCCAATGAATAAATGACACGTGTCCCGGTTTAAAGATACGAAACGAACACGCTGAGGAATGACAGGTCTACACTAGACCCGTTATATGCGTTGCGAAAAGCATCTTATTTATTTATGAGTTTTTTATGTATTGTTCTTCAAAATTTTCTTATTTTTGTATTAATTTTTTAAATTTTGTAATTTCAATTTAGTTTCTTAAATCCTTAATCTCAAATAATAATATTATTGTCATCCAAATTAAACAAAAAAGTTAAACATGTTAGAGAAAAATTAATACCTCTAGATCAAGAAAAACAAGAAGTAAAAAAAAAGAAGAAGAAGAAGAAAACTGAAAAGAATTTTTTGCTTAGAAGTAATGGTTTAGATGAGATAAACGACGAGAAGAAGAAGATAAATAAGGAAGAAGGGGATTTGGCCCACAAATCCCAATCCTTGGCTTCTAAAAATGAGAGCTTAAATTTGTCCAATGTAACTATTGTTCTTGATTTTAAGATACTCAAAAGGTTTGAAGCATTAAATTGAAATTATAAAAATTATAAAATTTTAAAGGCTTAATATAAAAATACAAAAGACTTAAGAGATGAATACATAAAAAAAATATTTATTTATTAGTAAATAAAAATATTAAGCAAGACAATTGTCGAAGAGATATCCTGACCGAAAATAAGATAAAAAAAGAAATAACATGCAGAGATTACAGATTCATGACATATCAGGGTAGGGTTGTAGTTACTTCTAACAAGATGAGCTAATACAGCCGGCTCTACTTTATTTGAGTTTTACTATCAATAATACCCCAAAAAATTACATTTACATGAATCGAAGGTTTAATTTTATTTTGCCTTCCCACCTCAAATATTTATTTTTACATAATTACTCTTTTAATTTTATATGTTTAGATGAAAACATACATCTAACAAATCTTTGCATATGTTTTAAGTTTCAAAAATGTATTGGTTCTATTTATTTTCTATGTAAGGAGGGAGAGAGTCCATGAACACTACTACAGGTTCTTTGTTCAGATTGAATTCTTGGGTAATTGGGCCCCACTGCCACTAAACCTTTCACATTATATATATCCCCGATTCTTTTCCTCCCATTTTGCAAGAGTTTTCATTTTTTTTCCCCACAGAATTTTTAAGATTATTTCAGACAAAGGAAAAGAACCGAAAGTGAGGCGGTAACCTCACCTCCTCCGATTGAGAATTAGTCGGGTTTTTGGTGAATGTGACACATCAACGTTTCTTTTTGGTCAGCTATACAAATTGGTGCCGTCCAAGCCGACCGTCTCCAAAAATGACGACGGCGGCGACGGTATCCAATCCGGCACCTCTCATTTCCGACCATAGCTGATGCGGGCCCCACTTCTTGGGACCCATCCCTCTCCCCCTGCACATGCAGCTTGCAGCTCTGTCACCTCCGCCATCCGCCTCGTCGAGCTCCATCTTCCGCCTTCACATCTTCGGTCCCGTCTACCGTCTTTTGCCTCCCTCCCTTATCTCACTAAGCTCAACCTCTGGCCCCATCTCCTCCTCCTCCTCCTCCTGCTCTTCTCTCATCTTCACTCCCTCTTCATTCACCACAACGCCCACTTCACCCCATCCATATTTTCGTCTTTTCCAACCTCTCCTCTCTTTGTTCCAGTCAAGCTCTCTGTCAACTCCTCTGGCCGGATCGAGGAGCTTGACGAAAAAATAAATATTGTTGAACAGTCTTTTCAATGAAAGCGAGAAGTGTTTTAGGGACAACAATTAGGTGGGGATTGTGCCGATGAGATTGTAATGTTTTAGATCGAGACAGATTGTCATGCCCCATTTCCCAAAATACATGAAAACAAAGTCACAATGAAAGTCGGTGATGTACATACGCGAGAAGAAACCCTGCATATACACGCTAAGACTAAATTAAAATGTATTGGGAAAATGATAAGGCGAGATCCGTTGATAGAATCAACCGGATAATGGTTGAAATGTGTTCTCCTTCTATTGAGGATGAACGTGGTATATTCACATGTTCAATTCCATTTTCGA
Source organism: Agave tequilana (assembly GCA_038442645.1). Lineage (NCBI taxonomy): Eukaryota > Viridiplantae > Streptophyta > Magnoliopsida > Asparagales > Asparagaceae > Agave > Agave tequilana. The sequence goes on along the minus strand of JAVJIF010004318.1, from coordinate 301,214 downwards.
ATGAATGAGATATTCAAGTTTAAAGTTAGCTTAATTCAAAAGTTAAAGGGGACTAAAGGTAGCTAAAAACATTTAGTCCTACATTGGATGTGGAGTAGACTTTGAAGTGTTTAAATAGAAGAAAATGGGAACAAAGAGCTTGCCCTTTGGTCATTTGGAGTTTTTCGCGCGCAATTGGGGAAACCACGCCTGCGCGCGCCGCCGCCGGCCCGGCGCCGGCTCTGGTCCGAGCCTGGGCCTGGGCTTGGGCGCGAATCCAACCCGGTCCGTTCTTTTTGAACCAGGGCCCGGTGCTACTACGAGTCTTGACCTGCTCCGCTACCCGAACTCACGCGCTACAACAATTAGAAGAAACCGCTGCAGCGGTTCTTATCTGGAACAGTTGCGACGGTTCCTGCCTGAACCGTCGCAACTATTCCTGGACATTTTTGCCCTCCAACGGACTCCCAAGAGTGCTATAAATAGCGCTCCCTTCCGTGATTCTAGACACGCTGAAAAACAGAGAACAATAGAGATTCTCTCCTCTCCCTCTGAATTCAGATTTTTTTGCATAAAGATCTGAAAAGGATTCATTCTGAAAGAAGGCTCAGAAAATTCAACAGATTCTTAAATAAAGAATTGTTGACTGAATTTGTGACTTCCTAAGATAAATATTCTTCTTTCTCCCTCATTTCTCTACAGTGCATAATCCTTCAAATTTAAAGCAAATATTCTTCCAGAAATTTGTCTTCGTCCTGTTGTATTGAAATTCCTAAAAAGGTACTGATTGACTACAATTTGATTGTACGGTGATTTGACAGTGTTATCCAAATACCATGAAGGAGTATTGTATCTTGGGCAACCAGCGTCCATTATCCCGTTAGCATCATAGCGAGGGACGTAATTGTCTTAAAAAGATTTGTTCAATGCGTACCGCACTCCAATTATTGTATAAGTGAACTAACGTCCTTTCACAGTGGTTATACTGAAATATTTATGTTCATAAATATTACTGTATATTGAGATTGACTAATATTAGTCTAATTGATGGTTAACCAAAGAAGGTAATTTAAAGGTGGTTCTGTATTAAGGAAAACCTCCCACCAGATATTCATCGACCTGCCCAATTAAATCGGGACATTGATTAGTTGTCAGATTTTTTTCTATATCTAACATTCTTAAGACAATTATTATTCTTGAAGTTATTAACTTCTATTCTGCTTGAAATTTTAGAAAATGTCTGAGACTAATCAAGACAGTACTAGTAAGGCACCAAACATGCAAATTCAGATATTGATGCCTGCTTCACTTCCTAACCCGAAGCCGGAGAAGTTAGGAAATTCGATGGCACTGAACTCAAGAGGTGGAAACAGAAAATGCTCTTCTACTTGATCACTCTGAATTTGGCCAACTTTCTGCAAAAAGATCAACCGGAACCAAGAACTGATCGGGACTTTGTCCTTGCAGTTGATGTATGGACACAAGGTGACTTCCTTTGCCAAAATTACATTTTAAATGGACTGGACGACTCTCTTTACAATGTCTACAGTCCTCTCACTACGGCAAAGAAGTTATGAGTAAGTCTTGATAAGAAATACAAGATTGAGGATGTCCGTACTAAGAAGTTCGTTGTGGGATGATTTCTGGAGTACAAGATGGTGGACAGCAAGACTGTGATCAGTCAGGTGCAAGAATTTTAACTTATCTTGAACGAGATAGAGGCTGAAGGTATAATTCTACCTGAAACTTTTCAAGTTGCTACTATCGTGAAGAAACTCTCACTTGCATGAAGAAATTTCAAGAACTACCTAAAGCACAAGCGCAAGGAGCTGAAGTTGGAAGATTCCATTGTGAGGTTTCGGATTGAGGAGGACAACCAAAAGTCTGAGAAAATGAGCAACAAGAACTCCTATGAATCCAAGGCCAATGTGATTGAAGACTCAAAGGGAAAAGCATCTACTTCTAAAAACTTGAAGCGAAAGAAGACTGCCCAAGCTACAAAGGTAAGGACCAAGAAGGTAAGAACAAGCGTTTCAAGAAAACTTGCTATATATGCAACAAAGAGGGATACAAGGCGAATGAATATCGCAGTCATCCCAAAAAGAATAAGAAGGACTATCCACAAGCAAACCTGACCGATCATACGTCGCCAAGCCTATCAGCTCAGGGTGAATCTGACAACCAGCAACAAAGATTGGTTGGTAGACACTGGAGCTATTCTGCACATCTGCTCTAAGAAAATATTATTCTCTGAATATCAAAAACTAGAGCATGATGAGTAACTCTTCATGGGTAACTCAACCATCTCCAAGGTTGAGGGAAAAGGAAGGATATTCTAAAGTGGACATCTGGAAAGGAGCTCACTCTGAACGATGTACTATATGTTTCAGATGTCCGCAAGAATCTGATCTCTGGATCAATCTTTAGTAAGAAAGATTTTAGAATAATTTTTGAATCAGATAAGTTTGTACTTACTAAGGGTGAGATGTATGTAGGTAAGAGTTATCTTATTGATGGCCTATTTAAGGCTAATGTTGTTGTAGTAGAAAAAAAAGTTTGTGTATCTGTACCCTAAGCTCATCAATAAAGGAAAAACTTATATTTATTTGCTTGAGTCTCCTATTTTATGGCATGCTAGATTAGGACATATAAATTACAAGTCATTGTAAAACTAGTCTAATTTAGGATATATTTCTAAACTCAACTTGAAAAAAATTCACAAATGTGAGATTTGTGTTGAGGCCAAGTTCATGAAAAATTCATTTCACTCAATTGATCGAAATACAGAACCTATAAGGTTAATTCATAGCGACTTGTGTGACTTGAAATTTACGCCAATATTTTATTACATTCATTGATGACTGTACAAGATATTGTTATATATATCTACTAAACAGTAAGGATGAGGCAATGAATATGTTTATAACATATAAAGCCGAAGTTGAGAATCAACTCAAAAAGAATATAAAGATTCTAAAATCCGATCGAGGCAGAGAACATGAATCAAATGAATTTAGTGAGTTATGTGCTAAATTTGGTATAATCCATCAAACTATAGCACTATATACTCCCAACAAAATGGGATTGCTGAATGAAAGAATAGAACTTTGAAGGAGATGATCAATTCCATGCTCGTAAGTTCTTGAGTTTCACAGAACTTGTGGGGGGCTCTGTTAACTGTAAATTATATTCTAAACGGAGTACCCCACAAGAAACTTGGTCTTATACCAATTGAATTATAGCATGGAAAGGCACCTTCCTACTATTGTCTCAAAATGTGGGGGTGTCTTACAAAGATATTAGCACCATTGCCTAAAAAGACTAAGTTGAGAGTAAGAACAATGGACTGTATATTCATAAGTTATGCCTTGAATAGCAGTACTTATTCTGGTACATAAATCAGAAATATTGGATATTCATGTAAACATAATTATCGAATTTAGAGATGATGTGTTATTTGAAAACATCTTTCCATACAAAGGGGAAGAAGATAAGACTTCTGGAAAATAACACACGAGATGACAAGATGACATTCAGGGACGAAAGCCCCAAGGAACCAATTGTAATACGAAAGTTGAACAAGAAGAAGTCAGAGATCAAGAATCTCAAAATCTTTTGGTTCAAATTTCATAATATATGCTATTGAAAGTGAGTCTCAAACATTTAAAAAGGCTATGTCTACCCTAGCAGCACAAAATGTGAAAAGAACCTATAAATAACGAAATAGAATCCATCCTAAGCAATCATACTTGAAAATTGGCAAACTTGCCTCCTGACAGTAAAAAAATTAGAAGTAAGAAAAATTTTAAAAGAAAATTAAAATCCAATGGATCTATAAATAAGTACAAAGTTAGATTAGTAGCCAAAGGTTATCGACAAAAGGAAGGATTTGACTACTTTGATACTTATTCACCAGTAACAAGAAAACTTCCATTCGGATATTAATTGCTATTGCAGTATTGCACAATTTAGATATCCATCTAATGAATGTCAAGGCTGCAGTTTTAGGTGGTGAATTAAATGAAGAAATATATATGGAGCAACTTGAAGGATTTATAATCAAGGGCCAAGAATATAAAGTATATAAATTGGTTAAATTCTTATATGATCTAAAGCAGACTCTAAAACAATAACTTAAGAAATTCGATAGTGTCATGATTAAAGATGAATTCACTACCAATGAATGCGATAAGTGTGTATACACTAAAGAGTTAGAGATGCATGTATCATTGTTTGTCTATATGTATACGATATATTGATATTTGAGACTAATATTGAAGTTATTAAGTCCACTAAAAGAGTGTTATCCAATAATTTTGATATGAAAGATATGGGGGTTACTGATGTAATTTTAGGAATTAAAATCACAAAAACACCAAATGAAATCAGTCTATCTCAATCTCACTACGTGGATAAGATGATAGAAAGATTTAAGGAGCATGAGATAAAAGAGAATATAAATTCTTTTCTCACACACATCCACCTTCGCAAGAATATGGGAACTGAAATACGACAGTTAGAGTATTCTCAAATAATGAAAGGTCAAATGTATTTAATAAATTGCACTACACCCGATATTGCTTACATTGTAAGCAAATTAAGTAGATACACTAGTTACCCTAGTGATGATCATTGGACTGCTCTACTACGAGTATTAGGCTACATATCACATACCAAGGAATATGCCTTGAGATATGGACAGTATCCACCTGCACTTGAAGGATACAATGATGTTAATTGGATTACAGATTCTGAGAAATCAAAATCAACTAGCGGATACGTATTTACTCTTGGAGGCGCAGTGGTATCTTGAAAATCTTTCAAACAAACTTACATTGCCCATTTCACAATGGAATCAGAATTTATAGGCTTAGATAAGGCTGGAGAAGAAGCAGAATAGATATGACAATTTTTGAAAGATATACCATTATGACCAAAGCGAGTGCCCACTATATGCATTCACTGCGATAATCAAGCAGCGATATTTAGGACACAAAATTTTATATATAATGCTAAGTCTAGACTTATTCATCGTAGACATAATACCGTTAAGCAATTGCTCTCAAATGAAATTATCTCTATTGATTTTGTGTCGTCAAAAGATAATTTAGCGGATCAGTTTACTAAAGGTTTAAGTGGAGAGTATATAAACTGCGCATCGAGGGGAATGGGTCTAAAAACCTAACCTTACCGAGTCAGCTTAATGAAAAACCTCACTTAGCGACTGGAGATCCCACGGATTAAATTCAAAAAGAAAAACTAGTTATGATTGACTCTGCGAATAAGCACATCGGAGTTTGACTCCAACTCATTCCTATGGTACACCCAAGTGCTTTCTACAAGTGAATTAAGGATAAGCTTAATGCTTTTAATGATGCCCATATTTTGTTATTAAAACAAGTGGGGTAGAGTAAACTACTTTTAATAAGACAATCACCTATGTGAGTATAGTGCTGGGTCGGCTCTTTGGGAATCTCAATGGAGGCTGTGATTCCCTAAAGATACTCTCTGAAACTAAGAATGTTCAGGGCTAAAATGGACACAACCGAGAATCAAAGTTGATTTTGAAAAGTTATTTGTGTAAAGCTTGTTGACTTGGTTTACACTAACGGCAAATAGTTAAGACTTAGTTCACTGATTAGCTAGTAAGTCTGATAAAGCTTTTGCTATGAAAAGTTCGAGACCTAGTTCACCTACCCGGATGTAATTTCTTTTCTAAAGTACCTTTCACTATAAAGTCAGTCTTTTTGTGTGTCAATTCCTTAAATCTCCATTCATTATGGGGGATTGTTGAGAAAACGAAGAATTAAACAGTGAATCTTTAAGGTGAATTAAGGCGAGATCCGTTAATAGAATCAATTGGATAATGGTTGGAGTGTTTTTCTCCTTCCATTGGGGATGAACGTGGTAGATTCACATGTTCAATTCTGTTTTCGAATGAATGAGATATTCAAGTTTAAAGTTAGCCTAATTCAAAAGCTAAAGGGGACTAAAGGTAGCTAAAAATATTTAGTCTCATATTGGATGTAGAGTGGACTTTGAAGTGTATAAATAGAGAAAAATGAGAACAAAGGGCGTGCCCTTTGGTACTTGGAGTTTCGCACCAATTGGGGAAACCATGTTCACGCATGCCGTCACTGCCATCGGCGCTAGAGCCGGAGCCAGGGCTCAGGTCCGGGTCTCGACCTAGGCCTGGGCGCGGATCTAACCCGAGCTGGTCCTTTTTGAACCGAGGCGTGGTGCTACAGTGAGTCGACCTACTCCACTACCGGAACATGCTCGCTATAACGGTTGGAAGAAACTGCTGCAACGTTTCTTGTCTGGAACAATCGCAATGGTTCAGATAGGAACCGTCACAACTGTTCCTGAACATTTTTGCCCTTTAACGGACTCCCAAGAGCGCTATACATATCGCTCTTTTCTGTGATTCTAAACGCACTGAAAAACAGAGAACAACAGAGATTCTCTCCTCTCCCTCTGAATTCGGATTTTTTGAATAAAGATTTGAAAAGGATTCATTCTGAAAGAAGGCTCAGAAAATTTAACAAATTCTTAATAAAGAATTGTTGTCTGAATCTATGACTTCCTAAGATAAATATTCTTCTTTCTCCCTCATTTCTCTACAGTGGATAATTCTCCAAATTTAAGGCAAATATTCTCCCAGAAATTTATCTTCCTCCTGCTGCATTGAAATGCATGTGAAAGTACTGATTGACTACGATTTATGGTATGATGATTTGATAGTGCTATCCAAATACCTTGAAGGAGTGTTGTATCTTGAGAGACCAGCGTCCAGTTTCTCATTAGCACCGTAGCCGGGGACGTTATGCGTGTCTCACTCTAATTGATGTATAAGTGAACTAATGTTCTTTATACAGGGGTTATATTGAAATATTTATGCTCATAAATATTACTGTATATTGGGACTGACTAATACTAGTCAAATTAGTGTTTAACTAAGGAAGATAATTGAAAGGTGTTTCTGTAATTTAAGAACGTTCTACTAAACAAAAAATCTCCTACCTGATATTTACTGACCAGGCCAATTAGATCGATGACATTGATTAGTTGTCAAATTTATTCATGTATCTAACAAAACAAGTAAGCTATATTAATCAACTATGAAGGCATTAAAATCACTACAACATGACATATAATTTTTACACATGATAATATTATTTTATGAATAAATTAAATAGAATAATTATTGAGTCCAAATGATACAGAGAATCAACAAGAATAAACAGAGAAGACATGAAAAAATACCTAAACTGGATGATCGAGCAAAGAGAACTATGGGCCCCTCGTAAGACATGTATGGTCCTCCTCGGTTACTTGATCAGCAATAAAATAACCATAAACCTGATATACATATCCAGCGAGTCAGAAACTCCCAATGAGTATATAAAATGAGGGAAAGTGCACGTGCATATAATGTGAGAGTATACTATAATATCGATATATACACTAAAAAAGACATGAAATTAAAAGATAGCATGGTCTGATAAAATAACATTCAACATGTTATTACTGTTACAATAGCAGGCAATGCGTAATCTAAAAAGTAACAGAATCCAACTATTACAAAAATCATGTGTCAGGTCAAGTGTCTATCACAGTCTATATATCATATATATGTCACAGTATAATAAGTCAATAACATTATAATATACCTAGTTTATGATTATTAATTATGTCACGAACACCAACTGCCAACTGTAATAGACGCATCTCACACTACGCCTATTACACATGTCAATCAGGCTTCTAAGTTATTGAAACTGATAGAAGAAGTTATTATCCATGCTTTAGGTGGGTCCCATATATACCCGGACCATGAACTCAGTTTTCTGACGCTGAACCACGCCGTACCGCTAGGTTCTCAGTTTCAGTACAGTAACAATAAAACTGTAAACAGTAACCAATAGATGGGATGTCAGTCATCTGTCGGGAACATTGTAGTAGAACCTCAGTCGGTGCGCAACCTATGTCCTAAATCCACTCAAAAAACACTGTCTTCTCCATCAATTTTTTCAATCCCGGTATAAGTTGTTTAATGTCATTAATACTAAGGTTAGTCAGTATTCATGTTACTTATATCACTGAGATAATCTATTCACAATAACAATAACAATAAAAGTGACATATCAAGTTGTTACTGTATAACAACAGTTGTCACTAGTAATTTCAGTATCATGAATCTATACTTAGTAACCTTGTTAACCAAACATTAATCCATTCAAAAGTGTCAATATAATTCAAGTCCACCATTTAGATTCTCTGAGACCCTTCACCAGTTATAATTATTTTTAATTATTTTCTGTAACAATAATTAATAATAAAATTGCTTGATAATAATAATTGTTTACTTAAATATTTGTAATAGTTTCATGTCATCACAAAATGAACAATTCAAAGTAAAATATTTAATAGAAATTAAATTAAGAAAGTTTATAATTTCTAAACACTTTTTACATGCTAAAGGATTTAATAAGAGATCATACACTTTATAAATAAATTGCACTAAATTGATTTACTAAAATAACATGTAATTTATGTAAAATAGTCAAGAACACTTACTATAATATTGAGAATTTTAAAATGACTTTTCAGAAAATCTTCATCGTTTACTTTTATTCTTAATTATTTCTAAGGAATATCTATTTTAATAATTCAAAACATTATAATTATTTCTGAATTTGTAATTACTTATATGGAACATATAAAATAACTATATAAAAGTATAAATGAGCATCACAAACCAGTATACTATATCAAAATTTAAACAATTAATAAAATCCATAAATAATCATAATTTAGACTTCATTGTTTCGAGAAATCTTCATTATTTATAATTATTTTTAAGTATTTTCTTAAGAGTAAACAATTAATAATTCAGCTTTCAAAAATAAATAATTATTTATTTAAAAATCTATTGACACCGATCTTATTTAATCATAGCTGAACAACTTCATAGCAAAATCACAAAATCATTTGCATAATTTTACATCGTGAAAATTTGCAATTCTCAATGCAAGAAAAATAACTAATAAATTCAAATGGCTAAACATTAATTAAATAATTGACCATTATAACTCAATTTTAGCAAAATGAATCATAATTTATTTAAAAGATAAAAAACACTCACTTGAGTTTACACCGAACCAGGTATTGAACTGTACAGTTAAGTTCAAAATCTACAATCAATTTAATTCAGTTTAGATAATTATTATTAAGAATATTTTATTTAAAGTTATCTAAGTAATATGACTTCAAAAAAAATTTAAAATGTCCAAGAATTAATTTTTGATTTTACATAATTTTTCTGAAATTTTCTGGATTTATTTCTATTTTTTCTGAATTTATATAATCCTAAATTCAATTAAAATCCTTAACGGGTCTGTCTGCAACAGTAACGGGTCTGTCTGCTACAGTAACGAGTCTGTTGCTACAGTGTGGGTCTGAGTTGCTATAGTACCGCTATAGTAAAATTTCTATAGTAAGAATTTACATTTCCTTTTCCTTTCTTTCTTTTATTTTCTTTCCTTTCTTTCTCTTTTTTTTCCTGCAAACAGGTGTGGGTTCGGGTCTGCACTCTACATAGACTCGAACCGAGTCTGGACAGAGCACAGGCCAGAGTGGACCTCGCCCTAATCTGGCCGAGTGTAACGCCCCGATCCCGGCGATACGGGGTCGTCACTGCAACGTATATACGTAAGTCCGAAGTACCTTCCCGTATATACGCTAAGCATCAGTACAGACAAGAATCAGAGTACGGAAGCATATGGTGCATTATACATTCCAACACATATATATATACAATTACAGAATTATCACCAGAGTGATTACAATATTACATGAATGTCATATCACTAATATGCGCAAATGCGAGAGTACAAGGAATATACATAATATGAACGGTATAAAAGGGAGCTCGCATACAAGTATACAAGGATGTACAAGTATGAAAAGTATAAAAGAGCACTCACGAGTTTGCTAAGAGGAAACTCGAGAGGCATACAGGGGGCCTGGAAGGATGTGGCCCTGGACGGTCGGCTGGAGATCCACGCTACCGCTGCGCCACTCTGAGCAGTAACGGGGAGAATCCACACGCTCCGGGCTCCATAACCTGGACATGAGAATCCAGGGGAGTGAGTGAAACTCCCGTTCATATTATGTATATTCCTTGTACTCTCGCATTTGCGCATATTAGTGATATGACATTCATGTAATATTGTAATCACTCTGGTGATAATTCTGTAATTGTATATATATATGTGTTGGAATGTATAATGCACCATATGCTTCCGTACTCTGATTCTTGTCTGTACTGATGCTTAGCGTATATACGGGAAGGTACTTCGGACTTACGTATATACGTTGCAGTGACGACCCCGTATCGCCGGGATCGGGGCGTTACAGGTTGGTATCAGAGCTTAGGCTCTAACTTCCTCAGTACGTCCAGAGGGCAAATTAATGGTAATGAAATTTGCAACTGGAATACTTGAGTCTTGGTTATACATTCCAACTACAAGTGCAGAGTTATCTATTTCTTGGCCATCCTTCCTTTGATTCCTAATTCCTCCTATCCTTTCCCTGTTTTGGTTTTATGAAGCCTTATACTATCTTAAGATATGACTAGACTAGAGAGGTAGTGGCTGGTTCTGAATGAAGCTATTATGTGATCTCTTCGGCGAATTCTATGAAGCTTGGTATTCTCCAGATCGATCTTGATCTGGCTATCTTTCAGAAGTCAGCAGTCGGAATTCTCTACGGATATTCTACATTCTCTACTATATCGTTCAGAGTGATTGATGCCTGGTATTCGGGATTCTTAATTATCGGTCTTCTTTATTATTATGCTCAGGACTATCAGGGTTTTCTTTGTCTTCGGTATTCTGGCTCATTTATTGCACAGCCACGACATCAGCAGTATTATTCAGCATTATTCGAAGATTTATACAGCCGGAAGTGCGGAGGATGATTATTGTTCAGTCGACTTGAGAGCCCTACCTCTAGTGCTTCATATCTTAATTGGTATAAATTCCACCGCTGTCCCCTTTGTATTCAATTTACCCCTTAACGAAATTGCGAGGACGCAATTTTTGTAAGGTGGGTGGATTGTAATACCCCGTTCCCGGAATACGTACTTAGTTGCATATTCAGATTTTTCGGTCGTATTTTTTCGATTTGTTTCCTGTATTTATTCTGTATTATGAATTCCTTATATGACTGTTTTGTCTTGGATTTGGATTCGTGGATTCGGAGTCAGCCCTAGTCTGAACCGAAGGCCCGATCCTAGAGTATTATTCGATTTAGACATTCTGATAATTAGAATTGACCGATTTTAGTTTTAAATATCATTTTCCAATATTGTATATTTTCTATGATTTTCTAGATTTTTCTGGAATTAAAATGAAAGTCTTCAAAACCGGTGTCGGCCAGTGCCGCTGACCGATTCCTGAATTTTTAATTCTCAAACAGTTTGGAATTTCATGATGGTCCTTTAGGCTTTATTCCTTAGAATCATATTTTCTACCTACATTCTTTTTCTGAGGATTTTATGATTTTATGAAAATTCCACCAGAGTCGGTAGATAATTGGTTCCGGGATTTTTAGTTTTAAAACTATAAAGTATTTCTTAAAACGGATTTCACTATGATACTTAGTATTATATTCTTGATTTTTGGTAATTATTTCGGGTCGTTCCGAGACACTTGAATTTCGGACGATTCCGGTATTTTCCCGAAAGATTTCCGCATCCGCAACTAAATCCCGGGAATCCGCCACTTTCATTATTTTTCATTCTCTCTTCCAAGAGAATAATTTCCCTTTTCTATTTTCTTTTCCTTTTCCTTTATTTCCTTCCTTCCTCCACAACCACAAGTTTTTCTATTTTCCCAAAATTCCAATCTTTTTCCAAAATTGCAACCTCCACTCATTCCCACCTACTTCTTCATTTAATGTCTCTCTCTCTCTCTCTCCCATGGCCGGCCAAGTGGCCAAAAGAGAAGGACACTCATCCCCTCCTCCACTTTGCAAAAACCCCCCTCTCTTCTATCTTATTTGCACCTCCTTCACAAATCCAAAACCCTATAAATATCTTTCCTTTACATTTCATTTCCTTTTTTCATTTTCTCTTCACCAAGAGCCAAACCCTAGCCACCTCCATCTCCTTCATCTCCACCACCACAACTACTCCAACCTCTTCCCTTCATCTTCTTCCTCCTTCATCTCCATGGGAATCACCACAAGGGCATCAACTTCACCAAGACCCCAACTTCTTCTTCATCATCAACTTCAATCACCACCACCATCACTCCCTCACCTCATGGAGACCAATCACTCTCTTTGGTGAGTGATCTTACTCATCTAGACTTAGTCAATTCTTAGTATACATGTGTATTCATATCATGTTCAATTATGTCTTCAAAATCATGTTTATTTGGTCATCAAACCCAACCCTAGAAAATCTGTTCTGTTTGCTGTTTCCAGTCGATTAGTCGACTAGACCTATAGATTAGTCGACTAGAAAACCCTAGCTGAAACGTAACCTTTCTGGAACACCGTTTTAGTCGACTTAGGTTATTTATTAGTCGACTAGAAACCTCGATTAGTCGACTACTCCCTTGACCCTAGTCGACTAACCTTTCCTGAACCAGAAACCCAAACTCTCTGTATCACAGTATTAGTCGACTTGACATGACTGTTAGTCGACTTGAGATGTCTGTTAGTCGACTACTCTTTCCACCCAGTCGACTAACTTTTCCTGGATCAGAATATCAACTCTCTGGAACCCAGTTTTAGTCGACTATACCAAACTGTTAGTCGACTAACTCCACTATTAGTCGACTACTCTTCCATCCTAGTCGACTAACTTTAGCTGGTTGTCTTAGTTGATTTCTTTCTTGAGTATGAACCTTATCCTCTAGACTTACATCATCTATTGGTATTACTTGACTTGTCACTTGACAAACATCATCTTACCTTCTCTCTTTCTCTCTCTCTCCTCTTCACTCTACATAATTATATCACAGGTTATGGCGCATCCCGAGCTTCCGTGGATTTTGGATCTTTTGGCATATTGGTGATTTAGGCGAGTAGTCTCGCTCTTCTCTATTTGAGTTTCCCGTTTCATCGGTCGATAAGTATTTCGCTTCTTATTTCCATATTCATGTATTGCACTACAATTGCTCATATTATGGCAGCTTCATCTTGTACTTGTGCCATGCTATTGATATGCTTACTTCTTTATCATATACCATGCGTAGCAGACCCTTCGTGGTCGTTGAATTCTGGCTTTCTGTTATGTTCATACCTGCCATGCTACTACTTCAGACTTGTTAGTTGCATGCTCCCTTTTAACACATGTATATCACCTGACATCTAGTATGTTAACATCTGACCACTTGACATGCTACTTTTTGGCAAGACTTACCCGGACTTTATCAATCTCTTGTTATGTTTGGTTGCTTGTGATATATCACCACCTTGTCATGCTATCTTTTAAAACCAAGCATGATACACCTGACTTTGTAATTATTATGTTTACGGGAATCCTGTCTTGTTTTATGGAACTAAGTGCCACACCATACTCGGTGGGGGCCACCTCTAGAATCCATCCCTCAGAACAAAGTGCCACATGGAACAAAGTGCCATACCTCACGGTGGGGGCCACCTCTTGAATCTGTGGGGGCCACCTCTTGAATCTGTTGGGCTATTCCTGTTATGTCCAGTTATTCCCGTAATCTGATAATTATGTTAATAAGCTACAACTTGTATGGGGAATGGGAGGAAGTGATGGATGCCGGAATGATATCTTGCTTATAGTATGGGAATATGACATATTGGCGGTACTGTTAGTGGGACTTTGGGCCCACAGATTACTGTTAGGGGGACTTTGGGCCTCCAAAACTGGTTCCAGGTGTATGGAAACTACTATAAGAAGTGATATCAGTTCTCCATCTGCTTCCGTTAACAACCCTTGGCTTGCTTATATATGGATGTATGTGGGTTGGCCGTACACCAGGTCACATACCTAGATATATGGGTCAGACAAGTAATAATAATAATCGATTCCAGTTATTGATTCTTGTTACACTTGCTATGCATGTTATGATTTCCGATATGTATTCCCGTTTGACTGTTATATGATTTGCAACTCTGATTCTATACGCTTGGGTTTCTGTGGCATGAGATAATGGTATATAGATGAGGGTTTCCTTGTTTGGATTATTCCTTCGATGTATTAGTCTCATGGGACCGTGACTTAAGCGTATACAATCACTTTTGCTGTAATCAGCTTCACTTGGTTTTCCTGTTTTATGATGATTATGTCATACCCGTTCATATATACTTCATTTGTGTTCTAACCCTCCTGTCTTCTGTACTTGACACTTGTACTCATCCTTACTCGCCACCTGGCATCCATATTCCTACTCGCCTGGGGAGTTTCACTGACTCCCCTGGATTCTCATGTCCAGGTTATGGAGCCCGGAGCGTGTGGATTCTCCCCGTTACTGCTCAGAGTGGCGCAGCGGTAGCGTGGATCTCCAGCCGACCGTCCAGGGCCACATCCTTCCAGGCCCCCTGTATGCCTCTCGAGTTTCCTCTTAGCAAACTCGTGAGTGCTCTTTTATACTTTTCATACTTGTACATCCTTGTATACTTGTATGCGAGCTCCCTTTTATACCGTTCATATTATGTATATTCCTTGTACTCTCGCATTTGCGCATATTAGTGATATGACATTCATGTAATATTGTAATCACTCTGGTGATAATTCTGTAATTGTATATATATATGTGTTGGAATGTATAATGCACCATATGCTTCCGTACTCTGATTCTTGTCTGTACTGATGCTTAGCGTATATACGGGAAGGTACTTCGGACTTACGTATATACGTTGCAGTGACGACCCCGTATCGCCGGGATCGGGGCGTTACACCGAGAGCGCATCTCAATTTTTTTTGTTGATAAAAAAATTTAAAAAATAAAATAAATACCATAACAATTAGGAGGTATATCTTGGGTCTTCTCTATAATTTTATTAACTTTCTGTGGTAAGTATTACATGATGAAATTCATGAAACAATACAATATGCTCAAGATGTTCGGTGAAATGCCTGAATGAAATAGAAATCATATAAATTAAAATACACTCACCCAAATCGCTTCCCTTTATTCTAAATTGTTTCTTATCATACCCAACAAGCCTGAGCTTCGCCTAGATTGGGTTTGAGAAGAGAAAATAAGAGAGAAAAAGAAGATTTGAGACTAGAATTATCTCTTTCTCTTTTCTTTCTTTAGGGACTGAGATAGGAATTAATTTATTAGATTAGGATTTTAAATTCTGGTTTTTAGTTTGTTGGTTACAACTAATAGATTTAGTTGTTTAGAGGATCAACAAAGATCTTATGAGATCTTTCAATTTAGAATTGAAATTTGATTAATTTAGTTCAAATAAATTTGGATCACCCTCATAATTACACGCCAATGTGGCATCATGGTTTGTGCATTAAGATTTCGCATAAGGGAACTTGGGTTCAAGCCATAGCTTGTACAATTTAAATAATAATTTTAATTCATTATTTATCATTTTAATTGTCAATTCGGGCATTATGAAATGAAAATATTACACAGACAAGGAAGATAAGCAACTAGATTTTAAGAATGGGTCAATGAGGTAATGACAAGAGGAGTTTGAGGCTGAGGTCAAGAATGCAGAGGTAGCAGAGAGAGGATAAGACGTGGGATCTGGCCGAAGAGGTAGAGGAGGGGATGGGGCTATTTAGACGCAGCCAAAGACAACAGGGTGGGGGTTGAAGGTGAAGTCCCGGATCCAAGAGTCGGAGACATTGGTGCTGATGTGAAAGAGGGAGGCATCATCGGAGCGAGCTCGATGCAGATAAACGGTGTCTAGGTCCATGTGATGGCGTCTTAGTGGACAATGAAGGGTGAAATAGAGGAAGCATGGCAATGAGAAAGAGAGTGAGGTAATGAAAAGGAGGAGAGAAGCAAGATTTAATAGGTGGTACTATTTTTCTTAAGGGTAAAAATCTATTTTGACCATGCCACTATTAGAAAAATAAACAACAACTAACGGTGGGAAGTTTTTGTCCCAACTTAAAATATATGGGGGTCAAAATGTAAATATGAAGATTTGGTAGTCAAAATGGAAATGGTAAAATAGTATATCTCTCCCCCACTCTCATCTCCCTTACCAAATCTCGATTCATAATACTGGCAGCGATCTCGACTCCGTGGCGGCGGGTTTGGTCCCCTGTAGACTTATCCAGAGAACCCCTACTTCTCTCTCTAATCTTGATCCACTTCCCAGCATGATCACAACCCCCCAATGTGGCCCTTCTTTTCAGGATCCTGCGGCCATTGTCGGTTTCGCTGCCGATGCTCCCCCGACCTTATTCAGATCCAATGCAACCGACCTCCTTTCTCCTCCCCTTTCTGTTTCCAATGACTCTCTCTCCATTTCCTCTCTCAACTCTCTAGCCCCCTCACTATCGTCTCCTTCTATCTCCTTCTCACGGCTCCAGAATCAGAAACAATCAATAGAGAAAGTGACAACTCCTGTGTTGAAAAAACCCTTCTGGACAGGACTCTTCATTTCTTAATGTCGATATCCAAATCTGATTTCTAAAGGTTCAAATGAATTTTTTGGTTGTCTTTTCTTTTTTAAATTTATTCTAAGAATTGCACTGATTGGATTTTTAATGTTGAAAAATTGCAGGAATTTAAGTTTAGAAATTATGAGAATATAATCTTTTAAATGTGTTAATTGAGAATTTAATTCATTTTTTGCTTGGACTTTTATTAGTGAAATTGTAGGAAATTGTTATGGTTTGTATGTTGTGCATATACTCCATTACCCTATATTTTCTTTTATATACTTACCTGTTATAATTCAATAAAAAAATTATACTCTAAGTAAGGCAACCAATTACTTAATAGTATTTGAGTTGTGTGACTTGTGTCACACTTTCACCTTTATTCTTTACCAATCGGCTACTAGCATCAAAAAAAGTGGTAACAGATTTGCAATTAAAACAATTAGATCTTTTAAGGACTTTTCAATGTAATGAGATTGGGAGATACCAATTTCCTCATGAGTATGTTCAATTTTAAGTCTTGAGATAACATCAGTAGCTCTTACATATTTCTTATCAAAATTGTTAGATAAAAGCAATTTTGTTACATTAATAACATTCATACTAGTACCAAAGATAAGAATATAATCAATGTAAAGGCACATAATAACATGTTCATTTCCAATTGTTTTGCTGTATATACATTTATCAGAGTCATGAGAAAAGCCATGAGATAATACAACTTGATTAAAAATTTCATGCCACCGAACGAAGCTTGTTTTAACCAATATAAAGATTTCAAATCCGATGTTCTTGACCCAGCGACAATGAACCCTTCGAGTTGCTCCATATAAATCTCATCTTCCAATTAACCATTCAAGAAAGCTGTTTTCACATTCATTTGATGTATATCTAGTTTATAGATAGAGACAACAGGTAAAAGAACTCTAATTGTAGTCATCCTGGCTACAAGAGAATATGTATCAAAAAAAATCTACTCCTCTTTGCGTAAACCCTTTCGCAACATCTAGCTCTAAAATTTTTAATGGACCTATCAATCCTTAGTTTTTTTTCCTCTGAAGATCCATTTGCATCTAATGAGTTTGCAACTTGGGGATAAATCCGATAATACCCAAGTCCTTGTTTGCCATTATAGAGTCCATTTCACTATTTATGGTCTCTTTCCAAAGAAGAGAGTCATTAGAAGACATGTTAGTTTCAAAGGTGATGGGGTTTTCTTCTACTAAGTAATGAAACTTACACTGAGATTGGGTTCTTTTCTAGGTCTCTTACTTCTTCTAAATTCAACAGGTTTGTCACCTTCTTTAGAAGGATTTTGCTCTATAGATGATCTAGGTCCAGGTGTTAAAGAGAGTCTGTCAATAATAGGAAAGACATCCTTAAAGAATGTTGCATCCCTAGACTTAATGATAGTGTTAGCACCAATCCCATTCACTTCAAATTTAATAACAGGAAATATATAGACTACACTGTGTTGTGCATAGCCAATGAACACATAATCAATGGTCTTTGGCTCTAACTTTCCCTTTTTCGTTGGACCTATTTTAGCAAAACACCTCACACTTTAAGTATTTAAAGTTGGGTCTCCTACCCTTCCATAACTCATAAGGGATTTTCTCACAGTTCTTAGAAGGTACTCTATTTAAGATGTGACATGAAGAGAGTAAAACCTCTCCCACAAGTTGATGGGTAAACCATAATTACATAGCATAGAATTGATCATATCCACAGGAGTCATATTTTTCCTTCCTGCTACCCCATTTTGTTAAGGAGCGGTTACTTTGTGAATATGCCATTATTTTTACAATAAGAAGAAAGTTCATTTGAGGTGTATTCACCACCTTGATCAGATCTTAGGACTTTGATTTTTAGATCGAGTTGACTTTCAACTTTATTTTGAAAGCAACAAATCTTTGAAAAACTTCAGCTTTAGATCTAAAAGATATATATAACAATATTTAGAAAAGTCATCAATGAATGTAATAAAATACCTCTTTCCACGAGTCATGATACCCTTTAGTCGCAGACATTGTTGTGGATTAGGTCGAGTAGTTTGGTACTCCTCTCAACTGATTTAAACGATTTCCTGTATTGCTTTGCTTGGATACAAACCTCACATTTATTTTTGCTTGAAATATCAAGTTTAGAAGGCAAATCTAAAGACATTATTTTGAGAATGATCAACCTAACATGTCCTAATCTATCATGTCATATATCACTTGAGACAAAAATAGATTGAAAGCAGAAACAAATGAGGAACTTATATTATTCAACTCACTCCTCGGTTGAGCTACACATAATTTGAATAACCCCCACGAGCATAGTCTTTCCTAATAAAGTTTTCATTCAAAGAAATAACTACTTTATCAGACATAATATAGGTCTGCAGCAATGTTTATTTAATAAAAATCAGAAATTAGATTTTTATTGACATCTAGTATGTGCTGCGCATTGTTTAATGGAAGTATTTTTTCAGAAGAGAGCTTCCCGTTGAGTCTTCCCTTTCCAAGCACCTTGGCAGGAATGGAGTTCCCTATCATCACATATTCATCTTTTCCTACACATTGAGAGGAGGAAAATGATTCTCTATCAAAGCAAACGTGTACATTTGCATGAGTGTCAACCCACCAATTGTTAGGTTAGTAAATTATACAAAGATGTGTCCACTTAGAGGTTACAGAACTGGTATCATCTATTCTTTCAAAAGCAGTCTCGGCTATCATTATATGAGCCTGAGGAGGAGCATTCATACCCTTATTCGGAGAAGCCCGTCCAGGGTTTTGTTTTCCATGACCCTTGCCATGGCGGCACTGTCTAGCGAAGTGATCAGTTTTGCTGCAGACAAAGTATTCCACTTTGGACTTATCCTTCTCAATGTTGGGGTTTGGCTTCATAGAATTTTGGAACTTCTTGTTCCCATTGGAGTTCGGCCTGAGGTTTTGCTTGAGTTTTCTCTGCAGCTTAGACTTCTACTCAATTATATTCAATTCAGGCTCAAATTTCACAGAGAGTGGTTTTTTTTCTCTGTTTCTACTTTCTTCCTCAATATGAAGAGATACAAGAAGATCATCTAATGAAATACTCTCTTGTGTTTGAGAATAAACCAAATTCTTTTCAAAAAAACAGAGTTTGTTTATGAAGGCAGCTACTTGAATCTTCTCTACAAGAGGCATAGACTTTTTGGACAATTTATGAACAATGCCTTGGAGTTTATTTGTTTGGTCTAAAACTAATTTTCCATTTACCATCTTGAACTCTAAGAACCTATCCACAATGTTGGTTTTAGAACCCACCCCTTCAGAAGAATACTTTTTGTCAAGAGCTCGAGCCCCTTCAACTGTCCAAAAAATATCATATAAATTATCACATAAACAACTAAAGATTTTACCATGGCAAATAATTCTTTGTTTATGAATTTCAATATCACATGACCTAGCAGGTTCATGTTGCTCTAAAGATGGAGGGGGTTCAGTCAAAATGCAAGCAAGCTTAAGACATGTTAACAACAAAGCATCCTGTGTTGCCACCTTTTAAAATTAATTTCATCGAACTTAACTCAGGTTTAGATTGATTATGAATAATAAATAGATATAAAGTTGTCATGCTAAAATTAAAGCAAGAAGAAATAAAATCTATCCTAAATTGTTGGAAAATAGAACGACACGACAACTAAGAAGTACTGATATAACGAAAAATTGTAGCACCCCGTACCCGGGATACGTACCCAGATGCGTGTCCCAAAATTTTTCAATCGTATTGTTCAATTTTCTTCCAATATTTGCTCTTGTGTTGTGATTATTTATATTATTGTGTATCGCATCTGGATTCTCAGATCTAGAGTAAGCCCTGACCCGGACCGGGAACCTGATATTAGCCTTTAGCCCGATTTGACTTTCTGGTAGTCCAATCTGACCGATTTCAGTTTCAGGGACTGTTTTCTAATATTTTAGATTTTTCATGATTTTCTGAAATTTTCTAAAATTTTTCTGCAAAATCTCCAAAACCGGTGTCGGTTGACATCGCTAAACTGATTCCCAGATTTTTAATTTTCAAGTGGGATTGAATTTTCAAAAATGGCTTTCATGTTACCTCTTAGAATTTTATTTTCTATCTAAAAACATTTTTTGAGATTTTTCTAAATTTATCAAAATTTCACCGATTCTGGTGTCGGGCGGTATCGCTTGAAGATTTCAAGATTTTTAATTTGAAAAGTACATAGAATTTCTCAAATCCAATTTCACTGGACATATTAAAATAATATTTTATATTTTTGAGAATTTTTTGGAACGTTTCTGAAACAGTCAAATTTTCGCCTTATTAAAATAATAATATTAATTACCGATCTTATCTTTTTGTACTTTTTCCTTCTCTACTCCCCTATTTTATACTCACTGATATTCTAATAAATTAATTAATTAATAATAAATTTTTATATTATTTTATTTTATTTTATTTTAAAATTTCCCTTTTCTTTAATTTTCCTTCCTTTTCTTTCTTTTTCTTTTCTCTCCCTTTGACTTTCCCATCTCCTGCTCCAGCCGCCTGCTCCCCTGCCATGCCACCCGCCGCCTGCTCCCTGCACAGCCTCTTTCCCCCCATTTCATCATTTCTTTTCTTCTTCTCTCCATTAAAAACTCACTCCTTCTCTTTTTATATTCCATTTCAAAATTCAACAACCACCCACTCCACCCTCTCCATGGCCGCCGCTTCCATCATCAACAGCGCCGCCGCCGGCCACCCCTAGGCCGGCCAACCACCTCCCCTACACCCCTTCTCCACTTCTCCACTTCCATCAACCCCAAAAACCCCACCTCCTCCTCCAATTTTACCATAACCTACCACCACCACCTCCATTCCTCCTCCAAAATTCACCACAACCTCCACTAATTCCACCACTCCAAACACCTCATCATCACTTCCTCCTTCTCTAACTCCCCACCACCTCCAATCATCACCACAACCACCATAACCACCTCCACCATCAACCACCTCCACCTTCTTCAACAACAACAACAACAACCACCACCCTCACAACCAACACCCCCTCTCCTCCCCAAGGGGGCGCGCGTGCAGCTCCTCCCCGGCGGCGCCGCCGCCGCCGCCGGCGGTGGCCGACGGCCACCCCCTCCCTTCATTTTCTTTCTTTCTTTCTTTCTTTCTTTCTTCCTTCTTTAAATCTTTCTTTCTTTCTTTCTTTCCTTTCTTTTCTCTTTCTTTTCCCTAAATAAACACTCATTTCCTCACTCCCTAAAATACCCTCCACCTCTCCCTCAAATTATTTCCCTATAATTACAACCAATACCCCCTCCCCTTTTAATTTCAAATTTATTCCTAAAAATACCATACTCTCTCTCTCCTTCCTACAACTTTCTCTCTCCTCTCTCATTCCCTCTCTAATATTTATTTATATAATATTTATATGTATGTGTGTGTGTATATTAATATATACATGGGTTAGTAGCTTGCTTGAACGTGTTTGCGATTTTTCTCGATTTTCTCGGTATTTCATCCGGTGCTAGGCGAGTACATTTCTTGCTTTATTACCGTCGTTCCTTGTCTAATAATTATTATCTAGCTTTTAATATATGATGTCTCCTTATGCAAGTTAGATTATGTCATATAAATGATTATCATGCTTTATAAATAGCTTCCGACCATTATTATACTTTATTGGACCGGTATTATTCCGGGTATGCCTAAATCTGCTCCTCTTCACTCGGCTTCGCATGGCTAATAAATAGATGAATTTATTATTGTTAGAAATAATATTGTGAAGAGTTTGATATGTTTATGTCGTTCTCTTGTACCATGTTACGTGATCGGCTGATACCTAGTATTTGATGTTGCGACTCTCAACGACATATTAGTTACCTGACCCTGACATGTATATATCGGTACTTGTCATGCTATACTTATTATTTGATATCTGGTATCGGTACTTGTCATGCTATGCTTATTACTTGATATTTGATACTGGTACTTGCCATGCTATATTTGACCCATGATACCTAACAACGGTACTTGCCATGTTATACTTGATATATGATTTATGACACCGGCACATGGTATTTACACCGACACTTAATATGTTATATTTGATACTTGAGCCATGACACTTGATATTCGACACCGGTACTTGCCATGCTATATTTATCACTTGATATCTGACACCGGTACTTGCCATGCTTCAGTTGACACTTGACATACTACCACCTGGTACCAATACACTTGACCTGATATTGTGACACCTGACTGGATACTATTACACCGGACACCGTACTTCTTTGTATATTCATGATTATCACTTTTACGGGGACTGGATTATTATACTGTTATCAAACATTCTGTACTCCTGAACTCCTGTACTCCTGTATTCCTGAACCCCTGAAAAAGGGTGACTCCTGATACTATACTCCTGTTGATCCCCGTAATAGGATAACCATGAATATAGGATTACTATAAACACCTTGTGCACATTATCACTGAACAAATTCTAATATTAGACAACTTACACCGGGATGGGGGAAACTGATGAGTATCGATATAGTCTCCATGTTTATGATGGTCTTATAGTGTCGCGCGGTCATATACTTAGATTTGACCTGGAGGCCACCAGGCGCTTCCGTGGGGTGTACTGGCACCTCTACTCCCTTACCTGTCGGTTGCACCATAAGCCACTGGGCCTATTCTTGTGGGAGCGGTGGCATCCTATTCCTATTCGGGCGTACAATAAGTCCCGTACCTAGCGGTACATTCCGACTATAACTTACTCTCGGATCTGTATGCTGAAGTATGTGGGATAGGACACATACTGACGTTTACAAATCAGATGAGTCTTAATAACTTAATAATAACATGCTCCTGATATATGACTAACTATACTTTTGGTTTATACTGCTCACCACTTATACATATGCTATCTTGTTGGACTACTTGATTGCTTTCATATTGTTGCATTGTTATGTTATTGTGAAGGTAAAGATAGATTATATTAACTCAGATTACAGTGACGTGGGATGTAGGGCATATATATGAGGGTTTCCTTGTTTGGATTATTCCTTCGACGTGCTAATCGCACTGATCGTAATGTGAGCTTATATAACTGATTTCTCGTAATTACTTTACTTACTGTCTTATTTCATGTTCTTATATGCTTATATTCACGGTATACCTTTCTTGTACACATGTACCTGATATGCACGCCACTTGGTTTTGTTATATGTACTCGCGGGTTGCATCTGACAACCCTGAATTCTCATGTCCAGATCTTAGAGTCTGGACCATGGTGATCTTTCTGTAGCTAATTAAAGTGTGCAGCGGATCCTCCAGTGGTGATCGGAGTGCAGCAGAAGCTCGGGCATCGTTGTAGCTCTTCCTCCCAGCTTTTCTCCTGTTTGGCTCTCAAGGTCCCTCTTGCTGCTCGTGAGCATCTCTCAGCTTTTTCTATGTATATCCCTTCATGTATTGTACTTTTATATCTTCTGGTGACGTAATATTCCTGTAATATTGGATCACTCTCTGTGATGACCATGTGCTTGTACTATTTTGTGTTGGAATGTATATTATCACTGTGCGTTCACCTCTGATTCTTACCTATATTGATACTTAGCGTATATACGTGAGGGCATTTCTGACCTGCATATATACGTCGCAGTAACGTCTCCGTACCCGCGGGATCGGGGCGCCACAGAAACAAAGTGAAACAAACACAAGACTTATCGAGGAAAGAAGAATCACTGTCTTTATAATAGATTCCCCCCCCTAGCGGTGCACCCGGTTCACAGAGATCTCACCCCGATGATACAACGAGAAGTCTTGTCTGTTAGCCCTTACATTACGTACAGTCTTATTGCTACGAGAACCTCCTTTGCCCATAAAGAAGAAGATTGTGGGGAAACTCAAAAAGAAGAAGTTTGAGGGAGAAGAGAGAGTGATATACGCGAGATATGTGCGGCTTGTTGCGAGATACACGAACGTGCAAGTCGTGATTGTGGATCTCGTGATCGTGGCAGTAAAAAAGAAATAACAATAAAAGAAAAAAAATATTGTTAAAAAATAATTTACTTGTGCAGCAAAACCTAGATCAATGTGGATGGGGGCACATCAGCGAGGCTCTGAACCCGGATTTGCACCCCCCTGCGCATGCGTAATAACACCCACCCTTGGCGTGCGTAACTCGCGCGCATACACCCAGTTAAAGGTTTTTCGGCTCGAGCCCGGGTTCCCTTGGGGTGGGTTGTACGACGTGCGGGTTCAACCCCACACTAGATCTCAAGTGGAGCGATGCACATGTTTCATCATAAACCCAATGAGGTTTGGTATTCCATTCCTTGTGAAACAAAATAACATTGCCTTCAAGTGCTCACTCTACTATTCAAAATCAAATTTTAGATTCAAAAATCCTACATCGGATTTAATATTGAAAATGCACACTCTTTCGTTATCTTAGTATGTAATAAATTTTATTCTAGAAGTTTCTTCACGAAATTTTCTTTCCGTTTTTCAGAGTTTTGCCTCAGTTATTTTCAACTGTATGTTTGGATCGCTTCTAGAGGATCTCTCGACAAGAATCGCGCTACCCCAAAGCTATCTTATCATCAAACCCTTGTGATGGATGTTACACAGTTGCACTTCGAGACTACACCCTTGAACTGAGTCTGGCATTCATCAGATCAGGGGAAGATAATTGGATAATAATCCCAGGACTGACAAACTGCAAAGAAATAGAGTTACCACAGTGACTTGTTATACTGATCTTAATGGCCCTTCTCCTCCCATGTCAAAGGTTGTTCTACCTGATCAAGGGCTCTATATTTGACGCTCCTACTCATTGTCATCTCCTTGGGGAGATCTCTTGCAGGTAGGCATGAAAAGGATTCGTGACAAATCCGACTGTAATACATTTTTGCACCGACATTTTCAGTATCATAAACTGCTAAATGTAGTATAATTGTAACCTTCTTGCTGCATGATGCATGCAGAATGGTCTCAAAGGGAGGCTTCTAAAATGTTCAGAGAAATTTCGGGCATCTTGTATTTCAGGAAAAAGGAAAATAGTTTCTTCATGATTCTTTTATTACAGAATATGGATATGTCAGCAGTAGTGTCATATTTGGTCCATATACACCTCATTAGTGCACCAAATGAGAGTGGACATGGACACAAATATAATCCATTTTTAGCTCTACTTGCAGGTAGTAAGCCTGTTCTTAAAGAGGCAACAAACTCTATAACAGTCGCGGTAAGAAGTATTATTTTGTTTTACACCCGAAGGTCAATATGCGATCTTTGCGCATTAGGTGCAGATGAGCTTCTTGTTACTTTTCATGAATAAAGTACTCTGTTGTATATCATTAGCAGATCATATGCTATGGGTGTGTTAGTTGCAGTTTAACTGTTCAACTGTTCTAAAGTGCCAGCTATAGTTCCTTTTCCTGCAACACTGTTCCTGTCCCAGATTGAAGCCTCTTGTGGCTTATTTCTCTGATTGTAGGTTTACTGTATTTTGAGATACCTGACCTATTCAATAAAAACTAAATTTATGACTCGTGTACGATACAAACCTCTCGTAATTGCTACCGCCATTATAAGGCTATTTGTCATGAAATGCTTTGCCTTCAACATAAAAAGAAAGTATGTGTCGTCGGTGAAAACCAGCTTAGAGCTATGTTCTACTAGAAGTAGAAAACTTATTCGTTCTTTATACTAACATGCTTTCCCCCATAAATTTCTCATCTTCTCGGGCGTTCTCTAGGCGGCGCTTGGTTGCGCATATGGTTTAATTGCGTCCAGTTGCTTCCTTGTACAGAAATCTCTGGATGACGAATCTGCTTTCATGCGACATGCAGGGAGGCGTCGTGTTGAGTTGCAGGTGAAACCAGGCACAATAATTACCATGCTCTCTTGCAAAATTCACTTGGAACTAACTGCTGCTATTCTCTGCCATGTTTAGTGGATATAGGATCAAATGCCATGATAATAGCACATCTGATAGTTGCAACAAGGCACAATGTGAGCCCATTTTCTTTCTACACTTTTCCTAGAGGGGGAGCTTTGTAAATCTCTGGCTGATTTTGTTCAGGCATGTTAAGTATAGTATTAAATTAGAATATGTATTATATTAGAACTATATTAGGAGTAGTATTAGGTTTCCTTATTATGCCATCATAATCTCTATATACACGGGCATTACTCTCATTGTCAATAACAACAATTTTGTTTTCTTTTCTTCAACAATTGTAACATGGTATACTCCTTAAAAAAAATTCCTCTTCCTCTGTATAGAACAGAATCTACATCTTCTTCATCATTCATCTTCTTCAAACCCATCCACAAACCCATCATCAACATCATCACCATCAACATCTTCGTCCAAAGCCCGCCGCCGCCGAATCAACTACGACATCGGGCACCCACACCCACTGCCACGATCGCCGATCTCCTCCATCGTCAACAATATGCCCTCGTCAACCCACCTCAGTTGCATCCCGAGACCACGTCAATGTCTCAAGGTCTTGTTGGCCGCTTTACAAAACCCATCGCTCAATCTCAAACCAACATCGCTCTACCACCAACATCGAATTCATCCCCATACCGCTTCAAACTTTTTCTAGAACCCATCGATCGAACTTGATTCTTCTCCGATCTCAACGCGAGCCTGATTCGCCCTTGAGTTCACCAATACAAACACGATTCGATCTCACCTTCTTCTCCAATCTCAACCCAAATCTGACTCGCCCTTAACTTCACCATTCCAAATCCGATTCAACTTTGATCCTCATCTGGAACCCAATCCTCATCCGGTATCATCAACATCCTGCTTCTGATCAGAGCACTGTTCGTTAGTCAGCATGATGTGATTCCAATCAAACCCTACCAACCATGTCTTCTTAGGCTTCCTGAGAGTACTTTCCAATTGTTAGTTATATAAAATTGATGAAGGTTTCAGATTGGCCATCCTCGTCTGCAACTAGTCAAGGTATTTGCGAGAACATTCATTTACTTGGTCGCATCAATGGAATCAGGTCACCTCCTATCCTACCATCTGACGCAGACGCTACTACTTGACATAAATATGATATTGCTAAAGAAACATTGTCAAAAAGAGATGATCATGATGCTTATTATATTATTTCGTTAGTCGATCCTTCTCTTCATGCTCATTTATGTAAGTTTGAGTCTGCTGCTGTGATGTAGAAACATCTGAGAGAAAAAATTTGTTCAAGCAAATGGAGCAGGGGGATATCAATTAATTGCTCAGGCTCAATCTGCTTCTCGAGGTGAAAATTTTGTACATGATTTTTATTTTCAGATGAGTGGGTGCTGGAGGGAACAAGATGAAATAGAAGTTAGCTCATAATCTATTGTTATATCTCTACATACACACAGAAAGGATAGTGTCCACGCCCCGCTTCCCAAAATACGCTAGAGCGGAGACGCGACACGAGTCGGCGACGTATATACGCGAGGAATTTACCCCACATATATATGCTAAGCCTAAAGTAACCTGAACAAGTTATAAATCTGAACCATAATAATCAACCATTACTGCAATAATACATATAAAGGCTACACATTATCTTAACTGAAATAAGGATATAATAGAAGCCAAGTGAGATATACAAGAATCGAAGAATAATAGCAGAATAAAGAAATGCAAGAATACCAGAATCAAAAGAAAGAGAGAGTCCGGTTCCTCGCAAGTCGTACAGCCTCATCGTACATCTGCACAAAAGAACAAGCGTCAATATCTGGACGTGCAAATCCAGGGTCGTCAGAAAGCGACCTAGTGAGTGTGTGTGTAAAGGGAAAAGCTCGTGCATATAAACAGTGTGCATAAAATAATAACAGATAACTGCAGACATAAGATAACCAAATAACATGATACACAAGCAACTGAATAACAATAACAAGAATTAGAGTACAGGTAAAAGATAAGTAAAATAACTGTAACAAACAACTGATGTCTAGATGTGTATCCTAGCAATATCATTAACCTGGTACGTAATCTGGTCCTGGTTACAATCATGTGTCTATCATAATGATATATATATAGATATACAATCAGGTGATTACAGTCAGTCACAATACATCAACAGTTTATTATTAATTATGTCAGCGAACACTAATTGTCACTGTAATAGACGCATCCCATACTACGCCTACCACACATGCCAATCGATGTCCTCAGTTATTGAAACTGATCGGTTGGAGACATTGTCCATGCTTTAGGTGGGTCCCGTGCATACCCGGGACCACGGCCCAGACTCCTGGCGCTGAACCAGGACCTACCGCAATGTAGCCAAGAACATGTAAACAGGAAACAGGTACATGTATAACATGTATAACAGAAACAGGACGGGGTGCCAGTCACCCCACGGGAACCCTGCAGTGGAACCCTCTTTCGGCTGCGCAACCTAAATCCTAGGTCCACCCAAAATACGGACGCTGTCTCCTCCATCAATCTCCTCAATCCCAGTGTAAGTTGTTTGTTATCATGTTCTAGTTTATCAAGATTATTTAATGTGCATGTTACTTAAATCAATGGGATAACTCAGTGGTAGTCACGGTAACAATATCAACATGTAATCAGGATACCGGTATAACATAAATATACAATATCAAGGAACAGGATACCGTATAACAGGAATATGTAACAAGTATAACATGCGGGTGTTGTTACCGTGTAATAATATTTTTCCCAGCAATTAAGTAACATGAACAATAGTATCAGGTAGATATCAAGTGTAATCAGTCAGGTTTCTCAGGTAAATCAAGATATCTAAGATGGGTAATGATCTACTGTCATGAATAGAACAATCCGGGCAAATTATGTAATCAACTAATATCCTCAAGGTCATCGATATATCCATCATCTAAGTCGTCAATAAATGATCTCACCACCTGATAAAGTAATGACTGCTATATGATAACTCTGAAGTATAACATCACCGACATCGAATAGGTCACCGTCACAATAACTCATCTCTGATAACTGAAGTAATCAATAACTAAACATGAAGCATATGGCATATCCTCGAGATCAACTAAGTAAACTACACCACAATCATATCTAAATAGGAAACATCCTCAAGGAACTGAAATCTAGAATATACCACTTATAAGTCAACACAACTAACTCTTAATTCCAATAGTCACATGATCATCAAGTATCAATTTACATCGAGTAATCTGATACAATAACAGCCGTTCCAACATATATCAGTAATCAATGCTCAGTCCTCTCACTCCATCAATCTACTCTGATCCTCAAGTCCTCACAAGTTCCCACTACTATCAAGGTCAAACATAAGGTCTCAAAGTCGGCAACATATCTATCAAGTCACGTCAATCCAACCATATCTATTCCTCAAATTATATTCATCAGACTATAGCCAATATCATAGCTCAAGAGATAAAGTCCTCAACCCAAATAAGAATCTAAGAACAGCAGTCAGCCTATGGTTAGTCGACTAGAGGGGAGGATCAAGTCGACTAGGGTAGGGGTTAGTCGACTAACAAGTAGAATAAGTCGACTATAAAAGGGTACTAGTCGACTAACAGGGAAGGCAAGTCGACTAATAAATATAATAACCAGCAACAGAGAGTACATGACCTACAGGACAAACACCTAGTCGACTACAGCTATGATAAATCGACTAATTTATGATATTAGTCGACTATAATAAATGGCAAGTCGACTAGGGAGGTTATTAGTCGACTATGGAAAATAGGGTAGTCGACTAGGGAGGTTACAGTCGACAAACAAAGAGTCAACAACTATTCTAAATGGAAGCCTAGTCGACTATAGGACCATGATAAGTCGACTAACAAGGCTATTAGTCGACTGATAAAGGGGAAAGTCGACTAATAGTCCTGCTAACCTGATAATAAATTACACCAACACTCATCTCTGCATTCCATTAAATGTACTCATGCTCCATCATGTAATATCTACAACAATAACCCAATCGCCCATAATAATAAACATAAGGTTCCAACTTAATTAAATACACATGCATAAACATATTCCTATGCATTCAAAGATTGCAAAGAGGGAGGATTAATTCACACATTTATATTACAAAAGAGGAAGAGTTAGAAACACTCACTGCATGAGGCTCGCCTGGTGAAGCTGGAGGGAAGCTCGACCAAGAGGGAGGAAAAGCAGTTGCCGAGGTTGTGCTGCGGACTGCCGTGGGCTGGATGCGCGTGCGCCCTGGTTTGCTGCTGCTGGACCTGCAGATCAGGGGAGAGAGAGGCGGCATGCTGATCTTCTGGTTGCGTGGAGCTATCACGCGCCGAAGGAGGAGGGCAGGCTGCTGTCCTGGGCGCTGGATCTGTGGTGGCGCGGCCTGGTTCTGGTTACCAGGGAGGAGAGGACTGCTGTTGCTTCGCTGGAAGAACTCCACGCTACCGGGGAGTTGCTGCTGTTGTGAACGGCAGAGGGCGCTGCGCTGGTGTTGGTGGTGATGCGAGCGAGAGGGCTATTGCGGAGGAGGACTCGCTGCTGGGGTAGGCCGAGTAGGGGGCGGCCAGGCTGCTGGATTTGCCGCGCTGCCTCTGTCGCTGGATCTGCAAGCGTAGATCAGAGGGAGGAGGCCGGCTAGACTGCGTACGCGGGTGTGCTGGACAAGGGCTTGAGAAGGCCATAGGCTTGGCTCCGGGCTGCTGTCATTGCCGAGGGTTGTTGTCGGGGGTGTGGATGCGGGGCTGGAAGAGGCACACGGTTGTGCGCCAGGCCATGGTGGTTGCGGCTGGATGGCTAATCAAGGAGGAGGGCGGTTGCGTGGAGTGGATCTCGGCCAACCAAGGAGGGTGCACGGCCATGGGTTTCGAACCTGGGGGTTGTCGTGGCCTGAAAGGGGTGTTGGCGGCTGGGAAGTTGAAGAGGGAGAGATTAGGATTGTGATTAGAGTTAAGAGATATTTGAGTTTTGTTAGGATATGATTAGGGATTTGATTAGGTGGTTAGGATTTGATAGTTTAGATTTGGATTTGGGTTGTTGGGATTAAGATACTGGGATAATGGGTTTCGGGTTGAAGGGTCACAGGTTTGGATCATGATATGAGGATAGAAGAGGATACGGGTAGTGGAGTTTAGGTATGGATTAGATAACGGGTATAGGGGCAAGGGATAAGCAAATACTACTACAAAATAATAATCCAATATTAACAACAACATTACTGAACCAAAATATTAATAATAATAATGCCAATAACATTACATGACCATACTAATAATAATAAATAATAATAACAATAATAACAGTAATAATAGTAGTAACAATAATAATAGCAACACTAATAATAATTTATAGTAACCATAGTAATAGGAAAGATTACTAATTAGTAATTAAAAGATAACAAGCAATAATGATAAATATATAAAACCAAATTACCATTTAATATTCCAAAATAATTTATTTATTTAATAATGTAATAAGTCATAAATCAAGTTAATAATTAACAATACTAACAACTATAATAATAATACTAATAACATAGTAATAGGAAACATTCTAGCTAGTAATTAAAATGATAATACTTAATATGTTAAATATAATTAAAAGGCTAAAATACCATTTACTATCTTAAATAATTTGTATTGTAACTCAAGCTAATAAATAATAATAATATCACCAGTAAAATAAATACTTTAGAAAAAGAAAAATACAGTAGTTTAGATTAGGGATATTACAGATAGCGCAGGAGACTATCAATTTTTGATGGCTCTCCGTTCTGAATTCTCCACATTAGCTGATTAGCTTATTTATCGAGATCTGATTCCGTCACTTGACTCTGCTGTATTAGATTTGATTTATGAGATTTTGACAATCGATTGCATCCAGCGATACGGTTCCTATTGAAAGTATTCTAGCAGTTGCATCACGAACTATGTAATATCCCCTAACTAATAATACTGTATTTCTACTTTTATTAATTTTATTTAGATTTACTTATTATTATTGATTAATTTATTTTATATAGGTGTATAAATATATGTGCATACATATTAAGTGTATATATTTTTGATTTATATTTATACTAGTATATGTATGTATTATATTTTATACCTTATGATTAGCATTATTATTATTATTATGCTACTGTTGGTATTAATCCTAAATGATCTTCTTGTCCAACCCATAATCCGATTATATAATAAACCATAACCCATTTAAGTCATCCAAAAAAACTAAAGTAAAATAAAATAAATAAAATAAATAAATGGGTTAAACAAAATATAGTAATAAAAATAATAAAATACAATTATGAGCTTATATTATTAATTTCAAGTTTTGAACTTATGTTCCCTTATATTAAATCTTAATACCTGAACCATAATGCCACATTGGCGTGTGGTTAGGTTGGAAATCTAAATTATTTAACAAACCTAAAATCAAATATAAGTTTCGAATTTCAACTGAAAGATCTTTTGAGATCTTTATGGATCTTTATCTCAACTATGTTGAAATCTAAGTATCTAAGAATCTTATCATCTTTTATTGACGTAACTCTAACGTAACCCTTTCCTTCTTCTTAAAAAAAAAAAAAAAAAATCCAAACCCAATATTCTTCCCTCTCCCTCCACCTCTCCTTGGAATTGATCGTGACGGAGTAACGTGTCCGAGGCATGGAGATTGAGGGGCAGGCTAAGGAATCATCAATTCAAGTAAGTAAAAATTTAATTTTTATGAATTAAAAATAGTTAATTGAAATATCATGATTTAATAATTATATTCTTGTTATAAAACCTGGATCTCCTCTAAAATCTAATTCAATCTATTTGAATTAGAATTTGATAACACATCATGACTTAAAATCTCTCCTTTTATGAAATGAAAATTTATGTAATAATATAAATAAAATAAATTGGGTAATGTAACAATACCTTAAAAGAGAATTTTAATTTTAACTAAAACAAAGAAATTCAAAAAAGAAAAAGAAAAAAAAAGAAAAAAATTGGAGGCTGCTCTCGGCCGAAGCCGAGAGCAGCAACTGCCCCTCCCAAAATCCGGCCAGGCCTAGTGGCTAGACCGCCACTGGGCCAACCAAAACCCAATCAAAAAAAAAAGAAAGAAAGAAAAAGTAAACTGGGCCTCAACTGGCTCAGCCCAGGAAAAAAAAAGAAAAGAAAAAAAGAAATGGGCCGTCATTGGCCCAGCCCAAAAATAAAGAAAAGAAAAGGAAAACGAATGAAAAAATGAATTGGGCCTGGCTCATTAGGCCAGGCCAGAAACCAGAAAACAAAACCAAAGAAAAAAAGAAAATAAATTCAGAACCCATATTCAGATGCCCAATTGCAGTTCAGCCCACAGATTTTGGGTTCTAATTCATTTTAACCCGACCCAAATACAAAAATAGACTCACTAAGTTATTGAAAAACAATCGTTTGGCTAGATAAAAATTTGAAAAAAAATAAATAAATATAGGAATAAATATCTCGATAACCCCTAACATCTACTGAAAAATTTTAGGGTTAATTGCAAATCATATCGGACTGAAACTCTATTTTCTAAGTAGAAACCCGCTACTTTAACATTCAGACCCGTTAAGAAAATTGCATGTTTTTAATCATTTAAACTCCACAAAAATCAGTAAATAAAATATGAATAATATTATAAACTCAATGTATCATCCTACAACTTTGTTTTAAGATCTGGACCATCCATATTTAATTTAAAATACTGAATAACATCAAGTAAGATATCTTTTGTAAAATTCAATAAATGTAAATTTGATATCTTATATAAATTCATATGTATTTAATGTAGATTTCTTCAATTGGTTATCGGACTCGTGATAAGTCCAGGTGAGTGTTCTTTTCCCCCTTCAGTTAAACAAGAATTTTTAATAAATGATTTTATTTTGTAATTATGCTACTAAAACTTACAAATGATATTGTGAGTGGTTATTTTAAGCTTTCCTCTATTATTAAATTGGTCATGAGTGATCATCTCATTTGCTTTCTTTAATGCATATGATATTGTTATGGTTTCATGCGAGCATATTATTACTCTATTCTTTAATAGATTCTATTTTTATATCTAAATAATTATTCATGATGATTTACACCCGTTAATTATTGTTCACGTCCACATATGTATATATACTGTCTTGTGAATGTATTTATCTCCATTAAACAAATCTTGTATATTATTCTTGATCCTGGACATCATGACACCCCTTAAAAACTTGACTGATTATACATAACATCTACCTGATAACTATTGAATTCATGTTATTGAAAGTTACTGGGAAAACATTGTCGGACCGTAATACTTTCATTGTTCCATTGTTCTACCATTTACACGGTAATATTGTTCACATTGTTATTTTTACATTGATATTGTTACTGTTACTGTATCGTCCCAGTAATTGAAATAACATGGAGATTGATTGTTATAAATAATAATGTAAATTGACAACCTATATTGGGATTGGGAAAATTAATGGAGGAGACAGCGTCTGTATTTTGGGTGGACTAGCATACAGGTTGCGCAGCCGAGATACGATTCCACTGCAGGGTTCCGGGGGATGACTGACATCCTGTATTGTTCATATTGTCATTGTTATTGACACATTGTTATTGTTATTGTTATTGACTACCTAGCGGTAGGACCTGGTTCAGCGCCAGGTGATTGGGTCGTGGTTCCTGGTATGTACGGAACCCACCTAAAGCATGGACAATGTCTCTTCCATTAATTTCAATAACTTAGGACGTTGATTGACACGTGTGGTAGGCGTAGTATGGGATGCGTCTATTACAGGTGGCAATTGGTGTTCGCTGACATAATAAATAACAAACTGAAATCTTACATTGATATTGTAAACTGAACTTGATATATTGACTGATTGTAAACATCTAATAATACTAACGAACTGGCTGTACACCTGACACCCAATTGGACATCTGATTTTGTATTGATTGGCTTTATTATTTTCTATCCATGTTTTATATGTTACTTCTGTTTTATTCCAGCATGTGTTTCCTAGTTTGCTTACATTTATATTCGCATGTCTTTCCCTTTTTCTCTTATACATTCACTAGGAGTTCTGACTCCCTGGATCTGCATATCCAGATCCAGGGCTATTTATTGTTGATCAAGTTTTTGGAGAGGATCATATTTACCTTGAGGAGCTGGAGTCTCTCCCTTTTGATTATC
Organism: Agave tequilana; assembly: GCA_038442645.1. NCBI lineage: Eukaryota > Viridiplantae > Streptophyta > Magnoliopsida > Asparagales > Asparagaceae > Agave > Agave tequilana. The sequence continues at coordinate 265,440 of JAVJIF010004318.1, read as the reverse complement.
GGTATCCCTGCTCTTTTATTTATATATCGCATCCTGTCACATTTCTTATTCTTATTCATATGCTATCATTGTGTTAGACTTTATATGTATTATTGCAGTGATTTTGATTTATGATAGAGATTTATAACTTGTTCAGGTTACTTTAGGCTTAGCGTGTATACGTGGGGTATTTTCTTCGCGTATATACGTCGCCGACTCTCGTCGCGACTCCGTCTCCACGTATTTTGGGAAGCGGGGCGTGACAAACTATATCTACTCTTGTTTGCGGTCATTGTCACAAAAAGAGACATGTTAATGATGATTGTTTTGCTCTACATCCTGATAAATTGACAAAATATCGAGAAAAAATCGTAAAGGACAGGTACAACTGCATTCTGTAAATCCACCTAGGGGTGAATAGGTGATGTGCTAATCAAATGCCAAACAATGCGGAATTAAAAACTAATTATGCAAACTAAACTATTACACAATGTAAATTAAATAGTAAGCCGATTCCCGGTGAAGGGCTTTGAACTTCTCCTCAAGATTTTTCTAAATTAAGAGTTGAGGTGCTACTATAACTCTCTTGGTTCAATACTAGTGTGAGCACAAACACAAACAATATCAAGCATGTAAAGATATGAACAATATGAGAACACACAAGATATCAAACAATCCCAGGCATATATATCAATTAAGCTCAAGTAGAAATCAAGCATATGAAGATGTTAACAATAATAGCAAGTAAGATATAAACACAAGTGAGTAAGAGAGAGATGAGCAATCGCAAATACAGGAGAATTGTTTCGAGGTTCTAGCCACTTGTTCTACGTCCCCGCCTTCACCGTAATAAAGAATTTCCACTATAAATAAATCCCACAAGATCACTCGGTGTCGCAACACCTACGACGAGCTCCCTCAAGAGCTCTTGAACCCGCAAGTTCCTCACTTGTTTCCTCAAGAACAACATGCAACCGCAAGCTCGTCGAGGCCGCAACCTCTACAACTCCTCCAAAATACAAAGTGGAACACTTGGTGATCTCTTCTCTTGATCACCAACAAATACTCCCACAAGCAAGTATGTTATAGGATAGATATAACAATAGAAAGCTCAAGCTTGTGTGAGAAAATTAGATAGATTGAGGAAGTTAAAAACCCAAGAAATCCTTTTGAAAAACTCAAGAGAATCACTCTTGATAAACTCTATTTAGATATGGAAATGAAGTTCTTAAAACTTTTGGAAAAACTTTGTTGAAGATAGGAAAAGAGCTCTTAAAATCATGTAAAATTGCTGACAAAAACTGGCTCAAAAGACCCCATTTCATAGAGGTTCAGAAACTAGCCGTTAGGCTCTGAAAAGTGACCAGAATGGCCTGTCAGTCGACCGGCCGGTCGACCGGCCGGTCGGTCAGATTTCTGACCGTCGACCGCCCGGTCGACCAGGCCAGGCTCAGTCGGTCGACCACTCGATCGACCAGGCCAAACCCGAAAGCAAAGCTCTTTGGGGTCGGTCGACTGTGACCCAACAGAGACTAAATGTCTCTCAGTCGGTCGATCGACATGGTCGACTATTATGGACTCGTGCACATTTTGCACGTCGGTCGACCGGTCGGTCCACCGACCCTTACTTCGGTCGACCGACAGCAGCTAAAAAACAGGTTTTTAGGGGATTGAAAACTAACTTGATAAATCCCTAAAAATTCAATAAATTCCAATAAATTTCAGAAAAATAAGTTCATATTAATATATTGAAGCACAAACATGTGTGATTAAAAATCAACACATATTACAAACAAGTGAACTATTGAGGCATAGAAGTTAAAGTTTAAACCAAAACCGATATTTTTCCAAAACTTGTATAGATACAAAAATAAGACATTCAAACACATTTAAAGTATAGTGTATATGGATAGAATCCAATACACATAGTAAATGATATATACTTGTTTTTGACAAATATAACCAAAATAAATTTTGATAAAAACAAAATTTTAAATACATAAACTAGATACATCAAAATAAGCTATCTAACCATATGAAGCATAAATGTATATAGATGAAATCCAATATACATATAAACCATGTAAACTTATTTTGATGAACTCTATTCATGAAACCGATATATGTATACTTGAAACTCAAAACCAAAACGATTAAACCAAATACTAAAACTATCATGTTAAATATTTTGTATGAGCTTGAGCAATCCACAGCTAATCTATCATTTATATTTTAACCTAAAATAAAAATCTTAAACTTACAAATATGAACTCAAGTCTTCTTGAAAATCTTCTCTTGAAAATCTTCTTCTCCATCTTGACTTAATCCAAACATGATCCATGAGCCAGACTCTTCTTTGAGTACTTGATGTGATCTTGAAGCGTGAGCTCTTGAATCAACATGTGATACCTTCAAAACTTGACTTCGAATCTTTTGTTGAAACTAAATACCGATTAAGATCTTGACTTATATCTGAAACTTAGTAAACACAAGATCATTAGTATTATAACTATATGAGTTAATCATCATCAAAATTAGAGTGATGGGCTTTTGGGCTAACAATCTCTACCTTTTGATGATGACAAAACTCATGAAATTATATATGCATGGATTAAAGATAAACTTCATAGAAGCTACCTCTTAACTCATGCATAACTTGATACATGTAAGATACTCAATAAAGCTCAACAAACTAAATAAATAGAAACATATATGCATAAACAAAATCATAGCATACATATATAAACTCTAAATTTCTCTCCCCTTTTTGTCAATTCATCAACAAAGGGGTAAAGAAAAACACGGTAAATATATATGCCATATAAAACTCATGAAGAGGAGAGACTATAAAGTTAACTCCCCCAGCATTAGTGTTCTAAATTGCGCTGCAATTGCGCCGATATTGCGCTGATATATTGATTTTGGCAGTCAGTCGCAACGCAATGGCACTCTCGATAGCGTTTACATTTTCCCCCTTTATTGGCGCAATATCGGATAAATCATCGATATATCGGTCCCCAAAAGTTGCCGCAATATCGGATCAGAAAAAACAAACTGGTTATTAATTGACCCGACTCGACCTCCATCCACATGTATATAAATGGGGATTAAGGCTCGTCGAGCCCCAATCTCTCTCTCTCTCTCTCTCTTTCTCGACCTCATCGACGGCTATTCGAGTTCCAAAATCTCCTCTCTCGCTCTCCCCCCTTCGACAGCGAATCGAGCTCTAGGCTCTCCCCTCTCTCATGACCCCGTCGGTGGTGAATCAAGCTCCAGGCTCTCCCCTCTCTCATGACCTCATCGACGACGAATCGAGCTCAATCTCTCCTCTCTCGTAACCTCATAGGTGACGATTCAAGCCCCAATCTCTCCTCTCTCTCTTATGACCTTGTCGGCGACGAATTGAACCCCAATCTCTCTCTCTCCCCCCCTCCCCCCCTCATGGTGACGAATTGAGCCCCAATCTCTCTTTCTGATGACCTCGACGGCTAATCATCTCCCTCTCTCGTGAGCCAAGAAGGAACAACTCTTGTTATTGGGTAATTTATATGTCTCAATTTCTAATTTATGATTTATATGTCTCAAGCATTCTTCATGTTATTGGGTAATTCTTTTCAGGTGATCAATGTTAGCACATCATTTCTCTCTCTTGACCTCGTCAACTACCTGCATTAGATAACCAAGAACTCCCACCGATCTCCCGCCAACTCTGCTTTCTCCTCTGCGGTGGTGTAGAGAGTGGTGTCGCATTATCTCGGTGGTGCAGCGGGTGGCCTTAGCCTGCAAGCGAGCATCTTTTACGACAGTGAATGAAGGAGACCCCCACTTTGCTTCTTCACAATGACAAATGTTGATAAATTGTCAAAATTAGAACTTGTCTTTCTTAAATTTGAATCATGTTTGATGCTTCACAGACTGTTTTCATGCTTGAATTTGAACCATGCTTGAATCTAAATCATGCTTCACTTAGACTGTCAAAAAATTTGAATCATTCTTGAATTTGAATCATGCTTCACAATGACAAAATTTTGATAAACTGTTATTGATTGATGATGATATATACAACACAATACAATAGGTGACAAAATGCACTAGTCATCAGTAGAGAGGCATTAATGAAATTTTCTATTTCTTGAAGTTATTCACTGAATGATTTTGAAAATATTTGTGTTTCCTCTGTGACTGATTTCATGACTGATCATCATCTCCGCTAGTCAGCTAGGAATCTGCATATTTAGAAATGAGATAGCAGTATTAGCTACAGAAACAAAAATTGTTGGACATAAAATAAAGAAAGAATTCAAAGCAGAAATATGTTATCCATCATATAAAGAGAGAAGAAATAAAATATTGTTTGATGTGGCAGTAAGATGTTCGAGAACTGATAATTTGTTTCTGAGTACTGCTTCCTTATTTCCCTTTGATTGAATTTGTTTTGTTGCTTGTCTGAATCATTCAGTCTTGGCTATAACTACGGTGGGTTTGTTGTATGGATTCTTCACTGTTAATATAATATGAAGAAGTTTTATTTCTTAAAGAAGCTTTTGTTTTCATGAAATTGTAGCAGGATGACTTCTTCTGAGAGTTTCAATTTGCCGCCAAAACATGGAAGCAAAGAACCTTGTTGGAATTATGGAGAGAGGGTAGATGCCAATAATGCAAACAAAAAGCATTGCATATACTGCAAACAGGTACTCTCTGGAAGGATTACTCGTTTCAAACAACATTTGGCTGGGGTCAAGGGGAATTACGTACCTTGTTATCAAGTTCCTACTTACGTGAAGGAGAAAGTTATAACCATATTTGAAAAAACTCAGATGAAAAGGGAAGCTAAGAAAATTAGCTACCAAAATTTGATGAGTGATGTGCATGTTCGGGAAGAGGATAAGGAAGATCCGGAGGCGGAAGGATATTATCGGCAAGATACATGTCGACGAATGAAGGCAAAAGGCCCTATGGATATATTTATCCCCTCACCAGAGGAGTTGGTGGATAAATTCAAGGCTAGAAAGCAGCCTAACATGGATTCCAAGTATAGGAAGAAGGCAAGAGAGGATGCCGTGAAGTATATAGCGAGATGGTTCTATGAAGTTGGAATAGCCTTCAATACCGCTGCACTTCCTTCTTTCCATCAAATGTTACAAGATATTGGAAAGTTCGAAAAATTCTTGGAAGCCCCGACACCATACGAGCTAAGTGAGACATTTCTTCAAAGGGAGGTGGAGAAGACAACTGAAACTCTAGCTTCATTCAAACAAAATTATGGCAGTTATGGGTGCACACTTATGACTGATGCTTGGTCGGATAGGAAGAATAGAAGCATCATGAACATCGTTGCGCATTGTCCGGCGGGAACGACCTTCTTGCATTGACAAGATGCTTCTGCTGAGAAATATGATGGGAATTATATCTATCATTTTGTGGATGATGCAATTAAGGAGGTCGGACCTGACAATGTGGTGCAAACTGTGACGGATAACCCATCCAATAATATGTCGGCAGCAAAAACTTTACTCTTGAAAAGACCTAATATATATTGGACTCCTTGTGTGTCACACACCATCAATTTGATGTTAGGTGATATTGGAAAGATAAAGCCCATCAGAAATGCTATCTTAATGGGAAGATCATTGACGGTGTACATTTATAATCACAAAAAGTCACTTAGCCTAATGAGGGCTAAATGTGATAGAGATATTGTTAGGCCCGAAGCTACAAGATTTGCTACCGTGTATCTTTCTTTTTTCTTTGAGCTCAATTCGCGAAAAGAAGAAAAATCTAAAGCAAATGTTTGTGCGTAATAAATAGATCTTATGCTCACTTTTCGAAACGGAGGCGGGTAAAAAGGTATATACTTTTTCTTTAAATCTATATATAGTTTCGCACTACTAAACTAATAACAGTTGATTGCAATTTATTTTTATTATATATAGTTTGAAAGCTAAAAACTATTTGTTACATTTGCAGATTGCCGAAATCATCGCTAGTAACAAATTTTGGGACAATGTGGATCTTGCTCTCTAAGTCTTTACACCATTGGTGAAAGTCCTTAGAAGAGTTAATGGTGACAAAATGTCATCTATGGGTTGGGTTTATGGTGATTTGGAGAATGCAAAGGATGAGATCAAATTGACTGTTAAAAGTGCAGAGAAGAAATATTGTTCAATATGAAAGATTATTAACAAAAGATGGGATGAAAAACTTAAAGGTCCCTTGCATCGAGCCGGCTACTTCTTGAACCCTTATTTTAATTTTGCAAAGAAAGAAGCGATTGATAAAGCCGGTGTCTTTATGGATGGCTTCGTTGATGCCATGCACAAGTTTTATCCTAATGATGACGAAGTCATTGATAAAATTAGTAAACAATTGCCAATGTACCAATTTCAAAAGGGATCATTTGGGAGAGAGTTCGCAAATACATATGCTAAGAAGCTTAGTAATCCAGGTATTAATTTTTTACATCTTACATATACACAAAATAGAAAAGAAATAACTAGAGTTCTTGGCTAACTAATTTCATTTATAATTTTGTTAGCACAATATTGGCAATTTTATGGGACTGATGCTCCCGAATTAAAGAATATGGCTATGAGAATATTGAACTTGACAACTAGCTCGTCTGGTTGCGAAAGAAATTAGAGCACATTTGAGATGGTATTACAAAATATATAAAATTTACATTATATTGGTTTCTTTTTTATTGTTTAAAGAAATTTTTTGTTGATGAGTTTGGTTTCCTTTTGTGGGTTTATATAAAGAAGAGAAATAGACTAAGTCACAGAAAGCTACATAACTTGGCCTATGTCAAGTTCTATGCAAGTCTTAAGAATAAACTTTCTATGAAGGATAGGGATGTCACTGAGTGGTTGGTGCATTAAAATAATACCAATGCAACACATATAGAAAGTGATAAAAGTCTTTCCTAGTGAACCATTGACTTTGAGGCAAGTTGCGAAAGCTATTGGTGCTAATTCAAAGAGAGAGTTCAAGGACGATGAAGAAGGGGGCAAAGAAGACTAGAGGGGAGCATCATCATCACAATCAAAGACGGTGGAAAGGAATAATGATGAGGTTCACGAGGAAGACGAAAGCAACTTAGAACCATCATCGGATTCATCATCGGATGAGGAGCCAAACATTCCTATAGATGATGATGTTTCATCATCGGATGAGTCCGAGATGGAGAAGAGGATTAGGGATCTAATATTTATTTCACCTTTTGCTATTTTGCTTCTAGATTTGATGCATGATACATGAGAGACATTTACTTTTGCTTTTATATTGCTTTAGTTCTTGTTTTGCTTTAAAAATGATTATTGTCTAATTTGTAACCTCTAAACTCTTGTTAATTAATTGCTTGCTTCTGTGTAGACTATCACTTTATGATTTTAGTTTAACTTGTAGATATAATATGAATTTATGATATTTGATTTGAATTTATTATGTCATTTATTTGTATAATATTTTATATATTTGTTGATTCGTTTTCATGTTTGCATGTTTCTAGGTTAGGCAATTGAGTGATTCAAGCGAGGTGGCAACGTGTCATTTGTGAAGATTCTACACTTGGATAATGATTATTCATAAGCTTAATACAATTGCAAATTGTCGAGGTAAGTATATCTTAAATATGTAAATATGATGTTTTATGTAGCTTTATATGATTTATGCATGTATTACCTTATTGATATGCGATTTAGGACAAGAAAATATGTATAATTACAGTTCGATTTTGACATCCGATTTTAGAAAATATCCCGATATATCCCCATTTCTGATAAAATTTCCTGGCCAATATAGCCGCTATGGCCGCCATTTAAAACGCTGCCCGACGTACATGCATTACATAAAGAAAAAGATGACTAAGCCCTAACCCATATAAGCATAATATGTAATGTATTAAATGGAGATGTTAAGCTCCCCCTGCACACGTGTACCACATAAAGAAAATCGGTCAAGCTCTTCTCTATGCACTACACTCATTATGAATCTATATATATAGGAGATGTTAAGCTCCACTTGCATATAAGCAATACATGTCAAATTTTGAAAACCAATTTGAAACAAATTTTGGTATCACTTTTAATCAACAAAACAATTTTTTTTTGATACCATATGAAATCAATTAACCAAATTTTGATACTACTTGAAATCAACAAAACTAATTTTGATACCACTTGTAATTAAAACAAATTTTGATACAAAAAAAAATATACCAATTGAAAATCATGGATATCAAACTATACCAATTGAAAATAAATAATTCATGATATCAATTTTTTAAAAATTCTAAACCATTTTGAACATATAAATACCAATTGTAAATAATTGATACCAATATGAAAAATATAAGCATTTTCTAGAACAAAATATTTTTCTCAAAAAGAGTGAAAGTAAGATACTGATTGAAAATAGAATCAAGAACTTTTTTCTCCCTTTTTGAAATACCAACAAGACCAATGCATAAGCTTGTAAAAGATACCAATTAACATTTAGAACTAAATTAAGCTTAGCAAAAAAATAATTTGTGCTATAAAATATATACATAAACATTGTTAATCTAGCATAAGAAATCATATATATGTATATATGATCTATTTAAATACCAATTGAAATATGATGCATATATATAAGAAAACATTAGTATACAAAATGGAATATCACAAGAATCACGTATAACTCATAACATCCACCCTATCATGCACATGTTTAAAAAGATATTCATTAAGGCATGTAAGGTATGGTCGCTGAACCAACAGCCCTTATAGGGTAGAAGTTTTCAAAAATAAGGTTTTAAAAATAATTTTAGCATAGGTTGAAAATACTACCAATTAAACAATAATGAACTACTTTAAAGTAATTTTAAAAACTAGTATGAACCCCTTCAAGCAAGGAACAAAAACATATATATCCCATGAAAACGTGCTAAATACACAATAATTGACACTCAAAGATCTATGAAACACATAAATGCTCATGAAAATAAAAACATGAGTAAACATAAAGGCGAGTGTACAATAGTCATATGAATAACACACTCATGAAGATAAGCCTATAAGGCTCAAATTAAAAACTCATATGAAAATCTTTTTTTCAAAAACATGATATATCATATAACTATGCTAGAATCATCAAACTGAGACATACGGTGTACAATCAAATATAAAATGAGTACACAAATGAAATAAGACATGTACAGCATGAAGAACAAGTGTAACTCAAGAATTGTACATGTATAACACAAGTTGTAACAAGATTTGCATATAGACATATGATCAAAACATGTGAATCAATATATGCTTCAAAGTAAAACATATAAAAACATAAATCTACCAAAAATAGGCGTGTAAATCAGAAAGAAAATCTCAAAAGACTATTTACAGGGCAACCTTAACAAAAACTACCATGAACTATCATCGGCATTACATAAATTACCACAGTTATGTATAAGTGCCACAACCATTGCATTTACTTTTCAGCAAACTACCATCCATAAGCCCTACACTTAAAAAGTCATGTTCTTTCTCTTTTTGACTGGTATCTTAGTTTAACAATAAAGAGACATAATTAGTATCAAGGGAAAAAACTCAAAAGAATATAAAATCAAATAAATATATCTCTGAAAAAAACAAATTATCACATATACTGCAGCCTAACCATCTAAGATAGTGTAAAGGAAAAACCTTAACTTCGCAGGAATCAATGCGAACTTTTGCTCGCAGGTATCAACTGTGGTATATTTTGCAGAAGCCTCAACCTGAAAGAATTTGCGCAAAATATCAATTGACGTTATGTCAGCTAGGACTGAAAACAAAATATGTATGAACCACACAAGGCCAAACAAACCTTTACTGGATCCTTCGGACAGGCCCTTTGCAGCTTTCCAACCTGCGTATACAAATTTCTACTGAGCGAATTTCTCAATCAAATCGGAACATATCTAGAGAAGCCATTGATGATCAATAGGTCCAAATATAAAAATTCAAATCCAAATGGCGCGCGCGCGCAGAGAGAGAGAGAGAGAGAGAGAGAGAGAGAGAGTTTTTTTTTTTTTTTTTTTTTTTTTTTTTTGTGTGTGTGTGTGTGTGTGTGTGTGTGTGTGTGTGTGGGTGTGGGGGGGGGGGGGGGGGGGTGGGGGGGGGGGGGGGGGGGGGGGGGTGTGTGTTTGTTGACTCCTTCTAAAGCATTTGGAAGCAAATCTTTTCCGTTGGAATTCAATGAGAAAAAATTAAATCGAAGATTCACAATGTTTTACTACGGTATCTAAAGTGTCTAAAGACCAAATACTTAAGTGATGGAAGTTTTTTTTAACATATGCATCAAGTTTAAAACAAAAAATTAGGTGCAACGGTTTTTTTAAGTGTCTAGATCCAGTTTTCACATTTGACTATATACCTGTCACATTCCATGTCATAACAAAAGAAATCAACCATCTACAGCAGTGTTCCGAAAAATGTTACCCAAAAAGAAAATCCATGCCCACAATTTTAGTCAGTAGCTGAAAAAAGGTATGTCTGACGACCGCGAGGTAGAACCTTCAAGATGTCATCAATGACTTTCTCAAACTCCATGCTAAGCAAGCGATCTGCTTCATCCAGAACCTGCCATAAATATTACAGTTGAAGCCATATCAAGAATTATAAACAAAAACTTTTGTGGTCATGGCACAGAACCTGTCATCAAAGAAAATGGAAGGTTCTATACATTTGTGATATCAGCATACAGAGACAGGCAAAGTTGACCTAGGCAAAAATGATACAGCATCAGACTATCACACAGAAAGCACAATGGCAGTTAAAGAGTGTTATCCATGATGGTCACATCTCCAACACCATTCCAGTATTAGACTAAGGAAAAGATTGGCATTTGCCAAGGAAGCATTTAACAAGTCTGCACCCGTAAAATGTCAAAAGAGCATTCAAAACTTTATTTTAAAAAAAAATTATAAAACCAAGAACACATGTTAGCATGTGCTCTCAGTTGAAGACAGCAAGTGGCCTGCAAACATCCAAGTAGCGTCCAATGAGTGTAGTGTCAAACAGCTTATCAGATTGTGCTTCCTAATAGATGTGTTGGGGGCAATTTCACCTCTCTAAAGAGAAAATTTCACCTCTCTAAAGAGCACCTCCATCCCAAACACAAACGGACACCTCAGTTGACCTTTCGCAAAATGCAAACCCATTACTGATGTGGACCAATCTGTGCTTGCATCAAGGAAGACGATGCATCTTAGATGTGTACCACAAACTATCATTGATTCTCTTAACCAGCAATCTTTAGGTATCACAGATCCAAGTTTAGTAAAATACTAATACAATATGAATCGGGTGTGGGGGAGGATGGAGACTGAATCAGACTCGGACTGAGAAGTCGAGAGTTGGTCCAAAGCTCTTGCCAAAGAGAGACAAATCAAAGAGAGGGATATCAAAGGAAGAGGGAATAAAATTAATCTCAACAATCAGAAAACTGATCCTTGGCTTTCAATTCCACTCTTCCCAATATTGAATTGAAAAGAAGGAAAATGCAGAGACATATAATGCACAAGGGTCAGCCAGATCATGTAGGAGGATCCTAAAACAATTGCATATTACTCTTAGTCATTTATATCATTAGAATTGCACCGGAAATATCACGATGGTGATGTGAATGGCTAATAATCTCTTTCATATCCTAGTCCTCATTGCATATTCTTCTTATGAGTGTCAACCATTTGAGATCAATATATTCCTTCCATGAAGTAATGTAAAGATGTATCGAATATTGAATCCATGCCCCAACTGAGCTTGATCATAAGCTATACGCACAGAAGGCCGCTTGACCAGTATCATACAGCGGATAGGAAAGCAATACAATTTTAAGAGCTACATTCAAACTTGCAGTTTGAATCACCCACCTTATGATCTTTTGTTCTCCCTTGTGATCCAACCAATCAAGTTTGGGCATACAAATACAAGATAAAGTGGAAATCACACTTCACATAAGCAAATATTACAACTCACATTTTGCTTTAATGGTGTGTTTGTCTAAAATGAAGTCTTCTCATGTCAAATTTCGCCGCTGAATACAATCACTCTTAAGAGATAACTTTTGATAAGAATGAAACAAAACAATTATGGTTAAAAAAATGAGGAATATACAGACAAAGTTCACAAACATTAAGGTTTGAACTTTGATCTTGATTTGTTGAAATTAATTCAGGAGGGTGAAGAAGGAGAAGAAGGAGAAGCTGATGTATATAACAAAGTAATTAACTTGAAGGTTTGAACTTTGAGTGGGAAACATGCGATCTTGAAAAAAGAATAGTCTAAGTTGGCTTGAAAAAAAATGCTGGGAAAAAATTTGGAGATTGGGAGGGTTTTCAGTAGGTTATTGGAACTGGGGGTTGTTTTTCAATGAACGAGATGAGACTTGAATAGTGAAACAAAAACTTGGGTGGAAAAAAATGATGGGGAAGAATATGAGAGACAAAAATGTTGTTTGTGGCAGTGGAGGATTTGTTTTCCAAAAAGGAAGGATATAACTTTCATAAATTTAAAATAAAACTGACTAAAACCTGTTGGAATATGAAGAATATATGTGAATCTTTGAATTGAATTACGGCGAGATCCGTTGATCGAATCAATTGGATGATGGTTGGAGTGTGTTCTCCTTCCATTAGGGATGAACGTGGTATATTCACATGTTCAATTTCGACTTCGAATGAATGAGATATTCAAGTCTAAAGATTGCCTAATTCAAAGTCAAATGGGAGTAAAGGTAACTAAAGGCATTTAGTCCCACATTGGCCATGGGATGGAAGTTTGAAGTGTTTAAATAGAAAAATGGGAATAAAGGGCGTGCCTTTTGGGTACTTGGAGTTTTCGCGCGCGATTGAGAGGAAACCATGCCCGCACATGCGCGCGCGCCGCCGCTGGTGGCGGCTGCGGCCGGCACCAGCACCGGTGCCGGCACGGGCTCGGACCGGGCACGGGTTCGGGTTCCCTACCCGGCCTGGTTCTTTTTGAACCGGGTCTCACGGGTATGGGTTACGCGGAGCATACCCGCTCCGCTATCCGGATCTGAACCGCCCCACGCAACGGCTGTCTGTAAACCGTCGCGGCAGTTGGACGGTTGAAACGAACCGTTGCAACGGTTCAGACCGAACCGTTGCAACTGTTGGTTGGGTTCGGACCCTTTTGCCCCCCCGGAGCGCTATAAATAGCGCTCCATTTTCCCAAATCAGAACACACCAACACTCAACTCTCTCTCTCTGCGTTCTGAACTGAGACTGAAGTGAAATTATCTGTCTTGAAGTAACTTCCAACGGGAGTGCGAAATTCGGTTTCCGAAGCGACTTCCAAGAGATTCTGCAAAATTCGTTCTGAAAGAGGGCTCAGCAAATTCAAGAGATTCTTGAATAGAATTGTTGTCTGAATCTGGGACTTCCAAAGAAGAATATTCTTCTACCTTCCTTCTTCCTCTACAGTGGGTGCTCCTCCAAAGTAAAGGCAAATATTCTCCAGAAATTTGTCTTAGTCCCGCTGCTTCAATAATCCTGTGAAGGTACTGGTTAACTACGGTTCGACCGTACAGTGATTTGGTAGTGCTATCCAAATACCGTGAAGGAGTGTTGTATCTTGGGAGACCAGCGTCCAGTAACCCGTTAGCACCGGTGCGGGGGACGTAATTGTCTTAAGGAGATTCGCTTTAGCGTACCTCACTCCAAGTACTGTATAAGTGAAGTAATTTCTTTATATAGGGGATATACTGAATATCAGTATATTGAGACTGACTTATACCAGTCTAATTGGTGTTTAACCAAGGAAGGAAATTGAAAGGTGATTCTTTAATTAAGAAACGTTCTATTGAACGGAAAACCTCCCACCACCTGATATTAACCGACCTGGCAAATTAGATCGGCGATATTTTAGTGATATTGATTAGTTGTCAGATTGAGTATAGGAACTAATTATCTTAAGATAATTACGTATTGAAGTTTCTTACTTCTGTTCTGCTTGAACTTGCAGAAAATGTCTAAGACTAATCAAGATAGCTCTAGCAAGACACCAAACATGCAGGTACAAGCTTTGATGCCTACTCCACTTCCTAACCCGAAGCCGAGAAGCCAGGAAAATTTGATGGCACAGAATTCAAGAGGTGATAACAAAGATGCTTTTCTACTTGACCACTCTGCATCTGGTCAAATTCCTGCAAGAAGATCCACCAGAACTCGGAACTGATCGGGACTCAGTCCTTGCAGTCGATGCATGGACTCAAGGTGACTTCCTTTGCCGAAACTATATGGACTGGATGACTCTCTTTACAATGTCTACAGTCCCACCACAACAGCAAAGAAGTTATGGGCCAGTCTTGACAAGAAGTACAAGACTGAAGATGCTGGTACTAAGAAGTTCATCGTAGGACGATTTCTGGAGTACAAAATGGTGAACAGTAAGACTGTAATCAGTCAGGTGCAAGAGTTCCAACTTATCTTGCACGAGATAGAAGCCGAAGTATGATATGATTCTACCTGAAACCTTTCAGGTTGCTACTATCGTGGAGAAACTCCCACCTGCGTGGAGAGATTGCAAGAACTACCTGAAGCACAAGCGCAAGGAGCTGAAGTTGGAAGATCTTATTGTGAGGCTTCGAATTGAGGAGACAACCGAAAGTCCGAGAAAATGAGCAGTAAGAACTCCTATGAAGCCAAAGCCAATGTGATCGAAGACTCAAAGAGAAAAGCGTCTACTTCCAAAGGCTTAAAGCGGAAGAAGACTTCCCAGGGGTGTTGGCCCAAAGGCCTTCCACTCTAGTTTTGATGATGATTAACTCATGTAGTTATGTGTACTAATAATCTTGTGTTATTTAGTTTCAGATCATTAATCAAGTTATTAGTTGGTGATTAGCTTCAACAAGATGATTTGGAAGCTTTCACATGTTGATTCAAGAGCCCGAGCGTCAAAGATCATATATAACACTTGCTCGGTGGATCAAAGAGTTTTGGATCGAGTCGGCTTGGAGATTGCGCTCTACAAGAAGACATCGGTACCCTAATTTAGTTTTGTGTTTAGATTCAAATTGTAAAGATTAGAATAGTATGATATGCTCAAGTTCACAACACACACGTTTCATGTTTTGAATATTGGTTTTGGGTTTTTTCGTTTTTGGTTTAACCGATCTTGGTTTCATGAATAGATAGATCAAAACAAGTTTACATGGTTTAATGTATATTAGATTTGTTCTATATACATGCATGCTTCATCTTCTTAGACAACTTAGTTTGATAGTCTATTTTATGTGTTTTATGTTTTGGTATTTTTAACAAAACATATTTTGGAATTAATGACAAAAACATGGATATATATATGTTTCATGTATATAGGATTATATCCATATACATCATGCCTAAATGTTGTTTAATATCATGTTTTTGTATTTGGATAAGTTTTGGACAAAATGTATTTTCTATTCAAAAATTCAAGTTTAGAAAATACAGTTTTTGGATTTTGGTAAAAATGATAAGACACAAAAATGTTTCAAGATGTTTGAAATTTGTGTTGAAATTTTTAACACAAGTTTGTATTTCAATGAAAAATGATAAAACTATTTTTTGTGAAATTTTAGAGATTTTATGGGAATTTTTAAGACATTAAAAACCAGTTTTTCCCTGAACTGTAGCTGCCAGGCTAGGCCGGTCGACCGTAGCGGTCGACCGACGTGCACGGATACGTGCACGCTGGCTGACCCATGAGCCGGTCGACCGCCTGAGAGCAGGATGCTCTCTGTTTTGCCCCCGGCCGACCGAGCGGTCGACCGGACAGAGAGCGTTGCTCTCTGTATCTGGGACGGTCGACCGCACGGTCGACCGGTAGCTGGCAGCGGTCAAATATGACCGTTGGACGGTCGACCGACCGTCGACCGGTAGTTCATTTTTGGCAGGATCTGCTGCCAACGGCTAGTTTTGTAAATGGGCTATAAATACCCCATTGGAAAGAGGTTTTCTCTAAGATTTTTTGTGCGAATTTTTCCTTACTCTCTGGTATTTTCACAGCAATCAAAAAAAGTTTTGGACTTAAATTGAACAATCTATTTGGTGTTTTTGCTAGGGTTTGGAATATCAAAGAAAAGGGTTTTTGGGAAAAGAGTTTTGATTCAACTTCTATATCTTGGTTTCAGTTTTTCCCAAGGATTTTCTTTGTGATTTTGATTTTCATTCCATTGGTTTTCTCCACACTTGAGCTACATCTACTTTCTCATTCTATAGGATCTTTGTGTGGGAGAAAGAGATTGTTTGTGGTTGTTTGTTAGATCACCAAGTTATAAACCCAATCTTTGCTTGGCTTTGTGCCTTTGGGTTGTATCCCTCAAGTTGTGAGGTGATCCTTGTGTTGCTTTGTGCAAATCCCTCAAGTTGTGAGGTGATTGTTGTTGGCTTGGAGTTGTGCCTCAAGGAGGAGGTTGTGTTTGTAAGGAGAGGAGTTGGGTACTCCTTGTAATTGTTATTGCCCCAAATCCTCGGTGGAGGTTCCCTTTGTGGGCGTCCTTTGTGGACAAGCTAGTGGAGTTGAAATCCTTCTGTGTGAAGGCGGGGATGTAGAGCTAGGTGCTCGAACCTCGAAACATATCTTGTTGTTTGCGCTTGATCACTTGACTCTTACTCTATCTCTCTCTCTCTCTCTCTTTACTTTGTGCCTTGCATCATTTCACATTGATCATTCATTGTTATATGCTTGGCTTGGTTGTGTGTGCATCACTCATTTAGTGTAATTGCAATTAGTTTTTAAATTCCACATTAAGTTGACTAGATTAGCATTATCACCTATTCACCCCCCCTCTAGGTGATTTCAAGGGGTACAAAGGTAAGGTCCAAGAAGGCAAGAACATGCGCTTCAAGGGAACCTGCTACATCTGCAACAAAGAAGGGCATAAGGCGAATGACTGTCGCAACCGTCTCAAAAAGAACAAGAAAAACCATCCACAGGCAAACTTGACCGACCATGCGTCGCCAAGTCTTTCAGCTGTGGTGTCAGAAGTGAATCTGACAACCAACAATAAGGATTGGTGGGTAGACACTGGGGCTACTCGCACATCTGCTCTGAGAAATTATTATTCTCTGAATATCAAAAACTAGAGCAAGATGAGCAACTATTTATGGAAAACTCAGCCATCTCCAAGGTTGAAGGAAAAGGTAAGGTCATCCTGAAGTGGACATCTGAAAAGAGCTTACTCTGAACGATGTGCTACATGTTCCAGATATCTGCAAGAATCTGATCTCTGGATCAATACCTAGTAAGAAAGGATTTAGAATGATTTTTGAATCAGATAAATTTGTACTTACTAAGGGTGGGATGTATGTGGGAAAGGGTTATCTTGTTAATAGACTTTTTAAAGCCAATATTGCAGTGGTAGATAAAAAGTCTGTGTATTTATACCCAAAGCTTATAAATAAAGGAAAAACTTATGTTTATTTGCTTCAGTCTCCTACTTTATGGCATGCTAGATTAGGGTATGTAAATTACAAGTCTTTAAAGAACTTGTCTAATCTAGGATATATTCCTAAACTCAACTTGAAAGAAATTCGCAAGTGTGAGGTTTGTGTTGAGGCCAAGTCAGCGAAAAATTCATTTCACTCAATTGATCGAAATACAAAACCTTTAGGGTTAATTCATAGCGATCGTGTGACTTGAAGTTTATGCCAACTAGAGGCGGTAAAAAGTATTTTTATTACTTTTATTGATGACTGTACAATATACTGTTATGTGTATCTTTTAAACAGTAAGATGAGGAAATGAATATGTTTATAACATATAAAGCCGAAGTTGAGAATCAACTCAATAAGAATATCAAGATTCTAAAATCCGATAGAGGCGGAGAATATGAATCAAATGATTTTAGTCAGTTATGTGCTAAATTTGGTATAATCCATCAAACTACAGCACCATATACTCCTCAGCAAAATGAAATTGCTGAACGGAAGAACAGAACTTTGAAGGAGATGTTCAATTCTATGCTCGTAAGTTCAGGAGCTTCGCAGAACTTGTGGGGAGAAGCTCTGTTAACTGCAAATTATATTCTAAATAGAGTACCCCACAAGAAACTTGGTCTTATACCATTTGAGTTATGGCATGGAAGACACCTTCCTACCATTACCTAAAAATGTGGGGGTGCCTTGCAAAGGTGCTAGCACCATTAACTAAAAAGACTAAGTTGGGAGCAAAAACTATGGACTGCATATTCATAGGCTATGTCTTGAATAGTAGTGCCTACAGATTTCTGGTTCATAAATCAGAAATACCAGATATTCATGTAAACATGATTATCGAATCTAGAGATGCTGTGTTCTTTGAAGATATTTTTCCATATAAATGGAAAACAGATAAGACTTTTAGGAAAAGAACACATGAGATGGCGTTCAGGGACGAAAGCCCCGAGGAACCGATTGTTAATGCGAAAATTGAACCAAGAAGAAGTCAGAGATCTAGAATCTCAAAATCTTTTGGTCCAGATTTCATAGCATACGCTATTGAAAGCGAGCCTCAAACATTTAAAGAGGCTATGTCAACCCCAGAAGCACAAATGTGGAAAGAAGCTATAAATAGCGAAATAAAATCCATGCTAAGTAATCATACTTGGGAATTGACAAACTTGCCTCCTGGCAGTAAACCAATTGGGTGTAAGTGAATTTTCAAAAGAAAATTAAAACCCGATGGATCTATCGATAAGTACAAGGCTAGATTAGTAGCCAAGGGTTATCGACAAAAAGGACTTGACTACTTCGATACTTATTACCAGTAACAGAATAACCTCCATTCGGATGTTGATTGCAATTGCAGTATTGCATAACTTAGATATCCATCAAATGGATGTCAAGACTGCATTCTTAAATGGTGAATTAAATGAAGAAATATATATGGAGCAACCTGAAGGATTTATAGTCAAGGGCCAAGAACACAAAGTGTGTAAATTGGTAAAATCCTTATACGGTCTAAAGTAGGCTCCAAAACAATGGCATGAGAAATTTGATAGTGTCATGGTCAAAGATGGATTCACTATCAATGAATGCGATAAGTGTGTTTACACTAAAACAGTTGGAAATACATGTATCATTGTTTGTCTTTATGTAGACGACATGTTGATACTTAGGACTAATATTGAAATTATTAAGTCCACTAAAAGAATGTTATCCAACAGTTTTGACATGAAGGATCTGGGGTTGCTGATGTAATTTTAGGAATTAAAATCACCGGAACACCAGATGAAATCAGTCTATCTCAATCTCACTACGTGGATAAGATGATAGAAAGATTCAAGGATCTTGGGATAAAAGAAAATACAAATCCTTTTCTCTCACACATCTACCTTCATAAGAATACAGGAACTGGAATACGCCAGTTGGAGTATTCTCAGATTATCGGAAGTCTAATATATTTGATGAATTGCAACTAGACCCGATATTACTTACGCTGTAAGCAAGTTAAGCAGATACACTAGCAATCCTAGTGATCAACATTGGACTGCTCTACTACAAGTATTGGGTTACGTATCACATACCAAGGAATATGCCTTGAGATATGGACAGTATCCACCTGTACTTGAAGGATACAGTGATGCTGATTGGATTGCAGATTCTGAGAAATCAAAATCAACTAGCGGATACGTATTTACTCTAGGAGGAGCAGCGGTATCTTAGAAACCTTCCAAACAAACATGTATTGCCCGTTCCACTATGGAATCGGAATTCATAGCCTTAGATAAGGCCGAAGAAGAAGCAGAATGGCTTCGATAATTTTTAGAAGATATACCATTATGGCAAAAGCCAGTGCCCGCTATATGCATACACTGCGATAATCAAGCAGCTATATCTAGGGCACAAATGTTATATACAACGGTAAATTTAGACATATTCGTCGTAGACATAATAATGTTAAGCAGTTGCTCTCAAATGGAATTATCTCTATTGACTTTATCTCGTCAAAAGATAATTTAGCGGATCCGCTTACAAAGGTTTAAGTGGAGAGCTTATAAACTGCGCATCGAGGGGAATAGGTCTAAAAGCTTAACCTTACCGAGTCAGCTTAATGGAAACCTCACTTAGCAACTGGAGATCCCACGGACTAAGTTCAAGAGGAAAAACTAGTTATGTTTGACTCAGCAAGTAAGCACTTGGGAGCTTGACTCCAATCCATTCCTAAGGTGCACATAAGTGCTTTCTACAAGTGAATTAAGGATAAGCTTAACGCTTTTAATGATGCCTATATCTTGTTACTAAACAAGTGGAGTAGAGTAGACTACTCTTAATAGGACGATCACCTATGTGAGTATAGAGTTGGGTCGGCTCTTCGGGAATTTCTATGGAGGTTGTTATTCCCTAAAGATACTCTCTGAAACCAAGAATGTCCAGGGCCAAAATGGACACAACGAGAACCAAAGTTGATTTGGAAAGTCACTGTGTGAAGCTTGTTGACTTGGCTTACACTAACGGCTAACAGTTCAAGACCTAGTTCACTGATTAGCCAGTAAGTCCGATAAAGCTTTCGCTATGGAAGGTTCAAGACCTAGTTCACCTATCCTGATGCAATTTCTTTTCTAAAGTGCCTTTCACAATAGAGTTAGTCTTTTTGTGTGTCAATTCCTTGAATCTCCATTCATTGTGGGGGATTGTTGGAATATGAAGAATATATGTGAATCTTTGAATTGAATTACGGCGAGATCCGTTGATCGAATCAATTGGATGATGGTTGGAGTGTGTTCTCCTTCCATTGGGGATGAACGTGGTATATTCACATGTTCAATTTCGACTTCGAATGAATGAGATATTCAAGTCTAAAGATTGCCTATGGGACTAAAGGTAACTAAAGGCATTTAGTCTCACATTGGCCATGGGATGGAAGTTTGAAGTGTTTTAAATAGAGAAAAATGGGAACAAAGGGCGTGCCTTTTGGGTACTTGGAGTTTTCGCGCGCGATTGGGAGGAAACCATGCTCGCACATCCGCGCGCGCCGCCGCTGGCGGCTGCTGCGGCAGGCGCCAGCACCGGTGCCGGCACGGGCTCGGGACCAGGCACGGGTTCGGGTTCCCTACCCGGCCTGGTTCTTTTTGAACCGGGTCTCACGGGTATGGGTTACGCGGAGCATACCCGCTCCGCTATCCGGATCCGAACCGCCCCGAGCAACGGCTGTCTGTAAACCGTCGCGGCAGTTGGGCGTTGGACGGTTGAAACGAACCGTTGCAACGGTTCAGACCGAACCGTTGCAACTGTTGGTTGGGTTCGGACCCTTTTGCCCCCCCGGAGCGCTATAAATAGCGCTCCATTTTCTCAAATCAGAACACACCAACACTCAACTCTCTCTCTCTGCGTTCTGAACTGAGACTGAAGTGAAATTATCTGTCTTGAAGTAACTTCCAACGGGAGTGCGAAATTCGATTTCCGAAGCGACTTCCAAGAGATTCTGCAAAATTCGTTCTGAAAGAGGGCTCAGCAAATTCAAGAGATTCTTGAATAGAATTGTTGTCTGAATCTGGACTTCCAAAAAAGAATATTCTTCTACCTTCCTACTTCCTCTACAGTGGGTGCTCCTCTAAAGTAAAGGCAAATATTCTCCAGAAATTTGTCTTAGTCCCGCTGCTTCAATAATCCTGTGAAGCTACTGGTTAACTACGATTCGACCGTACGGTGATTTGGTAGTGCTATCCAAATGCCGTGAAGGAGTGTTGTATCTTGGGAGACCAGCGTCCAGTAACCCGTTAGCACCGGTGCGGGGGACCTAATTGTCTTAAGGAGATTCGCTTTAAGCGTACCTCACTCCAAGTACTGTATAAGTGAATTAATTTCTTTATACAGGGGATATACTGAATATCAGTATATTGAGACTGACTTATACCAGTCTAATTGGTGTTTAACTAAGGAAGGAAATTGAAAGGTGGTTCTTTAATTAAGTAACGTTCTATTGAACAGAAAACCTCCCACCTGATATTAACCGACCTGCCCAATTAGATCGGTGATATTTCAGTGATATTGATTAGTTGTCAAGATTGAGTATAGGAACCAACAAAACCCACTTTAAAAAAAAATCTGATCTTTTGCATCAGAGAACCCAACAGAGCCATCTAAATTCAAATCATCATCAACCGAGATCTAATCAGAATAGTTGCCTTCAGTTCATAAACAATACAACACCACAATATTAAGCAACAGAGAGAGAAGGGCACGTGTTAGGCTTAGGCTTTTGTTACCAGAGGAGAATCCCCTGTGGAAGGAGGAGATCTTGAGGTAGGAAGCGGCTCTCGAAGCCCATGCCAACCTCGACGCCATGTAATGATCAAAGCTCGCACCTTTTTTCTTTTCTCTGTGAGAAACTTGGCCTTCTATTTTTGTGCTCTCTTTGTTATATATTGAAGAAGGCGTAGGGTCTTTTTTGTTGTCGTAATTGTAATTGACGTAAGTCGTAATTGATAATCTTTTACAGTTTTAAATGTGTTAGATGTATGTAAGTTTTATGGTGTTTGATTAATAATATAAAGTTATAAGTGAGAAAAAATATTGTGTTTTAAGTTGTTTCATTATCGTAATGTGTAAGTAGTAAGTGAAAAAGTGACCAAAAAATTAACTATTTGATAATTTAAAAAGTTTTAATATTGTAAATAAATATTAAAATTGTTAAATATTAAAAAAATAATATTAACATAAAAAAATAATACAAATTTGTATGATCACAAAATTAACTGTAACTGGGATGTAAGTGAGTGGTAATTGGATTGCAAGTGAGTGATAATTGAGTTGCGTGAGTCTTCTACGAATTACGGTTCAAATAAACGTCGTAACTATAATTAGGTTGTAAGTGATTTACGAATTACGGACTTTTACAACGGAACAAGCAGTCCCGTAGTCAAGTATTTTATACTGGATCTGGTCCTCCTTGAGGGTATGTTTGGATGTACGGAAGTGGATGAAAGTGAGGAAGTAGGAAGTGTGATTTATTTTTAGAAAACAAGAATTTGTGTCTTTTTCCGGTGTTTAGATAGTAGTTAGGGAGTAAATCAAAAAGTGTGATGTTTTTTTCAATGTTTGGTTGGTAATGTGAAAGTAAAAGTGGAAAGATTGACCGTCAAATAATATTAAAATAAAAATTAATTATGAAAACTAAAATTGAACTGTAATTAGAATGTAAGTAAGATTTACATGACCACAAAATTAACTGTTTTGAGCTACAACTTGTTACAAATGAGATTTACATGATCACAAAAATAATTGTAGTACCTTGGAAGTGAGACAATGGTTGTGTAAAAAGGAAAAGAGAAAAAGAAAAAGAGTTTTTCTATTTTTCTTTTTCGGTGTTTAGATAGACAACGAAAATCCCACTTCCTCACTTCCGACCACTTCCTTGAATCCAAATAGCCCCTAAATGAAGTTTGGTCTGTATTGCAAATTTTACAAGGCTATGGCATGAGTTTGATGGCTCAAATCAAGCGGTTTCATTATTGGTGAAACTCACTGCAATGTTGTTGGGAGGTGTTTTTCATGTTTTTTTTTTTTTTTCTTATTTCTGATTCGGGTTCGAGTAAACTAGTTTGAATTCATGGGTACATTGAGTCCGGGTATGAAAATCCACCTTCTAAATGTGCGGGTAAGCAGGTCGGGTCAGGTACCCCTATGCGTAAATGGGTCCAGTTCTGATACCACTCGAACCCGGCAAGAACTCGACCCGTTGACAAGCCGAGCTTAAAAAGTAGGGTTTAAGGTTGGACAAAATTTTGAATTAATCTTAATTTAAAAAAAAATTATTAGAAAAATAAATT
This sequence comes from Agave tequilana, assembly GCA_038442645.1. Classification (NCBI taxonomy): domain Eukaryota; kingdom Viridiplantae; phylum Streptophyta; class Magnoliopsida; order Asparagales; family Asparagaceae; genus Agave; species Agave tequilana. The sequence continues at coordinate 241,686 of JAVJIF010004318.1, read as the reverse complement.
TCTCACCAAAATATTTGTAAAAAATTGACTTCATCATTTTGACGGTGACGTCACGTCCGCCACCGATCGACCGTGACGCCAGCATGAACGGAAGTCCGACGTTGTCCGACACCGAATTTTCGTCTCTCTAATGTAGTCCGGACTCTGCATGATTAAAAAAAAAAAAAAGACCCTATAAAATAGGTCCCATCTCCCCGACTCTGATCCATCCCCCCGGCGGCGCCCCCCCGAACTCACATCCTGCATCTTCTGCCCTAGGTCACCCCGCGCGGCGCCCTCTCTCTCCTAGGTATACCCCCCCTCTCAGTCCTCTCTCTTTTTCTCTCTCCCGCTCTCGCCCTCTCTCTCCCGTCTTCTCTCTCCCCCCTCTCCCGCTCTCTCTCTCTCGGTTCCATCGATCTCTCTCCCGCTCTCTCTTTTATAGAATTTGTTAGAATTTTTTAGAATTTGTTTGTAAAATTTGTTAGATTTAAATTAGCTTCCATTTGTTACATTTATTTTCCATCTTGTAGAATTTGTTAGATTAAAATTAGATTAGAGTAAATTCGAAATTTTTTTTCCCCTTCCGTTTTTCGCCGCGAAATTTCAATATTTCAGGGTTTTCAACCTCTGACGACACAAATACTTCCCCTTCTCTTCTCCTAGAATTTCGGTTTTGCTCTGAGTACAGTGAAGAAAAATGGCTGAGGAACCGAAAGAAGTGACGAATTTCAAGGGTTTGGGGCTCTGCGAGCAGCTGGTCGACGCATGTGCGAGCAGAGGGTGGCTGGTCCCTTCTAAGATCCAGGCCGAATCGATCCCTCACGCCCTCCAAGGTTCAAATCTCTCATCTTAATGTTTTAGTTTTTCCCTATTGATGAACGAAAAGGGGAATAATTTTTTTTTTTGTTTGTTTGTAGGGAGGGATTTGATTGGACTCGCAGAGACGGGGTCAGGAAAAACTGGGGCTTTTGCTCTCCCAATCATCCAAGCGCTTCTTGAGAGCGAGAGACCCCAGGCTTTCTTTGCGCTTGTGTTGTCCCCAACTAGGTTGGTTTTTTGCGAATCATGCAACTGGGTTTGCTTGCTTTTATTTTGGCTTTAATCAGGTTCTCTCTCTTTCTCAGGGAGTTGGCTCTTCAAATTTCTGATGAATTTAAGGCTTTGGGGGCTGGAATAGGGCTTAAATGTTCGGTGGTAAGTATTGGGTTGTGTTTTGTATGCAACTACATATTGCCATAAATTATTTCATGAATATTCTAAAATTTAATGTTACAAGGATCTAAAAGAGTTTTTAATCTATGCAAGTATTATCAATGTTTATATATTAGATTTGTTGCAAAAGTATAATTATGCCTAGAACTTGATCAAACTCATTGACATGATTAACAAAGATATAGGTGTTTGAATTATTATAAATTGGTTGAATTGGTTTAGGAGATGTAATAATAGATAAGGGAAGATAATAACATATTAGGTATCTGGTTTAAGATATTAAGCTAGACACATGGAGCTTATTCAAAATGTGGTTTAGACAGATGTACACATTATGTAGAATTTCAGATATTCTGATATGTGATATGATTCTATTTAATAAAATGTCATATATTTATTATTCTTAAGGTTTGCCCTTTCAATCATTTTAAATTTATGAAAGTTATATCCTTCTTTTTTGGGAAACAAAATCCTCCACTGTCACAAACAACCTTTTTGGGAAAGTCTCATATTCTTCTCCATCATTTTTCCACCCAAGTTTTTATTTCACCATTCAAGTTCCCATCTTGTTCATTAAAAAACAACCCCTAGTTCCAATAACCCACTGAAAACCCTCACAATCTCCAAATTTTCTTCCCAGCATTTTTTTTCAAGCCAACTTAGATTATTCTTTCTTCAAGATTGCATGTTTCCCATTCAAATTTCAAACCTTCAAGTTTAATCACTTTGTTATATACTTCTTCTTCTTCTCCTTCTTCACCCTCCTGAATCAATTTCAACAAATCAAGATCAAAGTTCAGACCTTAATTTTTGTGAACTGCTGAAAAGTATTTTATTTTATTTTTTTTTATAGATGTATACCTGTTTTCATCAATTTAGTACTAACATAACTTAGGTTTTGAATGTAGTTTGTGTTATTTTTAGTTGCCTTCCACTAGAGTTGTTATTACTTTTTTTGTACTTTTTCATAATCTATGACTTTTTTACAACTTTGAAGAAGCACTAAACGAATTGTATCAAGATAAATGTGGATTAATTTTAATTATTATATAAATTATTAATAAAAGTTTGGTATTTTTTTTTAGAGCTGAAAAGGCTTGCGCCTTAATATGACTAAGCTAGTTTATGGATGATTTACATATTAGTTTTTGATATGAATCTTTGTCTGATAAGTTAAACTTTCTACAGCTTTTTGGAGGGGTGGACATGATGGAACAAGCAATTGCTCTTGCAAAACGTCCACATATTGTGGTGCGTATTATTTCATGCAAAACACTCTGAACTTTAATGCCTTTAAAATTTCATAGTATGTTTTTGTGTGCATGATTTCTATATATCTTGAAACATATAGCAAATGTTTCATACATTTCCGTCAAGACCTTCTATCCTGTTAGTGTACCATACTTCTTCCAACTGAGTTTTGTTGCTTCTTAAGTCGTGGATAGTTCTAATTTATGTATTATCAAACTGGTGCAAATCACTAATTTCCATTGATCTAGATAAGTGTATCACTGAATTCGATTCACATTTTGGTAGAGTTCCTCATCCCAGGTAAGTTATATGTGCTTGGTGTTAGATACTAAGCCTGGGTTATATGGCCTATTTTGGATGCTACTGGAGTAGTACATATGCAGACGACTTTCCCATTTGTCCACCCTCCCCAGCTGTTTCGAAAAGTGTTCTGTTTCCAGGATATTTAATTATTTATAACTTTGTGCATTGTTTAATCTTGTTACACTTGATGTGATATGTATTTTGTTTCTAGATATCGTCATGATTATTTATATAATTTTCAATTTTCTCATTTTCCACATTCTCATTATTGGCTTATATTAAATTTAGATATGATTTTATCAACAATTTCTGGGAACAATGCGCACTTGAGAAGTTCTTAATTTTTTTTATAGTTTAAGTATCTCTATCTCTCTCCTCTCTATGGGGTGGGGGGTGGGTGTGTGTGGGTTGGGGGGATGGGGTGTTGGGGTTGTGGGGGGGGGGGGGGTCATCTGACAGATATCTTAGTTTCAGGAATAATGTTCGCATGTCATAGTGTGAGCTTCTGCAGTTAGATCAGCAAAGGGCATAGCTTTGGCAGTACAGAAGTTGCTTGTATAGGTTGAAACCATGTAGTGTCATAGGATATATTCTAATAGAAGTTCTGCTTTTAATCCTTGTTGAACTTTCTGAACTGTGCTCACTTTTTCTAGACATTTTGAAAGATAGGCAGCATGCTCATTGGCACTGAAATCATTGATCTTTTAGTACTTTTAACTTTTGATCTAGTTTATTGGTAAAACAGTTTTTTTTTCAAGTTTTTTCTCAGACTAACATTGTAACACTACAGGTCCTTTTACTTGAATTTCTGGTTAGCACCGGGGAATTTGGAAATCTTGTATTATTATGTGAGGCTTTATTATGAGAGTATGATGAAGCACAATGTAATTTGCTGATTGAATCTTTAAATACATGCAAGAATCTGAAGTCCATAGATTCTTTTTATTTTTATGGTGAGTGATTCATGACAACCTACATCGATCTGAAGAAGTTCCATATAATCCATATTTAAAGTTTGACTAAATTTGCCAATTTCTATAATTTGTTCTGAAGCGTGTAGATATAATTTAAGGATGAGATTAGCGCCATCTAAAAGCGCGCCTCATTAGCTTCTAAACGGGTCCAAGTTTTTGCAAAATGGAAAATGGACATCGGATGAAGAAGATACAAGCTAAACAAGTCAAAGCTGTTGGTCTGTCCAAATACAATTCTAACTAAGATCTGACTAGTAGTTTATTCAATTAGTATTTTGAGTTTAAATTCTAGAAAACTTGTCAGGATTATGAAAATATGTGGCGATCTTTTTATTTAATCCCTTAGACTTATGAGTTCTAACTTAGTATGAAAGAAGAGGAGTATTCCACTTCTATTAATAGAGGGAAAATATTGGAAGCCCATCAACATTGTAGTCTCTCAAGAAAACTCATCAACTTGTAGGTTAGGGATAACTCCCTTCTCTAGAAAATAAAACCTTAAGAAATTCTGGAAACCCATAATCCTGGAGAGGTCAAAAGGACGAGTATTGTACTTTTTAGAGAGAGATGTGAGCAGGAAATGGAAGAAGAGTACATTGTCCACTTGTTGTAAGCATCGACAAAATAATTGTTGGAGAAAGTTCAATGAAACAAACCATTTCTACTCATAAATTTCTGCTCTCTTTTCAATCTTCATTGATAAGATTGGAGTTGGCGATCTCTAATCTAATCAATTATGGCTCAGTAAGAGAATGGTCATTGTTGAGTTCTTTGTTAGCTGTTAGCACCACGATGTGCTTGCTGTCAGATAGTAGATTTGGACGTAATGGTGGGAATGATTACTGTACAATGTCCCTGTCCAAGTTGAGTTAGCTTTGATCTTCTGGATGGATGTTAGTGTACTTTATCTCTGGGGCTATGGTTGTAGGTATTTTAGTAGATATTTCAATTTCAATCAATCTAACTGATGAAGACATCCAAGCACACGCACGCTCGAGGTGTAAGTATCAACATGTGTTTCAGTGCAGAAGGTGTCGAACTACTGCATGCGTCGAGTTGTAACGATGCATCGAGTTACAACCATGTGGTTTTAGTTTCGGAGTTGTTTGGTTAGGGGTGGAAGTGAGAAAGTGAGGAATTGAAGAAGTAATGATTGTTCCTTTTGAAACTTGAGAATTGATTAGTAAGTTTTTTGGTGTTTGGATGTTGTTGGTAAATGTGGTTTGGAAAATGTTATATCTTTTCCAGCGTTTGGATGGTAATGTGGAAGTGGAAGTGAAAAAGTTGACCACAAAATAATAAAATAAAATTAATTAAGAAAAATAAAAATTGAACCGTAATTAGAATACAAGTGAGATTTACATGATCACAAAATTAACTATTTTGTGCTACAACTTATTACAAATGAGATTTACATGACCACGAAATGAACTATAGCACCCTGAATGTGAGGAAATAATTGTGTAAAAGAGAGAAAAGAAAAAGAAAAAGGGGTTTTCTTATTTTTTTTTCCGGTGTTTGGATAGATAGGAAAGTGAGAAAGGACACTTCCTCATTTCCTTACTTTCACCCACTTCCTTGAATCCAAACGGCCCCTTCGAGTCATAGTCTGAATCTTTTATTTCATGCTGAATCGAGTTTATTTTTTCTTTGTTTTGTTCATCTTGTTTTTCTCTTTTTTTAGTCTCACATTGGTTGTAAGAAGAGAGTTATGATTTTGTAAGCCTATATATAAGCATAAACTCCTTAGGAACTTCAATGAAGAATTAATTAGTAAAATTTGAGCTTTCTCAAAAAATGAAATTTATTCCTTATTTTTGATTTGTGAAACCCTTAGAACATACCTAGGAGTGTGAAACCCTAGTTATTTATCCTTCTACAAAAATCCAAATATCAGATCTGTAGCAACAATATGATCCACAACCACTCCCCTCTCAATCAACATTACCTTTAACATCATCATCACCCTAAACCCAACTCCGTCTCTCTCTCTCTCTCTCACATCAACAATGACAACAACCTTCTTCCTCTCGCCTCGTCTTCTCGGTAGCCAACTGCCACCAAGCCCTAGGGTCCGAGCGCTAGCCTACGACTGGCGCCAGCCAGTGTCTCAGCGCCGACAACCAACTGCATCTTCCTCGCCTCACACCTTGCCACCTCGCCAACTGAATCCAGAGCTCGACCAGTGAGCTTGCGTCCGTTCTCGACCTGATGTCGAGTTCCCCGCTTTCAACAGAGCCCCAACACCCTTGGTCTCATATCGCCTGTGTGCCTAGTCAAGCGCTGCCAGTGCCAGCTAGGCCTGCAGCCCAGCTGCGCCCAGGCTAGCTCTTGGCCACGACCGCATCGATGACTGAGCCACGCCTAGTCGACAACGAGCCACGCCCAACACTTGTGCTAGACTGCTAGTAGTCCGTGTGCTGTCTAGTTTTGCGCAAGTCTAGCGTAGCACTTCACCTGCTCCGTGATCGTCTTCGACCTACCGATCCAGCATCACATTGCCTACATTGTCTCGACCCCCACCTATTCGAGGAGATGTGTGCTGCCAACCAAATTGCAACAACCTCTTCAGCCACAACCAGGAGCAGAACACATCAGTTGTAATAGTAGCAAAAATATTAGCAACAGCATCAACAGGAACAACAAGAACAAGAACTTGGGAATGAGCTTCTCAGTAGGTGGGCCTTTATTTCAGCATTTGGATTATTAGTTGGGTTACACTAGAATTTTCTCCAAAGTTTTATCATTATTTCCTGTCGTCCACTTTCCTCGTGAGATTGTGCGATTTTGTTTAAACTTGTGATCCATTGTTGTCAATATCGCGAGTAGAACATTTATGCTCATGAGTATTGTGTTTGATTTTGTTGAGACTAGAATTATCTTAACAACGCTTGCAGTTGATGGGTAAAATCCATTGGTTAATGCTAAAGTTTAAATTATTCTCCTACCAAGATCGCGTAGCGAGCTCGAGTTTATCACTGATTCGTTACATCACACGCATACACATTTTACATCACCATCGTGCTTGGATTCTGTTACAGGGTAAAGGTTCTTCCAAGTTAGAAAAAGCCTAGCAATTGGTTACTGGTATTGTGCCGAATTTTGTCCTTGGTTACTAGCCAGTTTCATATTAGCAGCAGTCTTCATTAACCTATTTCATGGTTTATTTGCCCCTCATTTTGTTATAGATGTCCACCCTTTAATATGAGAAGGCTCTTGTCATTCACTAATAATATATCAATTCTTTGTGTTTTCTCATGAAACTAAAGGCTCTGGCTAGATTTCAATGAGTTGTTTCCTGTAATATCTGTTAGGCAAATAAATATTTGATTTTTTATTATTTTGTGGACAATATGTGCAACCATATGCAGTGGATTTTCATGCTTTTCCTTGAGATATCTCCCCTTCTAGCCATTTTTCATGTAAGGTGACATTTATTTTTTCTTTTTAGGATATTTACTTTAGCATGGCATCTTTTTGTATTATTTATACAGTGTAGCATTACTAATTCAACTAACATTTCAAACTTTCGACATTGAAGTTTGCTTCTTAATAATAATGATGGATTCAGTTTAATATGTTCCTTAATTAAAATGTATGTAAATTTGGATCTTTGGCAATTGTGCCTCATGGATGAAGTCAGTTCCTTGTATTCAATTTTGGCACTAATAGTCGTTCCTTTTCATTTAGAATCTTTCCTAGTCTTCGAGATTGTCTATTTGTTGAGTGAGCTTGAACTGTGTCACCAAAAGTTAGGTTTTTCTACCTGCCAACTGGCCTCTAGGCTGTGTGATGGTGGGTTACTGCTAGCCTGGGCTAAGCTTAGATGGGTTGACGGTGGTCATATATTTTGGCCAAATCTTTTGGTGGGCCAATCTTGCTTCATAGCCAACCCATTTTTTATGGAAGAAGATCCAGACGAAGATGGTAGGCATATTGAACATTATAGCTGTGATTTCATGTGAGTGTTTTGCATCTGGCCACTTTAAGCTTGTAGTTTTTTTCTCCTTGCTTTCTGTTGTCTACTTTGATTGCGTAAATACTTGTTTCATTCATGATACAGTCTTTTCTTACATTTTTTTCCCATGCAGGTGGCAACTCCTGGGCGTCTGTTGGATCACCTATCAAATACAAAAGGTTTTAGCCTTAAAATGTTAAAATATTTGGTATGGACTCAGTATCAGTCACTACAATTTCTTTGTTCAGATTTGTCCATTTCCATGTCATATTAGGATCCCTACTATTTTTGTTGCAAAGGAGTCACTTTTGTAAAATCTTCTTTTAGATTTGAAAGGAACTTGCATGTATCACGTCTATTCAAACTACTTTTTTGTCTGCATTACAAATGCATCTGAAACTGAGACCTGGTTCATATGCCCTTCAAAACGAGGAAGTCAAAGATGTTAATCAGGAGAAGACCAACAACCCCACGAGACTTAGTGAACTTGTCAAAATTATTCTGTAGTTTTTGAGATCCTCTGGCCTTGGGTTATAACCAAGCACATATAAAGATTTTCATAAGTTGAGGAAGGGGATACACGATTCATCAAAACACAATAAACACCATTTCCATATGCAAAGCCTCTACTTGGCCTTAGTAGCCAGTCAGCCACTAAGCTCCAAGTAAAAGAAAAGCAGCTGCTAAAAGGTTTGATAAGTGCTGACTTTTTTTGGCTTTCTTAGCTGCAAAACATAGTTAAAATTAACAAGGACAAGAAGATGAGATGGACTCTCTCTATAGCAACACCAACTTTAACGCATAAATTACCATGGACCTGTATGGATCTAGGAAAGAGCTCGAGTATAACCTCTGAAATGCTGTCTTTTTTTGTCTTACAAGTAACATGCCTCTTCATATTCATGGAGTGAACAAAGAGGAAAATGGAACTTATTCTCAAGGGACTTAAGGAAACATTCTAAGAAAGTTATCAAACAATCACTTTTCTCGAACGCAACAACTTCAATTCTTTAATTAGATATCCATTTTCCCGCTACCACTTAGTGAATGACAAACAACCCGCGAGGCCTGATTTTATGGTAGAGGGGGTGAGTTGTGGTGTATGTCATCCTGATTTTAATGGCTTGAATGCTGTCTTACTCAGGATCATATTGTAAATCGTCGTGCACATAGATCATATAAGGTGATGAATGAAAAAGTGGAACATGAGATGCTTCAACATTTTAACAATTATGATAATAAATAATTTTGAATGTGTTGTGGGAAAGTGGATATAAGAAGTGCTAATTATCTAAATGAAGTCTAAAGAACCACAATGTCATAATATGCGATTATGCGTGGTTTCCCCAATACTGGCAATGTTATTTGAATAAATCTGTTCAAGATGATGCTGGGTTGACTGTGTTTTACTTCCTTATTGATATTAGGAGAGAAACAGGAAGAAATGAGAACTAAAAAGCAAGATTTGAAGGATTTTACCGAAACTATTCGTAGTAAACCAGTGATTGGAGCACAGGCATGTAAATTCTAGTTTCTGAGAACAACAGGAGAAGAATAGTCATAAATGATGATGCTAAATTGTTAAGCATGCATAGCGGAGTGTTAGTCTGCATAGTCCTTCATTTTTTAACCATAATTGTTTTGTTTCATTCTTATCGAAAGTTATCTCTTAGAGTGATTGTATTCGTGCGGTGAAATTTCACATGAGAAGACTTCATTTTAGACAAACACACCATTAAAGCAAAATGTGAGTTGTAATATTTGCTTATGTGAAGTGTGATTTCCACTTTTTCTTGTATTTGTATGCCCAAACTTGATTGGTTGGATCACAAGGGAGAACAAAAGATCATAAGGTGGGTGATTCAAACTGCAAGTTTGAATGTAGCTCTTAAAATTGTATTGCTTTCCTATCCGCTGTATGATACTGGTCAAGCGGCCTTCTGTGCGTGTAGCTTATGATCAAGCTCAGTTGGAGCAGGGATTCAATATTCGGTTCATCTTTACATTACTTCATGAAGGAATATATTGATCTCAAATGGTTGGCACTCATAAGAAGAATATGAAATGAGGACTAGGATATTATTAGCCATTCACATCACCATCGTGATATTTCGGTGCAATTCTAATGATATAAATGACTAAGAGTAATATGCAATTGTTTTAGGATCCTCCTACATGATCTGGCTGACCCTTGTGCATTATATGTCTCTTCATTTTCCTTCTTTTCAATTCAATATTGGGAAGAGTGAAATTGAAAGCCAAGGATCAGTTTTCTCATGGTTGGGATTAATTTTTCCCTCTTCCTTTGATATCCCTCTCTTTGATTTGTCTATCTTTGGCAAGAGCTTTGGACCAACTCTCGGCTTCTCAGTCAGAGTCTGATTCAGTCCCCGCCCCCACCCCCCGCCCCCCCTATATTAGTATTTTATGAAAACTTGGATCTGTGATACCTAAAGATTACTAGTTAAGAGAATCAATGATAGTTTGTGGTACACATCTTAGATGTATTGTCTTCCATGATGCAAGCACAGATTGGTCCACATCAGTAATGGGTTTGCGTTTTGCGAAAGGTCAACTGAGGTGTCCGTTTGTGCTTGGGATGGAGGTGCTTTTTAGAGAGGTGAAATTTTCTCTTTAGAGAGGTGAAATTGCACCCAACACATCTGTCAGGAAGCACAATTTGATAAGCTGTTTGACACTATACTCATTGGACGCTACTTGGATGCTTGCAGGCCACTTGCTGTCTTCAACTGAGAGCACATGCTAACATGTGTTCTTGGTTTTATAATTTTTTTTAAAATAATGTTTTGAATGCTCTTTTGACATTTTACGGGTGCAGACTTAAATGCTTCCTTGGTAAATGCCAATCTTTTCCCCCCAGTCTAATACTGGAATGGTGTTGGAGATGTGACCGTCATGGATAACACTCTTTAACTGCCATTGTGCTTTCTGTGTGATAGTCAGATGCTATATCATTATTGTCTAGGTCAACTTTGCCTGTTTCTGTATGCTGAAATCACAAATGCTTAGAGCCTTCCATTTTTCTTTGATGACAGGTTCTGTGCCATGACCACATATGTTTTTGTTTATAATTCTTGATATGGTTTCAACTGTAATATTTATGGCAGGTTCTGGATGAAGCAGATCGGTTGCTTAGCATGGAGTTTGAGAAAGTCATAGATGACATCTTGAAGGTTCTACCTCGCGATCGTCGGACATACCTTTTTTCAGCTACCATGACTAAAAAGGTGGGCATGCATTTTTCTTTTTTGGGGCAACATTTTTCGGAACACTGCTGTAGATGGTTGATTTTTTTTGTTATGATATGGAATGTGACAGGTATATAGTCAAATGTGAAAATTGTATCTAGACACCTAAAAAACCGTTGCACCTAATTTTTGTGTTTAAACTTGATGCATACGTTAAAAAAAACTTCCATCACTTGAGTATTTGGTCTTTAGACACTTAAGATACTGTAGTAAAACATAGTGAATCTTCGATTTAATTTTTTTCTCATTGAATTCCAATGGAAAAGATTTGCTTCCAAATGCTTTTGAAGGAGTCAACACCCCCTCCCCCCCCCCCCCCCCCCCCGAAAAAAAAAAACTCTCTCTCTCTCTCTCTCTCTCTCTCTCTCTCTCTCTCTCTCTCTCTGGGTGGGCGTGCGCGCGCGCCATTTGGATTTGAATTTTTATATTTGGACCTATTGATCATCAATGGCTTCTCTAGACATGTTCCGATTTGATTGAGAAATTCACTCAGTAGAAATTTGTATATGCAGGTTGGAAAGCTGCAAAGGGCCTGTCTGAAGGATCCAGTAAAGGTTTGTTTGGCCTTGTGTGGTTCATACATATTTTGTTTTCAGTCCTAACTGACATAATGTCAATTGATATTTTGCGCAAATTCTTTCAGGTTGAGGCTTCTGCAAAATATTCCACTGTTGATACCTGCGAGCAAAAGTTTGCATTGGTTCCTGCGAAGTTTAAGGTTTTTCCTTTACACTATCTTAGATGGTTAGGCTGCAGTATATGGGAGTATTTTATTTGCCAATCTTACTGAATTGATTTAAAGGATATTTGTAATTTTGTTGTCCATTTAATATAACATGTATGTGTAGAAAAGCTAATACCCCTGGAATGCGTGTCAGATGCAATGATAGGCCGCTAATTAATAAATATCATCAAATAAAAATTGAATTAAAATAATTGATTTTGTTTATAGGAGATTTCTCTTATTGTATGTAATATTCGTTATCTCATGTTTGAACAACCAATAAATGTAGAGTCTTTTATGATAGCATAAAATGAAAACTCAACCTAATTCTCGGAGAACATTTAATTTTGTATTTAATATTCTTCTCCAGAAATAGGAGATTTCTATTATTGTATTTAATAGTCATCTATCTTAAGTTTTAATATACCAATAAATGTGAAATCTCATTTAACTTCATAAAACAAAGGTGGCCCATAAGTTTAGTGCGATTCTCTTTAGTTGCTTTGAGTTAATTTTGTGAAATATACTCAAAGCATTGATAATGAAGATTTTGCCACTTTTTTGTCCCCTGTTTAGGCTATTTTGAGGTGATCCATAACATAATTAAATATTTCATTTGTCTTGAGCCAACCAAATCTACACATCCTATGATGAATTTGGTATGGGCTTTGCCAACCTGTCAAACCATACCAAGACAGGGGAGATTTGTGTGTGCTGTTTTGTTTTTCTTTCTTTTTTTTTTTTGAGGGGGGAGGGGTTCATTCTTTTTCAGCATATGAGGACGAATGTTTACATGGGATAAGTTGTCTAATGTCAAAAAAAGAAAAAACCAACCTGTTATTGTATTTACGTGGGATAATTAAATTACTATCCTTGAGTTCTTCATTTACCTTTTTTTTGGAGTGTTTAGATAATTGCGAAAAATGTCCAAGTCCACTCTAAGATGAGTGCTTTTCTATTCTGACTTCAGAGTGGTCGGGGGATCTAAGCAAGAGGTGTTGCATGCTTTTGATAAAGAAATAAGTCAAATTATTTGTCTACTACATCTTGAATGTATACTTTTACCTCTTCCCTAATTGCAAGATTGCTCTACTCAAGACATATTTTGAATATACAAAAGATGGACATTTGATGGACATATATGATCTTTCCCATTGTTCAAATTCTACCTGTGCATTTTAATGAAGAGAATTGGGTTCAGGTGTGTGAATATCTAATGTGAACTTCAAAATATTAAAATGGAAGTTGTCATAAAAGTTCCGGTTAACATCATCCTCTTTTGCTGTTCATTTCTGTTGAATTCCTCTTTTCTGTTACACATAAAAAAGGGTGATTCCTTTTTTTTTTTTTGGTGATCACTTCCAGTTCTTTTTCGTCTACCCCTTGTCACACGTACACCCTTAGCTATAATCAGACAACGCTGGTTTACTTATTTGCCTTTGCATCCAATGGCCATACCTTTTCAATTGACTCAACAGAAGTTTGTTTTAGCTGACCCCTTGTCAACATGCCTTCAGCTACTATCCCTCAACTGGTGCATCCACTAATTCTCTAGTGGATGATAATCAATTATAAGGATATGTGTTTTGTCTCCTGGGAGTGCTGCTATTATATGCATGCTCATTCTCACCCACCTAAAAGGAGGGGACTTGGTCAGCATGAGTTAAAATTCAAATTGTTTTTCGTGGTTTGAATGGTTTAGGTATTGACTTTAATCTTGTGAATTTGATACTTAGGAATGAAGGGAATTGTGGTTAGAAGAATGCTGCTATTATATGCATGCTCATTCTCACCCACCTAAATGGAGGGGACTTGGTCAGCATGAGTTAAAATTCAAATTGTTTTTCATGGTTCGAATGGTTTAGGTATTGACTTTAATCTTGTGAATTTGATACTTAGGAACGAAGGGAATTGTGGTTAGAAGTTAATTGAGAATCCAAGTCATTGTACAATCCTGTGGAAGCATTCATCGACTTTAATGTATTCTGATATTTTTGACTGCAGATTAAACCAAGTTATTGTGAAAAAAATGTTCATTTTATGCTCTTCAATTTTTTAAAACATATGCTCTTTTTGCCTTTTGCTTTTTTTTTTTTTGGTCTGTGTTTGTGTGTGTGTGTGTGTGTGTGTGTGTGTGTGTAGATCAATAATCATCAACACTTTGAACCTTCAGAGTTCAGTCTAGATGGCTTTTTATATACTTCTAAGGGCGAATTCTTCTAAACCCACCATAATCCCTCTGATCCTTCCTCTAAAAACCTCTTTCCATCTTCCCAGTATACTATTCTGTATTTGATTTCCCCTCTTTCCAAACTCTCCCTCTCTTCCCCACATGCTATATTATTTGAACTTTATATATTTTGCATAGTTTTTGGAGAAGAAAATTTTAGATATATCGTGATCCAACCCCTCAACTATATAACCCCTACTTTTTTAATTAAACAGTTAGGCCAATGCTCTTTTAAATGGGCACAAGTTTCAACATGCTGATCTTCATCTTGGTTACATGGATTTAAGTCACCTAGGATTGTTAGTGGTTCACTAAACTTAGATGAGAAAAACTATCATGCCTATATTGGAGCTATCAGTTTTTGTTTCATGCAACCATTGCTTCATTTTTTAATCATTCAACTTTTGAATTGTTTTTTCTGTTCAATGTGTTTGGTGGCATTATTACCATCTGTTATTTATTGAATGATGGAAACATCCAAATTGTAGCAGTGGATTTATAAATCAGATTTTTGGGAACAATTTGTAAATTAATATTTGATTATAAACAACACATTGCATTGCTTGTTATGGCTCTATTATAACAGAAAAATATAGTATATATTTGAGAAAACAAATTAGAAACATGTATGATAAATTTAGTGACATCCTATGTACTAATGTTTTTTTTAGCATCAATTACATCATGCCGCTACCTTCTCCCATCTAACATGTATGGTGGCCTTTGCCTCGGTTATCTGTTATGGAGTAAGGTACATGATATAACATTGATTTTTAACCTGAAAAATTTACACACGATACAAACTACACATTGCTGGTTTGATATTAGTATATTACCGTGGCAATAGTTTATGAAAGATTCGTGCGGAATTGTTCATGTTAAATTTAGTGATGTCTGGAAGACTGAACAGTCAACTCTTTTCCTGTCACTAGTCCTTAAATTGATAATTTTTTCCTGTTCTTTTTTGTGTCAGGCTCTGAATTGATACCTTTATTTATCTCCAGGATTGCTATCTTGTATATATCCTGACCGAGATGACTGGAAGTACATCGATGATTTTCACTCGCACTTGTGAGGCAACACGACTACTTGCTCTACTTCTCCGTGAACTAGGTTTTAAATCCATCCCAATTAGTGGTCAGATGAGCCAGGTTTTTTATTTTCTTCAACCTTAAAACATTTGAATCAACTGATAGACTTTAGAGTGTAATTTCACCCCTTTCTGTCTTCCTTCTCAGATTACATAGAGTGTGATCTGTTAAGCTTATAGTCTGCAGTAATACCTCAATTCTCTATCTATATTTTCATGGTTATTTCTATTGACAGCAAAAGCGGTTAGGAGCCTTGAACAAGTTCAAAGCTGGACAGTGTGAGATTCTTGTATGCACGGATGTGGCTAGTAGAGGCCTTGACATTCCTTCTGTGGATCTCGTTATTAACTATGATATCCCCACCAACTCTAAGGTTAGGTGTTGTTTCATGCTTTTCTTTTTCTTTTTGGGTTTTTTCAATTTGCTTGAACTTCAAAGTCCTGGTTTACAGTCAATTTCTGGTGCTTGAAAGAAAAAAGTATTAAAGCGTGCAGCAGGAATATATGCTGAAGTTAAAGTTATTATTGGTGCTGAAACATCAGTAGCATTTCAGTAATAGCTTTCAATTGCAATGTGTGGTTGATTTTTCCACATGTTTGAAGAATCAATTCTGTTGGACTTGTTCTTTTCCTAGTTGAATAAACTTTTCTGTACGCATCTCTTGCATTTTTAAGGAGACAGAATGCGCTATATGGTTCCACTAACATGCCAAAACTTTTCAAGTTTTATTTATTGCCTTAAGATAAGTTTTACCGCATCTTAACTTTTCTAATTTTGGTGAAGTATGTTGAGGTTCATCATTCTCTCGGCAACCTTTATAACATCCAAAGAGTCTGCAGCTAGTAGCATGCTTGTGACTGAAAAAGAAGTTCCATTCATTTAAATCTAAAGAGTTGTCAATCTGATATGGTTTTGCATGTTACATTTATTTGGGATCTTTCCTGATCATCATCTGTACTTTTCATTTTCGTTTTTGTTTTAATCTGGGCTGGTGCTTAGCTCAGACTCAAACAAGTAGATATCATTCAGGTTTTGAAGTTTGACAACTATTGTTTTTAAGCATATAATTTGGGTGTTCTGAAATTTAATTATTAATTAAAGGAAAAATAATTAATGTGGAGTTATAGGATTACTGAAACTTGATGCTAAAGAAATTTTGATTATTAATTAAAGGGAAAATAAGTTTACGTGCAGTTGTAGGATTACTGAAATTTAATGCTAAAAAGCATAGCTGCACTATTCAGTCTTTAATAAAAGTGAAAAATGAAGAAATATCTTGGTGTGAAATAATTGGCAATAGCTTTTAAACCATGATCATATAATATAGTTAATGATACTGTATGTTACGTGCTACAATGTGTCTTGGAAATGATCTTTCAATGATATTTGACGTTGGTTTGGTCTGATCCAGCAAAAAGCTGAACTATCTCCTCCTGTGGAGTTTGGATCCGACAAACCATCACAATGTTGTGTCAATTTCACCCATACACACAAAATCAAATTGAAGATCCACTATATTCATGTTGATCTATATCATTTGCGTGCCTAAAAACAAAAAAAAGTCGTGTTTTTTTTTCTTTTAAACTTGCTCGTCAAGTAGGAACAAAGTGGACTGCGATAGTTGCGAATGCTTAATTTTATGGTCTAGAATTGCTTGAAATCTAAAACATTGTTGCGTAAGGAATTTAAAGCGTTTAAATCATAATCAAATGTTGGATCAACAATTTGCATGTTCCAAACCATAGATTCAAGTAGATGTTGTTTTTGGCTGTCCATTTTGTGCTACTTAATATATGGTGAAGAAGGCTCAAAATGCATTTGATTTTTCATTTCTAGGCATTTCAAATTATGTTGATCAACTTTAATGGAGTGCAAGTTCCATTTAAACAGTTATTGAATTTGAACCCGAAGGATTAGCTTCCAAATCCTTGTGAAAGTAGTTTTCAAATATAACACGTGTAGTCCAATTTCAATCTAGAATCAACTAAAGATAATATGTTACACGACAAAAGATTCTATGATCAAGATTAAAGCTAAAGGCAAGCTGATACACTCAGTCTCACGTTATGGACAATATTTAAATCGATAAAATATTAGAGATTAATTATCAGACTCGAAATAACTGATATGAATTAGAAATGTATTTACTAAGGATCTCGTAAGGCCTCAGTTACATGTAGCGGATGCTGATGCATAGATCTCGTTGTCACGAACGCAATGGCTCGACGATTGCCCGAATCAGAGTCCATATGTGCAAATTATGATCTGAAAACCAATATGATGCCTTAACGGGTCTGTTTGGTGTTGCGAGTCTGTTTACTGTAGCTTGCGGGTCCTAGGACTGTAGCACACCCGGTCCGATACTACAGCAGTGCTGTCTACAAAATTTGAATTTTCTTTTGTCAAAGAAATTGAGAATTAGAAATAAGGGTTTGGGAATGAGATTAGAAATTGAGATTATGATTGAGAGAGTGGGGAAAGAGATTGTGAATAGGATAAAATAATTAGAGTTTTACACTCTAATTAAGGTTTCGCTAAGGGCTTCACACAGATAAATTTGGGATATCTCAAAACTCACACAAATTTAAAATTTTTCTTTATATTATTCATAGTCTTTATTGATTGATACAAGAGGCCTTTTAAAGGCATGTACAAAATTGAATACAACTCAAATTAAAACTCCTAATTAAGACAGAATTACAATTTTAAAATAAAAACTAAACTCTTAATAAAAATACTACTCCAAATAAAGAAACTCAAATAAGAAACTAAAATTACAGTGTTCTATTATTATTGAGAAACTGGAACAAGGTGTCCTCTACTAGTGATACACGGGCCATACACATCGTTAGATGTCCGCATCATTCTTTCCTTGCTGGAGAGAACTCCATCCGTCAAGTTAGAAATAGTTTTCATACTGCTTTAAAATTTTATGATCAATCTTCGTCAGTTCACGTCGGTTTAGTCATGCATCATCAATTGATATTTTTTTCTGTCAAAATCAATTGGCGACAAGAGCCGACAATAAGTGGTGACAGAAGGTGGCGTCGGCTGTAGAGTTGGGGAAGGAAAAGAACGAACGATAGTTGCGGTAGGAGTAGCATAGATAATGGCCGTTTCGGCCAGGAAAACAACACTAAACTCTTTAATCACTGGAGTGATTTTTGGGGGAAAATGCTATTAGAGGCTGCAATGGGAACTCCGTCAATAATGATAATCCTAATGAGATTGGTACATTTGTCAACTATATGTCCATAACCTTGACACTTATCACATTTAACATTGAGAGACTTCTTTTTGATGTCTTTGTTTTGGTGGTCCTTAATATCATGCCTAGGTGGGGTATAACGTTACTAGACTTAGGAGGTTGAATAGATGAGGGATGTTTAGATTCGTAGAAATATGGTGGCACATATTTAGTAATGAGTTTATCTTTCATATATTCTCAAGTTTCAATCGGTCGTTAAGTTCGGGCTTTTCCGTCTCTTTCCAAATTTGTCCAGTATTGGCTAGCTTGTTCATTCAGTTTTGTGATAGTAAACTTGGCTTTCTCAGCTTCAGAAAATGGGTATTTGTTGAAGTATATGTCTATACTTTGTAGTCAATTTAGAAAAACTTGAGGATCTCTTAAATAATCAGATTAATTCAGATGACCATCAAAAGTTGGTACATCCATAGTGTTGATGTGAGAATTCTTATATGCAATTTTTATTTTTTTAAAATGCAAGAAAGCGGTAAAATTTCCTAACAAGTGCCTACGAGATGCGGAAGCAGTAATTATTTTTGGATTTTGAAATTTTTATTTTGTTTTGAGTAAAATCTAAACTAAATGCAAGCCAAAAAAATAAACGTGGCTAATATGCGCAAATCCTACCTAACCGTGCACTGATGCCAAACTGATGTGAAATGTGTATGTGTGTGAAAATCAGCAATAAAACACTCAATCAACGATTCACTAACATGAAACGATAGTTGTAGGAAATGATTACAACTGATAAAGCAGATGAATGTACAAAATAACACAAATAGATTAATCCAATTTCGATCAAGAATCAACTAATGATAATATATTATGCGACAAAAGAGTTTAAGATCAAGATTAAAGCTACTAAATTCAAACATAATAAGATACACTCAATCTCACGTTTGTAGACAACAGTTAAATTGATAAAATATTAGAGACTGATTATCAAACTCGAAATAACCAATATGAATTAGAAACGTATAATCGAGGTGAAATCGGCTCGGAAATATAGTGTTTAGAAACTATAGTTGGAAAGTGCTAGGGTTCCTCAATACTATCGCCATAGCAAGTGGCTATGCGGGTCGTGATCCTGCGATAGAAGCATTTAAATGTTCTTTTTAATTTACTAATATCAGTTAAAATGTTTCTTCTTAGTTTTTGAAATCAAAATGAAAGGAAAAGAGTTAATTAAAAATCAAAAGAGGAGAAAAAATATTGGTGTTTGTTTTTAAGTCAAAAGAATAACTAGGTTAAAAAGAGAAAGAAATATGAAGGGGTTGGTTTTTGAAAGTGTTTCTAAACTATGAACTAAAAAGAGAAGAAAATAAAGCCTGTCTCTTTTGGCTGATTACTTACCTAGATCGCCAACGATGTTTTACCTTGATTCGGAGGTGATTAGCACATAACCTATAAGATTGAATTCAGTCCCCCTCTGTATTATATCATCCAGTGTTCTAAAAATCGGTTTCATTATTCGTGTGGTCCCACACTGAATAATGATTAATCGGAGATTAATCATGGATTAATTATTTTTAAAAATTTTAATATATTTAATTATATTTATACACAACTACATATGAATATATACAATTAATTATTAAAAATACCTAAATATTATACAAGACAATCTAGATGTGAAGTTATAAACCATGATATGATGAATAAGACAATATGAATAAATAGTAAAAGAACTTATCTCTTTACATTAGTAATCCAAGATTTCAAATTTTGCAACACAAATATAAATCAAAGAACTTACTTGCAAAATAAGATAAATAAAAAATTAATCAGTTTATCAATCAAAATAATGAGCTTTAAAGAATGATGGAGAAAGATTGCTAAATAAGTTAGTTTGAAAATAATCAAAATAATAAAACATAAGTATCACTTTATGCAAAAATATATAATAATAAAATATCATAATTCATCTACTATTTAATAAATAACAGTTCATCTACTATTTAATAAAAGATCATTATCAAATCATCAACATCACAATATAAACTACTTAGTGATCCAACACACAAAGTGATAAGTTTTTCAAATAAAAAAATATGAAATACCTAAATGATTAATTGGGGATTAATCGAATTAATCGGGCATTAATCGGAGATTAATCGTTTTGGACTCGATTAATAGCTCGAGCGCATAATCAGAGCGATTAACGTAATATTAAGCGGGCTGGCACTGAATAGGATTAATCGGCCGATTAATCTGATTTTTAGAACAGTGATATCATCAAGACTACGACGAGTAAGCATGAAATGATACAACTTAAAAGGAGGAATCCATTATCATGAGCTATCAGTGACACTCGCAAAGGCAAGACAATTCCGAAGCTGTTAGACTCACTTGGATTGCAATCAAATCAAAATAAAATAATTAAAAACAAGAAGAAAACAGAATGTAAACTTTGATTAGATTGAAAAATGATAAAAGAATAGCAAAAATTATATTGGTGTCACTCTCAATACATTTCTTCCTTTCCTTCTCTCATGAATCTCTTCTCTAATCTAAGTTACATAAAGAAACAGTAAATTACATAAGAAAAACAAAAACTTTAAGTTAAACTAAAAACAAAAACTTAAACTTACTTCTCTGCTGGAGTGATGCCTTTTGCCTTCTGATTCGTGCAATATTTATAGTTGAAATGGAGAGTGAAGAGTGATGGGGTCAAATCGCCCCAACAGAATTGATATTGCCGCGGAAATCCGCAACAATATAATCTCAGAGGATTGAGCGTTTTAGCTGTGATCTCCTATCTTATTACACTATGTTCTCTGATAATTTAGACTCTAGATTTCTGGATTTGTCATTATCTCCTTGATTTCTCCAGCTAACAAAACAAATCCAACTAAATTCGATTTAATCGGAAAATATCTGTGATTATCTTCATTGGGTTTTTTAGTTTGAGCTCTAGATTTGGCAATATTCCCGTTGATATTCAAGTAACAA
This sequence comes from Agave tequilana, assembly GCA_038442645.1. Lineage (NCBI taxonomy): Eukaryota > Viridiplantae > Streptophyta > Magnoliopsida > Asparagales > Asparagaceae > Agave > Agave tequilana. The sequence goes on along the minus strand of JAVJIF010004318.1, from coordinate 220,493 downwards.
AATAGATTCATATAAATCTGATTTAATTAGTCTTTATTTGGTATTATCTTTTCTCCCTCCATAAATATTCATCTGAACAAATTTAACATTAAGACAAGCTAATTAGCAGAATTTATTGCAAGATGGATGTAGGAATGTAATAATAGATATGTAAAATATGTGTACAATCAACATACCTATTGAGATTAACGTGAGACCTCAGTAACCTGTAGCGGATGCCGATACGGAATCAGAGACCGTATGTGCAAGTCACTGCCTGAAAATCAATATGATGCCTTAACGCGTATGTTTGGTGTTGCAGGTCTGTTTACTGTAGCTCACGGGTTCGAATACTGTAGCAGACCGGGTTCGGTTATGTGGCAACATTGTAAAAAAAATTTCTGTAGCTTTTTTGATTTTATTTTGTTAAAGAAATTGAGAATTAGAAATAAAAGTTTAGAAAGGGGATTAGAAATTGAGATTAGAGTTTTGAGAGTCTCAAAGAGGATAAACTAGTTAGGATTTCACACTCTAATTAGGGTTTCTCTAAGGGCTTCACACACAAAGAGAGAAATTTGAGATCTTAAAGCTCACACGAATTTGAAAAATTTTCATTATATTATTCATTGTCTTCATTGATTGATACTAGAAGCCTTTTATAAGCTTGTATAAAATTGAATACAACTCAAATTAAAATTCTTAATCAAAATAGAATTACAATTTCAAAATAAAGACACTAAACTCTTAATAAAAATACAACTCCAAATAAAGAATCTAAAATTACGTAAAGTTCTTTTAATACTGGAAGACTGGAACAAGGCATCTTCTCCACCAGTGATACATGTGACATACATATGGCTCGATGTTCGCATCACCCCCCCAACCCCACTCACCCACACACTCGTGCGTTATATATTATGGGTACTAATTACCTGTCATCTGCACAGCTAAAACAATGAAGTATTTACTCACAGCTGTCTTTTTTACCTTTAACCTGTATTAGAATTACAAAAAACTACTATGGAATTTCATCACTTTTGCAGGAAACTGCCATAAACATGCTTTATGATGCATATACTGCCATATGACAATGGAAAACAGGGTTAAAAAAAAATGTAATTTTGCCCCTTTCAATCATGTTGATTGATGTCAAGTGCCGAAATAAAGGAGTTTCTCCAAATTAGTACTTATATAATGAGATGTTTTGGGATTTTTTTTTGATTTTTTCAGAGATATAATTTATTTGATTTTATTTTCTTTTGAGTTTTTCACTTGATACTAATTAAGTCTGTTTATTATTAAAGTAAGATATCAGTAAAAAAGAGAAACATGACTTTTCAAGTGTAGGGCATATGGATTGTAGTTTGCTGAAAAGCAAGTGCAATGTTTGTGGCAGTTATGCATAATTATGGTAATTTATGCAATGCCGATGATAGTTCATGGTAGTTTTTGTAAGTTAGCCATGTTATTAGTCTCTTGCGTTTCAGAGAATTTGACAGATCCTACGGTGTGTGCACTTGATCTTATGCATTGCAATGTAATATAATTGGTCATTGTCCTAAGTTTATTAGTTTTACATTTGACACCTCCATGGAATCAATTTATTGATGAGCTGCTTATTATTTCAAGAATCTCCACACATCTTATGTCCTGGCAAACTGTTAGGGTATATATTTTCCGCATTGTACTGACTTTAGTTCAATATTTGCTACTTGACCAATTATTCTTTATATCCTCTGAAGGATTATTTCCATCGCATTGGAAGAACAGCGCGTGCTGGCCGATCTGGGCTTGCTATTTCATTAGTGAGTCAATACGAGGCGGAATGGTATCTACTGATTGAGAAGCTCCTAAGTAAGCATCTTTGCATCCTTTTTTTCTTTTTTCTTTTTGTTTCGTTGGGGGAGGGGGAGGATTTTTTTTCTTTTTTCTTTTTGTTTCGTTGGGGGAGGGGGGGGGGGGGGGGGGTGTTCATTGCTAGAAATATTGACTTGTCACTGTACTGAAGCAACTACTAATATTTCTATGATCTATTTTTTCTTTCTAAAAGACAAGAAACTGCCAGAGTTCCCTGTTAAAAAAGAGGAAGCTATGATATTTTTAGAGCGTGTATCAGAGGCTAGACGGAGAGCTCAAATGGTAAACTTCTCTCTCCAATATGTTTTGGTGTTATCTTTTGGAATTAAAGCTTTTCCTGTTCAGTAAGGATTCATGTAAAGATCTATTCCAAGCCCATTATAAATCTGTTGATCCAGATCAGATTGCAACACTGATGAGTAAAAGTGATTGTAAACAATAACCTAATGATTTGATAATTTTGGTTTGGAATTAAAGAGTACTTGATGTTTCAACATAAGAATAACTAATAACACAACCATTTGAGATGCATGTAGCTTGGAATTAAAGAGTACCGGAACAGTAGACCTATATCCTCGTGTTAAGTCTATTGCGGGCCTTCTGATTTTAAAAACATCAACTTACAGAAAATCAGTACTTCTCCACCTGTTCCTAATGATTTTTTTGGGGAACCAAGAATACACTACAATAAAATATATGCATGTGTAAACTTAAAATTTCAGTTCAGCGGTAGAATGAGAACACTTATGCTGTGTCCCTATGTTTTTATTCAACTCTTGGTATGACCAATGCTCGATTTGACATAAAAGTTGTCAGTAAACTGCTATCTTCAGCCAAAACATAGTAGGGCGCTAGGGTTGCTAGTTTGTGTTTTAAGTCATAAATGGATATATTTTAAAGTCGTAGCTCAATCTTTCTAGTTTATGTTTGAAAATATTATTTCTGCATTTATTTCTTGTGTTGTCGATTTGAATATTTTCTTTGGACTATTTTCTTCTCATTGGGGTAAAAAGTATTTTTGGTGACGGTACTGTCTTTTTTTCGCTGTAGGCTGCCAAGGAAAGCTACGGCAACAAGAAGAGAAGAAGAGGCGGAGATGACGGAGGGATGAAGAGGTCGAAAATTTTGCTACGCAGACAAGGAAACCGAAATCATCCAAGAAATCAAAGAAGCGGTGATCGTGAAGAGACGGTTGAAAATTTTGACTTATTATTGACTGTGACCACCCCACGTTGAAATGTTGGGAAATTTAATCCTCTGTAGGTTTTTGTCTTGTAAATTTTCTTGCATGGTGAATCCAGGGATAGGTGAATGATTTTGTATTATCTGGATCTCTGTTTTGTAGTTGATCTATATTTAGCTCCGCTGCATGTGCGAGCAGTCTCTGTACAAAATTTTGGTGTCAAAACTATGAAAAAAACAGTTGCAAGAAATTTATGTTTGTAGAAACAAATATTGTTTTGCAGAATGACTCCCAAGTGAAATATGAGCTGGTGGAGAAATGTCATGTAAATTTTTTGATAAATCACGTTTTGTGAACATGGTAAATTTCTGTTGATGTTTGGCTCAACTACTGTTCTCTGTGCCCCATTGATCACTGACCCATAGGTTTCTATAATTCACAGACAGATTAAAAAGACAAAAAGGAAGTTTTTTAAGGTGATAGATATTAATTTCTTCAAGTTACACAAGATAATTTCTAATAAATCAAATAAATGTTGTGTGTTTCTTCTCAATGATTTGATTATATAAATGTTTTTTTAGCAATTTTGTTAATTTGTTATGTTTAAATATTTGAAAAACACAGGCTAATCTTGATGAATGAAAATAATTTGGCTTGAACAAATAAAATTTGGCTCGACTAAACCTAGCAGTTCACAGCGTGCCACTAGTTTTGACGAATATAAGTTACTAAACTCGATTAGTAGTTTGTGAAGGCTCATTCTCACCTCATATTCTTCTCCACTTCGAAGCCCTTTCCGTTCTGAAGGCTTCAGCACCGCACTTGAAGCTCAACAAGAGATCATCCTTGATCTCCGCCGACAGTTATGCAGCTCCATCCTTCTCCATGTTCTTAAGATATAACGCCTCTGTTAGTGCGGATAATTATGGACAGTGGCAGATTTTTCTGCATATAATTCCAACCAACCAGTGCTATTGATCTTGACCGTTATAACAAATTCAGCACGTGCAAATCGTGCAGTTACAACAATCTACCAATTTCGCCTCTACGCCAGCTTCTATGTCAGGTACATACTATCATTCTTCTCCAAGGAGAAGGAGATCGCATCCCTAATCCTCAGAGCGCACGCGCACACCGTTATACTAGTAGTTTTCCTATGCTAATCCACCCCGCTACCCTAGCAGTTAGCATGTGCCAGTCCACCTCGCTATAATAGCAGTTTTCCTGTGTTAATCTATACCACTACACTAGTAGTTTCCCTGGGCTAGTTCATCAAAACACCGACAATTTTTTTCTGCTCGGTCCTCCCACCTTTCCACCTAGTGATTCTCACGCTCGAGGGTCTTAAGCCGAAACCACACCGGTGCTCCTAACCTTTCAGATGTCTCTTCTCTATGTCCTCTGACAGGTGTAATCAGGAGCATCCAGATGCTTGCGGCGGAGACTCATCCACCGCAATCTGATGAGATTTTTTTTTTACCACACTAATATTTATAATATAGAGGTTGTAATCATTTGAGGTATCTACTTACGCGTATACATAAACCGTATAGATATCATAGTGTAAGTGTATCTCTTTGATGCGAAGAGTTTCTCCTCAAAAGAGCGATCACCCTCATAAAGGTGAAAAGAATTACAATGCATTCCGCGAGAATCCTTTGTCATGATTTAATATTCATGCAGAATAGACAACCGTCGTTGTAGGCTTGAAAGAGAGGAGGAGTTGCAAATAGATATATGTAGAAAGAGGGAGGGATTGACCTTCTTATATAAAAGTGTCCAACCCTATAGAAGTATCCTAATCCCTCAATAGATCTCGTCCATCGATGCGATCCGTTGGCCTATATTGAGCGCTCCACTACCCATCCAGATTAGGAATATATCAGTTTCTTGGGCTAGGCCTAAAAATTGATTGGGATTGGGCTTAGCCTGACCTTCTCACGGGCCGGCCCAACCAAATCTAACAGAGGTCATAAGCTAATGGCATGACAAAATGAGAGTGCTAAGATTTGTTCGTTGGGTCAATTTGATTGAGCTATTTCTTTTTTTTAATTGAACTTCCGAAAGATATCTGTCTATAAAAATGACAACACACTTCAAAATAAGAATTTTGTCAATTTTTCCTATTTTGCTGATTATTATGAAATCAAGCAATTTTTATTATTACATTTTCTTATTTTTTTTTTTCCATACACTGCTTAAAGTTTCTAATACTTATAATATGGAGGTCATAAGCTAATGACATGATGAAAAAGTGTGCAGAGAATTTTTCTGGGTCAATTAGAGTGAGCTATTTTTTTTTAATTGAACTTGTGAATCCGAAAAGTGTCTAGTTTCTTATCCACAATATATTATTGTTTTAATTCAATAATTATTTTTTTAAATTTATAGATCGTAGCACTGATGCAAGCAGGGTTTAAACCCCAGACCTCTCATCCATTGCAACCCAATATTTGTTGAATATTTATAAAAGAGAAAATTATCTTTCAATCTCTGTGAAAAGATACTCCTGTGAAAAAGTCCATGCAATTTCAAATCATGTGAATAAGCCTCTTAACCAAGATTTAATGTGAAAAGTCATGTCCCCACAAAAAAGTTCATTATAATTTTTTAATATCCATATTGTCCTCAATTAGATACCTTGTCTGAGTTAATTTGAGTGGCTCGTGTGATAGGTATTTAATGCTCTTCACGCGCTAATCGCATGAGTCGGCTTGATGGCGTTATTTTTGTCCCCTCTTTTCTAGTTTGTGCACCCTCAGAATGGATAATTTTTTTGGGGAAAAAATGTCTTTGATTCCCTCTTAGCTTTTGGGAAAATTGTCATTGGGGAAAAAAATTATTTAATTTTTATTTCCTTGTTGCCTCCTTCGATGTTGCCTCTTTTTTTATTTAATTTTTTTAATTTTGATTTCTGAGAGTTTAGTGTTTGTATTTTTTTTAGAGAATATTAATGTAATTATTGGTGTGGTGATAGGGATCGGCGCTCGAGATCGGAGGTAATTTTGTCTGTTGTTTATTTGATTAAGTGAGACAGATTAAGTTTATAAAAATAGACAAAAATTGACTAAGGTAGACAAAAGTAAGAAAATTGGAAAGAAATAAAATTAGACAAAAATTGACAAAGGTGGACAAAAAAGATGAAAGTTGGACCAAAAGAATATAAAAATAGGTATAAGTTGAGTAAGGTAGACAGAAAGAGAAAATTGAGCGCGATTTTCCCGTTTTATATTTAATTTTCAAAATCTCTATTTTATTATAATCTCTCCTTGATTTTACCTCTCTTGATCTTTAAATCTCTCCATAATCAAGCATATTCTTGTTTGCTGTTTATTTGGTCAAGTGCGACATCTCCAGCAAAGTTAGACAAAAAAACTATAAAAGAAGACAAAATTTGACGAAAGTGGATAGAAAAAGAAAAAGTTAGATAGAGATTTATAAAAGTAGATAGAAATTAACGAATGTGGACAGAAAGAGAAAGTTGAACAAACCTAAATAAAAAACAGACAGAAATGGACTAAGTCAGGCAGATAAAGAGAAAAACTGGGCGCAATATACGCCCCCCTGCCACCCTGAAACCGCTGAAGGTTGTCTCCATTCTCAACAAATTGTTTAGTAGATGATAAAATTATTCACAGGGTAGACAAAATACAAGAGTAGGTGGACATAATATTTTTAAAACATGGACAGAATATTAAAGAAGTCATATTAAAGAATGGAGATATAGTGTTAAAGAAAGTGAAATACTATTAAATAAATTAGAATAAGTGGACAGAATATTAAAAAAGTGGACTTAATTTGAATAAAGTTTAAAGAGAACCCCTTAACCACTTTTTCTCTATAAGATGGTTGGAGAGGCTCTTTTCCTTTTCCTACATCTTCTAAAGACATGGTGGACAGGATGTCTGATAAGGTGGCTAGAAGTTTGAAAGACATAGACATAATATTAGAGGTGTACTTAAACAACAATCTGACAAATATGACACCAAACATGGGTACATAATCTATTTTGAAAAGTCAGTGTATATTGAGCTGATATTTACTTGGGGCACAACTAAAGTTTGCACACAACCCATGGACCCAGAGTGAAATACACCTAGAGGGGGGGGGGGGGGGTTGAATAGGTGTATGACTAATTTAATGACAAATGATGCGGAATTAAAAACTAATTGCAACACACTAAGTGTAACCAAAGAGTGTAGCCGAATTCTCGGTGAGAGGCTCTGGACTATCTCCTCTAACTTTCTCTAAATAAGAGTTGAGGTGCTATATGAAGCTCTCTTGGTTCAACACTAGTGAGGCACACAATCAATACCAAGCATATATATGATATGAGCAATATGAATGCAATGTAAGATATAAAGAGAGAGAGAGAGAGAGAGAGAGAGAGAGAGTTTAGAGATAGTGGATCAATCGCAAACACCGAGATATGTTTCGAGGTTCGAGCCACTGCTCTACGTCCTCGCCTTCACACAGAAAGATTTCCACTATAAGTCCACACAGGACCTCCCACACAGGGAACCTCCACCGAGGATTTGACAAATAAAACTAGGAGTGCCCAACTCCTCTTTCCAACAAAACAACCTCTACACAAGAGGCAAGGCACAACAATAATCACCTCTACACTTAGAGGGATAGGGCACTAAGCCAAACAACCACAATCACCTCTTCACTCGAGGGATAACCACGAACCCAAATCACAATCTCAATCACCTCTACACAAGAGAGATGAACACAAACCCAAAGCAAAGTAAGGTAACAACTCTTGGTGATCTCAAACACCACAAACCAATTTTCTCACCAAAAACAAGATCCTATAGATAGGATAGAGATGATAACTCAAGTGTGAGAAAATAAAGTGTTTGGAATGAAAATAACAAAGAAAAACACTTGAAAAAATCTCAAGATAGATGTTGAAATAAAGATCAAAAATCAATTCCCAAAGACTCTCTTTTCTTTGATTTCTGCAACACTTTAAAACAAATAAAGATAAATCTTTTTAACAAAAACTCTTTTAAACTCTTGCTGAAAAACACTAGTATAGATGAGAAATTTTGCTCTTAAAAAACTCGTCAAAAACAACTCAAGAGAAGGCATATATATAGCCTCTTAAAAATCTGCCCGTTGGCAGTCGGGAAAGGTCAAAATGACCTTCCGGTCGACCGCGGTCGACCGGCCAACGGTTATTTTTCTAACCGTTGAGCCTCCGGTCGACCACCCAGTCGACTGGGCCAAACCTTCTGTCGACCGCCCAACACCCGAGAGTTGGGTGCTTTCAGTCGGTCGACCGCGCGGTCGACCAGCCGTTTAGGCTGGCTATGTGCACGTTTGCGTGCACATCGGTCGACCGACTCCTGGTCCGGTCGACCGCCAGTGGTCTGGCTGGGAAATTTTTAGGGCTTAAAACATAGGTATTTTAATATCAATTAAATCCCATAAAATAACATAAATTCCACAAAAATAAGTTCTTATAAGATATTTGAATACCAAACATGTGTGACCAAAAATCAACACATATTACAAACTATTTGAACCATTTTTGTGATAAATTAGGCTTAAACACAAAATCTGTATTTTCCAAAATTTGAAGTTTTGAAATGAAAAACCGTTTTCTCCAAAACTTGTATAAATACAAAACATGATATTGAAACAACTTTGAAGCATATTGTATATGGATAGAATCCAATATACATGTAATTGATAATCTATGTTTTTTGATATGACATCCAAAACTGTTTAAACCGAAACCAATATACTTTAAACTTTTGTGTGTGTGAACTTGAGCATATCAACACTATCATCATTACAGAAAATCTAAACTCAAATAAACTAAACACAAACTAAATCTTCTTATAGAACTCCTTCTCCAAGTCGACTCGATCCAAACACGATCACGAGCTTGACTCCAACCGAGTGTAAGATGCGATCTTGACGCGCGAGCTCTTGAATCAACACGTGTTTGCTCCTAAAACTCCTTTGTTGAACTTAGACACCTACTAATATCTTGATCAAATGTCTGAGATTAATTAAACACAAGATCATTAGTAAACTATAACTACATGAGTTAATCATCATCAAAACTAGAGTGATGGGCCTTTGAGCCAACAATCTCTCCCTTTTTGATGATGACAAAACTCATGGAGTTATATATACATGGATGAAAGTTAAGCTTCACAGAAGCTCCCTCTTAACTCATGCATAGCAATAAATATAAAGATATTCAATGAAATGTATAAACCAAACAACACATATATGCATAAACTCATCAAATTCTTTTCCCCCTTTTTGTATAAATGAGGAAATAAAATAAATATGCATATATTAACTCACCAAATACTTCTCCCCTTTTTGACAATTCATTAACAAAGGGGCGAAGGAAAAAACAGGCAATAAAGATATATATGCGAGATAACATTCATGAAGAGGAGAGACGTAAAGTTAGCTCCCCCTGCATACATGCATTACATGAAAAGAGATGACTAGACCCTAACCACATAAATCATAATATGCAATGTATAAGTGAAGATGCAAAGCTCCCCTACACACGTGTATCACATAAAGAAGAGAGGTTAAGCTCCTCAATGTGGGATTCACTCAATATGAATCTATATATAGAGAAGATGTTAGGCTCCCCTTGCATATAAGCAATACATATCAAAATATGTTGAAATCACTTATAAAATAAATTTTGAATTTTCTTGAAGTCAACAAAACAAATTTTGATATTAATGAAATTAAATTGTAGATACCAATTGAAAATTATAGTTGACAAAAATAAATGTTGGTACCATTTATAAATAAACAAAATTTTGAGATATCAATAGACGATTTTTGATATCAATTGAAAATGAAACATTGTAAGTTTGATACCAATTGAAAATATCTAGCAAATTTTTTATGCTAATTGAAAGTAAAAATCAAATTTTGGTTAAACACAACTCATTTTGCAATAAGGATATCAAATTGAGAATAATACCAATTTAAGATTATTGGTACCAATATTGAAAATGTTAGCATATACCAAACAAAGTATTTTTCATCATAAAGAGTGGGAGTAAGATACCAATCGAAAATAAAACCGATTGAAAAATAAAACATAAATTTTCTCCTCCTTTATGAAATACCAATAAAAACAATACATAAGCTTGTATAGGATACCAATTAAAAAATAATTGTCATTATGGACAAAATCAAGCTTATCAAGAAATAATTTGTGCTTTAAGATGTAAAGATGCTGTAAGCACAATCAAATCATATATACATGTATGAAAATGAATATACCAATTGAAATTGATACTATTTGAAATTTGAAGTATACATATATAAGAAACACATATGAGTATACAAAGAATAGAATTATCATGTAAATCATGTGTATATCTCATACCTATCAGCCTTTCATGCACATGTTTAAATAGATTTTCAATAAGACACATAAGGTATGGTCGCCCATCCAACCGCCCTTGAGTTGGTAGGGGTTTTTAAAATATGAGTTTGAAAATAGCTTAATATGTTTGAAAACTCTACCAATAGAAGAATATGAACTAGTTTAAGATAATTTTTTAAATAACTAGCTATAGATTCTTCAAAATATGAAATCAAATCATATATTTCATGAAGCATGCATTTTACACAAAATTAACACTCAAGATATATAAAACTCAACAATGTACTCATAAAATAAAGTAATGAGTAAACACAAATAATGTGAGTGTACAAGAATCATGCGAAAAGCATAATCATGGAATTAGACAATGAAACTCATATGAAATTCTTTTATCAAAAATAAGAAATCATCAAAACTAAATGGGCTTCAAGGTATATGTACGTTTTGTCTAAACTTGAAGTATACATACATATCCCAAACACAAATGAGTCCATAATAAAATATTGCATAAAAAGCAAGTGACTCTAGGATAGACATGTATATCTAAAGTTTTGACAAATTGACATATACATGAAGCTAAACACATTTATATGAAAACTATGCAAAAATAGGGAATACAAGTTAAAATGTAAGAATCATTAAAACTAGGCTATACAAGTACATCCAATGAGTACAAATGAGCATCATAGCACAAACATATAATAATCAAATGTGGCTCACTAGTTGTACAAGTATAAACACAAGTTTTAATGAAAAGTACATCTAAACAAGTAATCAAAACATGAAGCATAGATGAAAACATAATCTAATATGATCATTATATTAAATGCACATATTTTAGACTAGGATATACACAATAGCTAAAGTATAGTGAGAATATAAAAGATGTAAATCCATATGAATATGGGTGTATCTCAAAAGACTATCTATGTATATCACATGTCTAATTTACATTGCATCTAATATAGCGAACATGGAAAAACAAAACATGCTAAATCAATAATATGAAAGCATGTAAAGTAAATGGGAGTTAGAGATAGTTATCAAAACCATTAGGGTTAATCTCTAGATCTCCAAACCAGGGTGGTCCTCCCACCATACTTCCCTTGAAAGTGATGCATCCAAAAGTGTCACCATTTAGCTCGGAACGCATCCACCATCAAGGCACCAACACCTCTCACGTCATGTAAGGGCCCATACCTACATCAAATAGAATAGGGGTGGATTTTGGTACCCATACCTTATTGGGTCCATAGGGGTTAGCACCTTTCCTAACCCAAACAAATTTATTTGCAAAATTTGAATCATTTATTCTATCATAACAAAATTTGTAAGGTGGCCCTTACGTCCACAATGTGTACAAGTGTACACATGAGTATACATGGAATCATGTGTGTGAGCATGATGAGCATGTGTATGCCGTGGTTTGTGTGCATGCATATGAGAAGCATGTTTCTTGTGAAACATGAATTCCAAACGTGTGCGGTTCATGGCACATTGGCTCAAAGTGGAGCTAAAAAAATCTACACTTTTCTTCAGCGTACATATATCATTTTTAATGCTTGAAGACAAAGTGGAGCAACCAACATGTTTATCACTAGAAGAAGCAATAGGAACATGACAAACATGAGAAGATAAATATTTTTCAAAGATTTATTTTCATTTGAAACTAAATCTAATTCTTTTGAAATTAAAGCAATTTTATTTTTCAAAGAATTGTTCTCTTTTAAAATAATTTCAAGTTTGAAGACAAAACCTCATTTTTCTTCAAACATCATCACAATCATTTTTATTTTTCAAAATTTCATTTTCCTTTAAGGTAAGGACAAGTTGAGATTTCAATGATTCCCTTTCATTGAAATCTCACCCCTCTCTTGCAAAACAATATCAAGTCTAAAAGACAAATTTTTATTTTCTTCTTTTAATGCAAAACTTTTCTTTTTAAAATTTTATATTTTTCTAGCAAGTTTTCACAAAATATGAAAAGCTCTTCATTTAATGCATAAGCATCCATATTATCATGATCATTATTAGAAGAGCTAGCACAATCATCTAGTTGAGTTTCCGACTGTACCTCAAGGGAGTCATTCCCTTGGACCATATAGCAAGCATCGCCAGACTCATCTCCACTAGATCCTTTCTCCACATATTTAATCATTTGTAACTCGGGAGATGTTAAAGTGTTTCACACTGCAAAAGCGGAATCACAATGAGAAACCATAGATGAATATTTTTGCTTAATGTATGCTTTAGTACATCTAGGGCTTGTGCATTAGCTTCTATGTACTTAGCATTATCAAAAAAGGTTTTCTTGGAAGTGGCAAGATAGACATGCAAATCTAGAGTTTTTAAATAGGCACTCATTCTAAGTTTTCATATATCGATGTTGGAAGCATCAAACATAGGAGGGGCAAGGTAATCCACGAGTGTATAAATAATAAGTGTGCAAATGCAAATATAGATTAGCAATCCAAGATCTCACTCCTAAGTGGTTAAACCTAATATCAGGAGCGTACGCTCTGACACCAATTGAAAATATACCTAGAGTGAGGGTGAATAGGTGTATGGTTAATCAATGACAAATGATGCGGAATTAAAAACTAATTGCAATACACCAAGTATAACCAAAGAGTGTAGTCGAATTTCCGGTGAGGGTTCTGGACTGTCTCCTCTAACTTCCTCTAAATAAGAGTTTAGGTGCTATATGAAGCTCTCTCGGTTCAACACTAGTGAGGCACACAATCAATACCAAGTATATATATGATATGAGTAATATGAATGCAATGCAAGATATAAAAGAGAGAGAGTTAAGAGATAGTGGATCAATCGCAAACACCGAGATATGTTTTGAGGTTCGAGCCATTGCTCTACGTCCCCGCCTTCATACAGAAGGATTTCTACTGTAAATCCACACAGGACCTCCCACACAGGGAACCTCCACCAAGGATTTGGCGAATAAAACTAGGAGTACCCAACTCCTCTCTCTAACAAAACAACATCTACACAAGAGGTAAGGCACAACAACAATCACCTGTACACTTAGAGGGATAGGGCACTAAGCCAAACAACCACAATCACCTCTTCACTAGAGGGATAACCACAAACCCAAATCACAATCTCAATCACCTCTACACAAGAGGGATGAATGTTGGCCCAAAGGCCCATCACTCTAGTTTTGATGATGATCAACTCATGTAGTTATTGTACTAATGATCTTGTGTTTAATTAGTGACAGATTTATGATCAAGATCTTAGTAGGTGTGGAGCTTCAACAAAGGATTTAAAGGCATATTTTGAAGCTTACACGGTTTGATCCATCGAGCTAGTGATCGAGTGTGGATCGTATTTGGACCAAGTCTAGAAGATGAGAAGACTTCAAGGGAAGACTTCAAGATCAAGACTTGTGTCTAGGTATAAGATTTTTATTTTAGTTAAAATGTAAAGGATAGAATAGTTGGTGGATTGCTCAAGTATATATCACACACACACTCTTGGTTTAATTGTCTTTTCTTTTCATAAAGAATTTTCAGTTTAGAAAAGACTTTCATTTTGGAAAAATATCATTTTGTTTTTGGTGTTTTCGTATATACATGTTTTAACCAAAACCATATTTAATGCTTAATGTCAAAAACATAGATATTTCATCTTATTTGTGTAGTGGATCATATCCATACACACTATGCTTTAATGAGTTCAAAATATCTTGTTTTTGTATTTGGAGAAGTTTTGAAAAAACAAGTTTTGGAAAATATGTTTTAGATTGAGCTAATATTTTCAGCTTACAAAAATAGTCCAAATCTTTTGTAACATGCCTTGATTTTGTGCAAGCATGTTTGTTTATCAAAGTATATTGGTAAAACTATTTTGTAGATTTTCTGTGTATTTTATGGGATTTTATGTGAGCCAAAAAGACCAAGTTTTAATCCCAGATTTTCTGAGTTTCAGGCTTCAGCGGTCGACCGAGCCGGTCGACTGGAGCTGAAGTCGGCCGACCGGGTGGTCGACCGACGTGCACGGACGTGCACACCTTGACCTGGCAGATGGCCGGTCGACCGAGCCGGTCGACCGGAACTGAGAGCAGTGCTCTTTGTTTATTTCGGTCGACCGGGCGGTCGACCGAAGGCTCCAACGGTCGGATTTTTGACCGTTGGCGGTCGACCGGCCGGTCGACCGACAGTTCTGTCAGAACCCCAACGGCTAGTTTTTTTCAGCCTATAAATTTGGGGGTTTGGGCTTTGTTTTTCTCCAAGATTTTCAAGTGGGTTTTTATCAGTTTTTCCTGAACTATTTAGAGGTTTTCCTCCACTTGATTTAGAGCAAATATTTCCAATCAAAAGGAGAGTTTATCAAGAGTGTTTAGAAAGAGAATTTCTTGAGTTTTCCCACCATTCTCATCCTTGTTTTCTCACACTACACTTGAGCTATCCATTGCTATTCATCTTATAGGAGTGTTGTAGTGAGAGTTTTTATTGGTGATCAAAGTGTTTAGATCACCAAGAGTTCTACTTTGTTTCTTGAGGAGGCGGACGAGTGCGTTCGCGATTGTTTCGAGTTCGCGTGTGAACTCTTGTTTGAGGTGCGGCTTCGGCGAGCCGGTGGGCTTGCGGTGTGTACGGGACTAGAGAGTCCGAGGGTTTGTAGGTGTTGCGGCACCGAGGAGTGATCCATTGGGATCAAGCATAGTGGAAATCCTTCGTGTGTCGAAGGCGGGGATGTAGAGCAAGTGTGCTCGAACATCGAAACAAATCCCTTGTGTTTGCGATTGCTCACACTCTCTCTCTATCTCCTTGTCTATATCTTGCATACTTTTATTGTCTATTTTTATATGCTTGATATATTCATTTGTGCTCATTGATATACATGCGTGGGTTGTTTGCTAACACTTGTATTTAACCAAGAGAGCCAACGCGGCACCTCAACCCATATCTAGGGGAATCTTGAGGAGTTTGTCTAGAGCCCTTCACGGGGAATTCGGCAACACTCTTGTGTTATACGTGGTGTTTAGTGTAAGAATTTTGTTTAGGTCATTATAGTTTTTAATTCCGCAAGTGACCATTAGATTAGCCATCACCTATTCACCCCCCTCTAGGTGAACTTACAATTGGTATCAGAGCCAAGTGCTCTTGATTTGGGTCTTACAACCTAGAGTTAAAGATCCTCCTTTTAGGCTAATCACAATATTTTGTACACACACCATGGACTTCATGTCATCACCCACCTTTGACATTCTTAACATCCAAATTTGGAAGGTTAAGATGTCTTTGTACCTCAAGGCCTTAGGAATTCATGTTTACCTTGCCATCTCTAATAATGCATATTGTTTAAATGGTAAGAATCTTGAGGCTAATGCAAAAGCCCTTTATGCTTTGAAGAGTACCCTAGATGATGTGTATTTATCTAGGATTTCTAATATTGATTCGGCTTTTGTAGCTTGAAACATCATCACCTCCCTTGGAGAAAATGATCTATATTATGCCGGAGCGATTCGGATGTTGGAAGTGACGTCTCCAACAAGCGCTATATGGTCCAAGGGGACAACCCCCTTGAGGTAACTACCGAATCCGAGGTAGATGAAAATGATATGTCATATGATGAGCTTACTTCATTTTGTCAATTACTACTTGAAAAATATGACATGCTTAAAAAGGATAATAAAAATTTGAAAAAGAATTTTGATTGCATGCATAAAGAACAAGATTCTTTCAAAACTAAGATTGCATGTTTAGAAAAAGAAATAAAGATTTGAAAAATGAGAATGTATCCTTGATGTCCAAATTAAATGAGCTTTGTGAAGGAAACACCATTTTGAAAAATAAAATTGATTTGGTGGAAAAACAAAAAGAAATTGCTTTTCAAGAAAACAACTCTTTGAAAAGAAAAATTTTGAAAAAGAAAAAGAAAAAGAAAATATTTCTAAAAAGACTAAGAAAAATGACTCTCTATCTCACCATGCTTTACATGCCACCACTAGTGAGATAAATGTTTTGAAAAATAAGATTAGTTGTTTGAGCTCAACTTTGAGCTCTTGTGCATTTAATCACAATAGATTAGAGTCTATGTTTTCAAAGAAACAAACTCCACACATTCATGCACATCCACATCATGCATATGCTTATGTTGCACGTCATGACCACACACATACACATAAGCATCCTAAGGTGTACAAATGTACACATTGTGGCCGCAAAGGCCATTTAGCAAAATTTTGTTTTGATAAGATACATTCTTTAAATTTTGCTAATAAATATGTTTGGGTGCCTTACAATGCTAACCCTAAAGGACCCAAAAGAAAATGGGTACCAAAGTCCCCACCTTTTGTATTTGATGTAGGTGAGGGCTCTCACACGACGTGAGAGATTTGGTGCCTTGATGGTAGGTGCACTTGAACTAAAAGGACACATATTTGGAGCACCGCTATCAAGGAGATTTTGGTGGGACAACCACCATGCTTGGAGCTTTGGAGTTGGTAAAAATCTCTAAACTCCTACTTTTTATATACATGCTTCTTCATATATCATATTCATAGCATGTTCATGTTTTTGTTCTTATGTGCTTCATGTGGTAAAAACATGCTTAGATGTAGTTTTTATCAAAACTTGTTTTATTCATGTACAAATAGTGAGTTACATTTGATTTATATATATTTGCACTTCATGCTCATTTGTACCCACTATATGCACATGTATAGGCTAGTTTTGATGATTCTCTCATTTATACATGCTTTGCCAATTTTTATGCTTTACTTCATGTATATGTATTTTTAATTCAAATCTAATAAATATACATGTTTACCTGTGAGTCTCTTGCCTTCATGCAAATACATTTGATAGACTCTTTTATATTTGGAATATGTATGTGTATTGTTAGTTTTAGATAAATCATACATATACCATGAAGATTAGTGTTTTAATGAAAAATGATTTCATTATTAAAATGTGACTTATGATCTTTTTGAGCTTAAATGACTATTTTCATAAAAATGCTATTTACATGATCTTTTAACACTCACATCTTTATTTATTATTTCATGACTTAGTTTCATGATCATTTTGAGCTTTATAGACCATGAGTGATTAAATCTTTATGTACTTAGTTATGTTTTATGAAAAACATATGATTTGATGTATTTGAAGGATTTTTAACTAGTTGTTCAAAAACTATTTTATACTAGTTATTTATTCTTCAATTAGTTTATAAGTTATACATATGATCATATTTTTAATCCATTGGATAAATTCTTTTGTATTCTCAAGATTTGATGCTTCATGAATTGAATATTAGTTTAAATGTTAGTTTTTGTCAACACTAGGATTTATACTTATACATATTATGGGTCACAAATAAATCTATATATGGTTGGGTTTGACTGCTTATTTGTGCCCATTTGGTGTGCTAGTATAGCCTAGTTTTGATAATCCTACATTTTTAAACTTGTATTCCCTTTTTGGATTTATTTTATGATCATGTGTTTTCATTTCATGTATATGTTTATTTTGCCAAACTTTAAGATATACATGGATACCTCTTGAGTCATTTGCCTTTCATGCAAATCTATATATATGGACTCAATTGTGTTTAGGGATATGTATGTATACTTCTTGTGTTGTCAAAACATACATATACCTTGGAATATAATTTTTTATAATAAATTTTTTTTTTGGTGATTTTTATGTTTCAAAATTTATGATGATTTTCATATTGTCTTAATTAAAGGAATATTAAGATTTATTGCCATTTTATTTTATTCCTTGATTGAAAGATTCCGTACTAGTTTTCAAACATTTTCATTTAACTAGTTCGAGTTCTTCATGTGGTAGATTATATGATGTATACACTTAAGCTTAATTTTCAATTGGTATCATTGGATATTTTCAATTGGTATCAATTTGACTCTATATTTGTATATACTCATTTTTATTTTCTTATATATGTATGTATCAATTTCAATTGATATACTCATTTTTCATACATATATATGAGTTATTTGTGCTTAAGTTAAGATTGTTTTACATGTTTATAGCACAAAGTTGTTTATGATAAGAAAATAAAAATTTTAAGAAAAATTCTCAAGATTTGTTTTATTGAGAAAATTTAAAATTTTGTTTATAAGAAAAAATTCAAAATTTTTGAGTTGTATTGCCTATATGCAAGAAGAGCTTAACATCTCTTCTACATATAGATTCATATTGAGTGTATTGTATATTGAGGAGCTTGACAACTCTTCTTTATGTGGTACACGTGTGTAGGGGGAGCTTCACATCTCCTCTTATGCATTACATATTATACGTTATATGAATTAGGGTTTGTCATCCCTCTTTCATGTAATGTATATGTGTAGGGAAGCTAACTTAGCATCTTCCTCTTCATGAATGTATATCGCATATAACCTTTTATTGATATGTTTGATCTGACCCCTTATTTGTCTCTTTGTTTTTGACAAAAAGGGGAGAAAATTTGTTGGTTGTGTTTTTACCCCTTTGTTGATGATTGACAAAAAGGGGGAGAAGAGAAGAATTTGAGGTTTATATGCATGTTTTGTGAAAAAGATTGTTTATGCATATATGTTTGTTTTGCAAATAGGAGAAAAAGAATTTGATTTGTTTTATGATTGTTAGCATGTTTATCTCCATTCATTTGCATACATGTTTATGTGCTTTATTGTCATACCTAGCTATTTCTTGTGATGCATGAGTTAAGGGGGAGCTTCTTTGAAGCTTTACTTTAATCCATGCATATATAACTTCATGAGTTTTGTCATCATCAAAAAGGGGGAGATTGTTGGCCCAAAGGCCCATCACTCTAGTTTTGATGATGATCAACTCATGTAGTTATTGTACTAATGATCTTGTGTTTAATTAGTGACAGATTTATGATCAAGATCTTAGTAGGTGTAGAGCTTCAACAAAGGATTTAAAGGCATATTTTGAAGCTTACACGGTTTGATCCATCGAGCTAGTGATCGAGTGTGGATCGTGTTTGGACCAAGTCTAGAAGATGAGAAGACTTCAAGGGAAGACTTCAAGATCAAGACTTGTGTCTAGGTATAAGATTTTTATTTTAGTTAAAATGTAAAGGATAGAATAGTTGGTGGATTGCTCAAGTATATATCACACACACACTCTTGGTTTAATTGTCTTTTCTTTTCATAAAAGAATTTTCAGTTTAGAAAAGACTTCATTTTGGAAAATATCATTTTGTTTTGGTGTTTTCGTATATACATGTTTTAATCAAAACCATATTTAATGCTTAATGTCAGAAACATAGATATTTCATCTTATTTGTGTAGTGGATCATATCCATACACACTATGCTTTAATGAGTTCAAAATATCTTTTTTTTGTATTTGGAGAAGTTTTGAAAAAACAAGTTTTGGAAAATATGTTTTAGATTGAGCTAATATTTTCAACTTACAAAAATAGTCCAAATCTTTTGTAACATGCCTTGATTTTGTGCAAGCATGTTTGTTTATCAAAGTATATTGGTAAAACTATTTTTGTAGATTTTCTGTGTATTTTATGGGATTTTATGTGAGCCAAAAAGACCAAGTTTTAATTCCAGATTTTCTGAGTTTCAGGCTTCAGCGGTCGACCGAGCCGGTCGACTGGAGCTGAAGTCGGCCGACCGGGTGGTCGACCGACGTGCACGGACGTGCACGCCTTGACCTGGCAGATGGCCGGTCGACCGAGCCGGTCGACCGGAACTGAGAGCAGTGCTCTCTGTTTATTTCGGTCGACCGGGCGGTCGACCGAAGGCTCCAACGGTCGGATTTTTGACCGTTGGCGGTCGACCGGCCGGTCGACCGACAGTTCTGTCAGAACCCCAACGGCTAGTTTTTTTCAGCCTATAAATTTGAGGGTTTGGACATTGTTTTTCTCCAAGATTTTCAAGTGAGTTTTTACCAGTTTTTCCTGAACTATTTAGAGGTTTTCCTCCACTTGATTTAGAGCAAATATTTCCAATCAAAAGGAGAGTTTATCAAGAGTGTTTAGAAAGAGAATTTCTTGAGTTTTCCTCCACCATTCTCATCCTTGTTTTCTCACACTACACTTGAGCTATCCATTGCTATTCATCTTATAGGAGTGTTGTAGTGAGAGTTTTTATTGGTGATCAAAGTGTTTAGATCACCAAGAGTTTTACTTTGTTTCTTGAGGAGGCGGACGAGTGCGTTCGCGATTGTTTCGAGTTCGTGTGTGAACTCTTGTTTGAGGTGCGGCCTCGGCGAGCCGGTGGGCTTGCGGTGTGTACGGGACTAGAGAGTCCGAGGGTTTGTAGGTGTTGCGACACCGAGGAGTGATCCATTGGGATCAAGCATAGTGGAAATCCTTCGTGTGTCGAAGGCGGGGATGTAGAGCAAGTGTGCTCGAACCTCGAAACAATCCCTTGTGTTTGCGATTGCTCACACTCTCTCTCTCTATCTCCTTGTCTATATCTTGCATACTTTTATTGTCTATCTTTATATGCTTGATATATTCATTTGTGCTCATTGATATACATGCGTGGGTTGTTTGCTAACACTTGTATTTAACCAAGAGAGCCAACTCGGCACCTCAACCCATATCTAGGGAATCTTGAGGAGTTTGTCCAGAGCCCTTCACGGGGAATTCAGCAACACTCTTATGTTATACGTGGTGTTTAGTGTAAGAATTTTGTTTAGGTCATTATAGTTTTTATTCCGCATCATTTGGCATTAAGTGACCATTAGATTAGCCATCACCTATTCACCCCCCCTCTAGGTGAACTTACAATGAACACAAACCCGAAGCCAAGTAAGGTTACAACTCTTGGTGATCTCAAACACCACAAACCAATTTTCTCACCAAAAATAAGATCCTATAGAATGGATAGAGATGATAGGTCAAGTGTGAGAAAACAAAGTGTTTGGAATGAAAATAACAAAGAAAAATACTTGAGAAAATCTCAAGATAGATGTTGAAATAAAGATCAAAAATCAATCCCCAAAGACTCTCTTTTCTTTAATTTTTTTCAATACTTTAAAACAAATGAAGATAAATCTTTTTAACCCAAAAACTCTTGCTAAAAAATACTAGTATAGATGAAAAATTTTGCTCTTGAAAAACTTGTTAAAAACAGCTCAAGAGAAGGCATATATATAGCATCTTAAAAATCTGCCCGTTAACAGTTTGGAAAGATAAAAATGACCTTCCGATCGACCGGCCAACGATCATTTTTCTGACCGTTGAGCCTCCAGTCGACCGCCCGTTCGACCGGGCCAAGCCTTCGATCGACCGCCCGGTCGACCGCCCAGCAACTCTCGGCGGTCGACCGCCCAGCACCCGAGAGTTGGGTGCTTTCAGTCAGTCGACCGCGCGGCCGACCGGCCGTTTAGGCTGGCCATGTGCACGTTTGCGTGCACATCGATCGACTGGTCCGGTTGACCGACTCCTGATCCGGTCGACCGTCCGGTCGCTGGGAAATTTTAGGATTTAAAACATAGGTATTTAATTATCAATTAAATCTCATAAAATCACATAAATTCGACAAAAATAAGTTCTTATAAGATATTTGAATACCAAACATGTGTGACCAAAATCAACACATATTACAAACTATTTGAACCATTTTTGTGATATAGAAATTAGGCTTAAACACAAAATCCGTATTTTCCAAAATGTGGATTTTTGAAATGAAAAACTGTTTTCTCCAAAACTTGTATAAATATAAAAACATGATATTGAAACAACTTTGAAGCATATTGTATATGGATAGAATCAAATATACATGTAATTGATATATCTATGTTTTTGATATGAAATCCAAAACCGGTTAAACCGAAGCCAATAAACTTTAAACTTGTGTGTGTGTGTGTAAACTTGAGTATATCAACACTATCTATCATTACACAAGATCTAAACTCAATCAAACTAAACACAAACCGAAGTTTTCTTGTAGAACTCCTGAAGGCTATCAAAAAATTACTGAAGACAAAGCCTCAGACGCGAACCACCCTCCCAGACGCGGAGATCGCGTTCCAGCCTCAGACTCGGACCTCGCGTCCTTTGTCAGACGCGGAGGTCGCCAGATGCAATCCCCGCGTCCCAATGTCAGATGCGGAGATCGCCCGATGCAGACCTCGCGTCCCAATGTCAGACGCGGAGGTCGTCAGACGCGGACCTCGTGTCCTTTGTCAGACGCGGACCTCAGCCAGCTCCGCGTCTCAACATCAGAGTAAGGTCTGCGTCTAACGCGAGACCCGCATTTCTGCTGTAACTGACAGCCATGAACTTGGTCAGTTACACCCCATTTTCTCTCCACATAATGGGGGATAACTTCCCATTATGGAGAGATTTAAGGAGTTGGTTACACACCTCCCATTATGAAAAGATTTAAGGGATTGGTTACACTGCAATTCCTCTATAAATAGCTATGAATAGTTAGAGAAGAGGAGGAGGCTTTGGCGGGACAGAAAAAAGAGGAGACCTCTCTGAGGCGCTGGAAGGGGACCTTTAAAAAAAAAGGGTTGAGGAAGAGAGTCCTGATGCAGGAATCCAAGAAGCCATAGGTAAGGGGAAGAGCTACCTCAGCAGAGTTCGGCCTCGAAGCACTTGTAGCCTGGGAAGAGTTCAACTCTTTCTGTTAACTTGCTGAGTTCAAGTTCTTTAAATCTCTTTGAGATTCCATTACCGATAGGAGCTGTGCTACTCCATCAGTAGATCCAAAGAGAGGATCCACAAGAGAAACTTGACGTTCGGCCGATCAACTGAGAACAAGGCTCACTCTCCACCGCAACGTGAAGAACCCAGCTTTGATAAAGAGGAGGATCAATCAAAAGATTCCCTCTCTTTTGTAATCGGATTGTATCCATTGTAATCTTCTATTCAATTAAAAGAATTTTGCAATTGTGATTTTTCCGACGCGTACAAAAGGTGGCGACTCCGCTGGGGACAATGATCTTTCTCAACCAACGAGAAAGTGGTGGCGCAAGCCGACGTCAAGATGCTTGGATTCACAGTCGAATCGCTTGTGATAGAATTCGACTAAGAGAAGTTGAACTCCCCCTAAGCTTCGGGAGTCTCCCGTAGAGATAACATGGTCAGCCCCAACGTCTTTTCAGAGACCCGCGCCATGACCCACGGTTAAGATGGCAATAGAGACCAATCTCCCCTCCATCCTTTTATCAAGACACTTCCAGTTCCGGATGCCGGGGTTCTCAACAAACCTCTTCGACTTAATCAGAATGCCGAGAGACGGCGAAGGCGTTGCACTCATCGTCAGCAGACAGGAGTGGTTGTAAAAGTATATGTGGCCCACATTAATGTCTCCTACGAGACCCGCGAGGCCAATGATGATGAAGGCAAATCTCACCGCAAGACTCCTCCTAAGGCTCAGCAAACTCAATTTGCAGGGGGTTCGCATCAACTCCTGCGAACCAAACGGATCGCTGATTGTCGACAAAGACGTCAAGTTCACCATGAGAATAGAGCTCGCTTTCCCCCCTGTGTTTCGGCATCAAACGCGAAATTCGCTTTCAGCCCGCATTTCTGCAACAAAACGCGATGCTCGCATTCACGAGCTGCGCGTTTCAGCGCCAAAATGTGAAGTTCGCGTCCACCCTCAAGCTATGCCAAACGCGAGAACGCGCGGCCCACGTTCAGCCTAAGGCCGCACAAGGACATGACCTTAGCGTTTCATTTTTAAAATGCGAGAGTCGCTGACAGTGTTTAAGGATGACCTTCGCGTTTCTATTCAAAAGCGCAAGACACGCGTTCAGCAGGAGGCTGCACCAGAATGAGATCATCGCGTTTCACTTCAGAAACGCGAGGTTCGCGTTCAGCCCCAAGAGGCCATGTTCAAATATGAACTGAGAAGCTCTCATCCCATGGGTTCGAGTGCCATTGCGAGCAGTTCATCTCGGCACTGCTCTTTAATTGTCACTGCAACTTTCAGATGACTGAGTTGTCAGTTTTTAGCCTGTAAGGCTTCAAACTCAAACTCTTCCAAGAGACGCAGACCTCGCGTTCCAATGTCAGACGCGGAGGTCGCCAGACGCGGACCTCGCGTTCTTTCTTAGTCAAACGCGGAGGTCGCCAGACGCAGACCTCGCGTTCCAATGTCAGACACGGAGATTGCCAGACGCGTACCTCGCGTTCCAATGTCAGACGCGGAGGTCGCCAGATGCAGACCTCACGTTCCAATGTCAGACGCGGAGGTCGCCAGATGCAGACGTCGTGTCCTTTCTCAGTCAAACACGAAAGTCGCCAGACGCGGACCTCGCGTCCTTTCTCTGACGTGGAAACACGACCCTGAGTAGAAGGTTTGCTAAAAACCTTGAGGGACTTGGTCCCATCCTCTCCTCCAAATCTCCTACCAATTCTCATCCACAGAAAAGTACTTGTGTTCATCTCCTTAATGAAATGAACTGGGATTTGTCATGTTAACAATAAACCTCTGACAAACTACTGTTATGTTAATACTATACCTCTAACAGTGATTAAGTTGCTGCCAAGTTCAATATTAAACCTCTGACAGTCACTTTTCCTCAGGCTTTCATATCGAAGCTGAGATGAACGATGCTACGTTTAACATCACACCTCTAGCAACCAATTTATTGTTAAGTTCAACAATATACCTATGACAATGACTTTCCCTCGAACTTTCGTATCGGAGTCGAGATGGCCAATGCTAAGTTTAACATCACACCTTTAGCATTACCTCCACTGTTAAGTTTAATACCACCTATGACAGTGATATCTTCAGTCTCCCCAATGAAACTGAAGTTCTTATGGAGCTAAGTTAACAGTACACCTCTAACTCACATCCTTGTCAAGTTAATATTACACCTCTGACAATATTCAATTTGATCCGTTAAGTTAATATCACACCTCTGACGGTAAAAAATATTTAGATCCCCGACGGGTCTAGTCTTACTTGTCATTCTCTTCAATAGAATGACAGGTCCACTTAAATTGCTTAAATCACAAAATCCCATTACTGTTATGTTAAACATTACACCTCTAACAGTAAATCTTTATTTTCTAGGAAAATCAATATTGTCATGTTAACAGTTACCTCTGACAACTCATTCCCTAAAATTCCCTCCAAAATCCCATACCGATTCCCATCCATGGAATGGTAGGACCACAAAAAGCCTGTGACTATTTCTCCAGTGAAATAATCACGGATCAAACATGTCAAGTTAACATTATATGTCTGACATATTCACTGTTAAGTTAACATTAAACCTCTAACAGTGATTTCTCTCAATTTTCTCAGTGGAATAAATTACAAATCAAACATGTCATGTTAATATCACACCTCTGACAGTAAGACTTAGATGTTTCCTGGAGGGTAAAATTTCAACTTGTCAATTCTCTTCAATAGAATGAGAAGTCCACTCAAAATACTGTTATGTTCAAAATCACACCTCTAACAGTAGACAAATCCCGGTCAGTAACATCACACCTCTGACCAAACTTGCTCCAATTGGAAGATAAACCCCGGTCGAGTTAACATCACACCTCTGACCAAATTTGCTCCAATTGGAAGACAAATTCTAGTCAAGTTAACAATACACCTCTGACCAAACTTGCTCCAATCTAAAGACAAATCCCCGTCAAGTTAACATCACACCTCTAACCAAACTTGCTCTAATCGCAAGACATGTCCCTGTCAAGTTAACATCATACCTCTGACTAAACTTGCTCAAATTGTAAGACAAATTTCGGTCAAGTTAACATCACACCTCTGACCAAACTTGCTCAAATCGCAAGACAAATCCCGGTCAAGTTAACATCACACCTCTGATCAAATTTCCACTTGTCAGTCCTCTTCAATAGGATGGCGAGTCCACCAAACTGCGCAGATCGCAGAATCTCTCGGTCAAGTTAATACTACACTTCTGACCAAAGTTGCTCATATCGCAAAATCAATCGCTGTTAAGTTAACATTACACCTATGACAGTGATCTCCTCGATTTTTCTCCGTGAAAACAAGATCTTTCAATGCTAAGTTAAACATCACACCTCTAGCATATATTTCATTGTTAAGTTAACATTACACCTATGACAATGATCTTCTCTTATTTTCTCAGTGAAATGAGACTTTCGTGGTGCTAAGTTAATATCACACCTCTAACACACATCTTTGTCAGGTTAATATCACAACTTTGACAATTCAATTTGCTTAAATTGTAAATCCAAACTCGTCACGTTAACATTATACCTCTGACGGTAAAAATCTCCATGGATCTTCAACAAATCCAATCCCACTTGTCATTCTCTTCAACAGAATGACAGGTCTACTTAAATTGCGTAGATCGCAAAATCAATCGTTGTTATGTTAATATCACACCTCTGACAGCAAACTTTCATTCCCAGCAGAGTTCTAGTCATGTTAACACAAAACCTCTGACGATAGACTCTGGCATAATCCCCAGCGGATCAAATTCCACTTGTTATTCTCATCAATAGAATAGCAAGTCCACAAAACTTGTTCAAAACATAAGTCCAAATCTTACTGTCAAGTTAACATTACACCTCTGACAGTAACCTAATCAAATTCTCCCAGTAGAGCTATTTAATTTGCTAAGTTAATATCACACCTGTAACGCCCCGATCCGGTGGGTACGGAGACGTTACTGCGACGTATATACGCAAGTCAGAAATGCCCTCACATATATAAGCTAAGCATCAGTACAGGCAAGAATCAGAGTACGGAAGCACGTGGTGCATCATACATTCCAACACATGAGTACAGTTATAAAGTTATCACAGGAAGTGATAAATATTACAATAATATTACATCACCAACAGGCGCAAATGCGAGAATACAAAGAGATGTACAAGTATGAAAAGTACAAATGGAGGCCCAGAGTCATAGCAGGAAAACTCTAGAGCCGAGCTGGGGGCCTGGAAAGATGGGGCTCTAGACGGTCTGCTAGGGATCCACGCTTCAGCTGCGCCACTCTGATCAGCAACTGAGAGAATCCGCAAGCTCTAAGCTCCAAAACCTAGACATGAGGATCCAGAGGAGTCAGAACTCCCCGGCGAGTGGTGATGCGAAGCCAGATGGCGAGTATAGATAAGCACACGTGAATCGATAATTCAAATCATAATCATACATTGAAAACCGCGTCGTGGACACAAGCATGCAGGAGCAAGTAGATATACAGCAATTGATATCAAGACGGGAACATGTATGATATAAGATGATAAGAGCCGGTAACGAGGCGATGAATAAGGAAGACAAGGCAACACCAGATATCTCCTAAACTAAAATAAAACCGATAAAACCAAATAAAACCGAATAAAACCGATTACGAGTAAAACCGATTGCATAAGCTTAAGTCACGGCTTCATGAGACTAGTACTTCGAAGGAATAATCCAAATAAGGAAACCCTCATCCATATACTTTTATCCCATGTTACCGTAATCCAAGCGCATACAACTCGAGTTACAAAATAACAACAAATTGTATATTAGCATCTTATTTTAATTAGAGCCGTCTAAGTTGTGGGCTTCAGTATGCGTCCCATTCCACATACTTTCACTTACAACTTATAGAGCAAGTTATTTAGAAACTGATAAAGTTTGATGAATCATGTTTCGGATGGGCCCCGTACATGCCCGGGACAACGGTCCAGGAGTATCCGGTGCTGAGCCGGAACGTACCGCTAAGTACCGGGACTTATTTTACGCCCAAACAGGAATAGAGTATCGCAGATCCCATAGAAATAGGCCAGGGCGTGTGCATACCCGGCAGGAATAAGCAGGAGTAGGGGTGCCAGCACACCCCACGGAATCCCTGGTGGCCGCCAGGTGATCCCTCAAGTATGTGGCCACGCGTGACTCGATAAGACCACCATAAACATGATTAATCAGGACTCATCAGTTTCCCCCAAACCGGGTGCAAGTTGTCTTATTATAATTAAATATGAGATTATCAATTTACGGGAATAGCAGGAGCAGGACATGATCAGGAATTTAGGAGTACATAAGTATTGTAGATTCAGGTCACTGCATAAAGAATACAGAATACAAGTACATAATTCAAGTCACTGTATGTAACACAGGATAGCACGGTAGGATTCCCGTGAATGTGATAGCCATAGGTCAAGCATTAATATGTCAGGAGGCAGGTGATAAGTCATGTCATAACAAGGAGTAAGTGTTAAGTAGCAAGTCGGGTGTCAGGTGATGACACATCAGTTGTCAAGTGATATAGACAGGTGTCAGATATTAGCATGTAGATGGTAGGTATCAAGAAAAAGCATGACAAGTATTAACATATCAAGCATGTACTTGTCAAGTGATAGAATAATAGCTGAACACAATCAAAGAAAGTGTTAGTTTCAAACAGCATAAATCATGAATAATACAAGTCGACCCGATGAAATGGGAAAGTCAAGAGGAAAGCGAGAACACTCGCCTAAATATAGAAAATACTGTGAAATCCCCGATCTCCGAAATTCAGGAAACCAACGCGTAAACGCGTTCCAATAAAAAGGAGGGGGAGAATGAAGACGCGGGAATCGCAGCGCGTAGATTTTCACAAACGCGGGGTTCGAGGCCCGCGTTTAAGTCAGATCATGAGAAGAACGCAGACGCGGGCATGAGCTCCGCGTCGTGTTGACACGAGAAGGACACAGACGCGGACATGGGCTCCGCGTTGCGTCGATACAAGAACGCGAAGGCCGCGTTATACAAATGTTAAGAACGCGAAGATTCGCGTTAAGGAATTGCTTGGACGCGGGGTGAACTCCGCGTCTAGCAATCAACAGAGAGAAAGAGAGAGACAGGGAGAAGTGAGAGAGACGCAGGGAAAGAGTGACAGTGGGACGCAGGTTTTGGGAGGAAAATCAGAGAAGAAAAAGAAAAGGAAAAGGAAAGGAAAGAAAGAAAGAAGGAAAAGAAAGAAAGAAGGAAAGGAAGAAGAGAAGGGAAGAGGGTTTGATGACTGGCCATGGCCGGTGGTCGCCGGCGGCGGCCGGAGGTGGCCAGAATCCGGTATCCCAAGCCCAAGCCCAGCAATCATGGGGGTGCAAGTATAGTTCATTTTAAATTTTTGAAATTTTGAAAACGATGTTTCAGAGAGCGACGAGTTGGTTAGGATGGAAGAGCTCGCCGAGAAGGAGAACTTGGTGTGATTGGTGGTGGCTAAGGTGGAGTAGGTGGTGGTGGAAATGGTGGAGAAGGTGGTGGAGAAGATGGGTTATTTGGTGGAAGAGAGGAAGAAGAAGGTGGTGTGGTGGTGTTGTTGTTGTTGTTGGAATAGTGGAGGAGATGGAGGAGAAAAAGGTGGAGGAGTTGGTGGTGGAAATGGAGGGGAGAGTGGCCGGCCATGGGGAGGCAAGGGGTTGTTTTGGGCTGCCATTTTCGTTGGCTGCTTGCTGGAAGAAGAAAGAAGAAGTGAAGGAGAAGGAAAGAAAGGGGGTGGTTATATAAGAGAGAATGATTATTACCATATTGACATTCCCATCCTTACATAAAGAGACTTGCGTCTCCACTAAAAGGCTGCGTCCCCATTCAACAAAGACTCGCGTCTGGAAATTGCCCAGACACGAGATGAAAACACGTTTTGAGAAAAACGCGAATGCTGCGTTTAACAGAAAGGACAAAAGTCATGATGACTTGAAGGACATAACATTAAATGCAGAATGGAGAGGATCTCTGCATTAAAGACTGAATCCAGGTTTGATGAAACTCGCGTCTAGCGAGGAGAGAGAAAATGAGAAGAATATAAATATAATATCTGGATAAATTCCGTATCTGGGGAAAACACCGAAAACACCGGAAAAGCCAAAAATTGAAATAGCTCAGAAAGCTTCTCAAAAATTCTCAAAAATAATAAATATTATTTAAGATGGTTGGAGAAATCAGTTTTGAGAAATTCAATCCCGTTTTTAAAATAAAAATCCTAAAAAACCACCGTTAATACCGGTCTACACCCGGTCGGCCGGATTTTGATAAAATCTGAAAAATCTCAGAAAATGTCTGAAAAGAGAAAACATAATTTAAGAAGAAATATGAAAACAGAATCTAGAAATTTGATTCCAATTGTAAACTAAAATTCCTGGAATCAACCAGTGATACTGCCGACACCAAATCCAGTGGAATTTTGATAAATTTAGAAAAATCCCAGAAAAAGTATTTAGATAGAAAATAAAATTTTAAGAAGTTATGGGAAGCCGTTTTTGAATTTCAACTCCGTTTGTAAATTAAAAATTTGAGAATCCAGCGGTGTTGGTCGACCCCGGTTTTGAAGATTTACAACTTAATTCAGGAAAATTCTAGAAAATCATGAAAAATCTAGAATATTGGAAAATGATGTTTGAAACTGAAATTGATCAAATCTGAATAGTAGAAAGGCCAAATCAAGCAATAAACTATGATCGGCTCCCGGTTCAGACTAGGGCTGACTCCGCGTCCACGGATCCAGATCCAAGGCAAAACGATCATATAAATAATTCATAATACAAAACAAATACAGGAAGTAAATCGAAAAATACGATCGAAAAATCTGGATACGCAACTAAGTACGTATTCCGGGAGCGAGTGTTACAACACCTCTGCAATTAAAACTTTTTCAAAAAGCTTTGAGCCTGAACTTCGCGTCTCAAGTACAGAGCCGCGTCTCAATGAACTTAAGAGTTGCGTCTCAATAGCAAGTAAAGGCTGTGTCTCTACAGAAATTGAGAGTCACGTCTCTACAACAATTGAGAGTCGCATCTCAACTTTGGTAAAGTTTGCGTCTCCACTTGACCAGTGTGCCAGAACCGCGTCTGTGAGAGCTGCGTCCTCTCTCCCCTCCAATACAAAGAGTATGTCTCTGCTACTACAATCAGTTCAACAATACACTGACAAAAAGCAATTGACAACTCCACCGGTTCAACAGTACACCGCCAATCAAATTACAACGATCTTTCTTGGAGGCTTCAAATAGTTTAATAGTACACTCACGAAGACCAAAATCCAGACAAGATCAAGCTCGAGACTGCTTCTCAGAAGAATGTCAGTCCGATTACAGAAAGTCCAGATTCAACCGAAGTCCAAAGTATTTCAAAATCCGTCCCAGTCAACCACGGAGTTTCGAAAACTTTGGAGGGGTTTCTGTAAGCTATCAAAAAATTACTGAAGACAAAGCCTCAGACGCGAAACTCCCTCCCAGACGCGGAGATCGCGTTCCAGCCTCAGACTCGGACCCGCGTCCTTTGTCAGACGCGGAGGTCGCCAGATGCAATCCCCGCGTCCCTATGTCAGATGCGGAGATCGCCCGACGCAGACCTGGCGTCCCAATGTCAGACGCGGAGGTCGTCAGACGCGGACCTCGCGTCCTTTGTCAGACGCGGACCTCAGCTAGCTCCGCGTCTCAACATCAGGGTAAGGTCTGCGTCCAACGCGAGACCCGCATTTCTGCTGTAACTGACAGCCATGAACTTGGTCAGTTACACCCCATTTCTCTCCACATAATGGGGGATAACTTTTCATTATGGAGAGATTTAAGGAGTTCGTTACACACCTCCCATTATGGAGAGATTTAAGGGGTTGGTTACACTGCAATTCCTCTATAAATAGCTATGAATAGTTAGAGAAGAGGAGGAGGCTCTGGCGGGACAGAAAAAAGAGGAGACCTCTCTAAGGCGCTGGAAGGGACCTCTAAAAAAAAAGGGTTGAGGAGGAGAGTCCTGGTGCAGGAATCCAAGAAATCATAGGTAAGGGGAGAGCTATCTCAGCAGAGTTCGGCCTCGAAGCTCTTGTAGCCTGGGAAGAGTTCAACTCTTTCTGTTAACTTGCTGAGTTCAAGTTCTTTAAATCTCTTTGAGATTCCATTACCGATAGGAGCTGTGCTACTCCATCAGTAGATCCAAAGAGAGGATCTACAAGAGAAACTTGACGTTCGGCTGGTCAACGGAGAACAAGACTCACTCTCCACCGCCACGTGAAGAACTCAGCTTTAAATAAAGAGAAGGATCAATCAAAGATTCCCTCTCTTTTGTAATCAGATTGTATCCATTGTAATCTTCTATTCAATTAAAAGAATTTTGCAATTGTGATTTTTCCGACGCGTACAACTCCTTCTCCAAGTCAACTCGAGCCAAACACGATCCAACGAGCTTGACTCCAATCGAGTGCAAGATACGATCTAAACGCGCGAGCTCTTGAATCAACACGTGTTAGGTCTTAAAACTTCTTTGCTGGAGCTAGACACCTACTAATATCTTGATCAAATATCTGAGACTAATTTAACATAAGATCATTAGTAAACTATAACTGCATGAGTTAATTATCATCAAAACTAAAGTGATGGGCTTCTGAGCCAATAATAGGAGGGTAAATGAGGCCAGTGGTCACGCTAAAGTCTCCACACAAATCATCATTCTACTGAGGAGCGAGAATCACGAGCATGGTTGTCGCCTACCAGTTCCAAATTGGAAGTCGTTTTCCGAAAGAGAGATCTGGTGTAAAACCCATGAAAATGGTTTCGTAATCTGTGCTTTCAGACGACCCACTTCCACACACTCTCTCTCTCTATATAGGATCCAATGACCGAGCGACATGTCACACCTGTGTTTTGCAAGTCACGACAAACTCGACCTGCTCACGTGATAAATCCAGTTACATCTCCTAATGAAGCTAGCTGGAAGTGACTCCCATCAGACGTACGCAGGATTTTTATTTAGTTAAAACATTGAAACAATTCACGGGTTCAGAATTTTCAAATCATAACATAGGAAAATTAATTTTATATACTTGATACTAATTCAATTAATAAAAACAAGATTTTTTTTTCAAGAATTACTGTTGAAATGTTATACTCATAAATTAATCAAGCGCATGTTAACCAATAAATTAATCTTAATTAATTAAGAATTGATCAAAAATTCCTACAAAAGCATGTTAAAGAATATGGCAAACATTTAAATGAAATTAAACCATAAAATCTATATATTAGAGGTGAAAAAAAGGATTGAATTCATATAATTAAAAAAAAAATTAATTCTCGAACAATAATAGAAAAAAAGTACTTATCAATAGCGCGAGGAGATCAACGCAGCTCTGGCAACATCACCGCCCACCGACAATCGAATCTGATCAGTCACAAATACAGAGAAATTAGAGTTTCAGTGAGAGAGAGAGAGAAGAGAGAGAGAGAGAGTGACTCATGAGAGACAAAATGCGAAGGAAGGAGACTTGATGCCCTCAGGCCTTCGTATTCCATGTCAATTTCTGGCAGCGGAATACAGTCATAATCATCCACACTCTGGTGACTTTGGTCTCCATTAGGGTACTTTTCAAACTGTTTTCAAAGCAAACCCAACAGTATATACCAGCTGCAATGGGCAGCAATTCTCTTTCCTTCATCACACGCAATTAATGTTGGTTGGAGTTGCTCTTCGTGTATGTCAGAATACACACTCGAGTTTGTGCTTGAAATTATGTTTCACGAATGCGGGTTCACAGACACGGACAAAGCGCGATCATATGTGTCCGACACGTGTGTTGAACGCATCTATGAGATCATGATAAGTGTGTACGTATTACATAAAGATTAAATAAGAAACGATTAGTAACTAACTGATTACATCACAAGTCAGCAACGGGAACGGATATTGCCACCCCAAAAGTGAGAAAGGCCTCCCAAAAAAAATTTACAAGTGTGTCATTATTTCTTTCCTCATTTCACCCACAGTAAAAACTCAGAATATCCCTTTCTTCTTCCCTCTTCCTCTCTTTCCTCCATCTCACTTCTCCTTCTCTGGCGACACCCCTCCGGCACGGCGCTTCCCGTCCTCCTCCCCCCGACCTCCCCCACAACATCCCCCCTCCCTCATGGCCTGCCCTAACTCCCGTCTCTGGTGCTCCCCTCCCCCGGCCTCCCCCACCCCTCCCCCTCAACCTGTTCGGTCGGAATCCGGCAGAACAGCTGGAGGGAGGGGTTGGGGGAGGTCAGGGTGAAGGGGGAAAGTAGGGGGGTTCGGGCCGGGGGGGGAAGGAGGGGCGGATGGGAGGGGGTTCGCCTGAGAGGGAAGGGGGTCGGTGATGGGTTCGCCTGTAGGAGGAAGAGGAGGGGCAGAAGAAGAAAATGACATTTTAGCCATTTTAGAAAAATTTGAAGGGGGGTCTTATCAATTTTGAGGGTGCCTTAATCTATAGGAGGCCTTTCCCATTTTTCGGATGGATAACAAATGAGCAAATGCTAAGCATTTCTTACTGTCCAGTACCAACTTAAATTGTTCACTTTTTGTTAATAGTTACAAATTTTACCTGCTTTAGGTGATGTTTGTTTCACGTAAAAAGTCGTTAAATGACGTAATTCGTAAATTACTTACATCTCAGTACAACTACGATGTTTGTTTGAACTGTAATTCGTAAAAGACTTATGCAACTAATTTATCACTCATTTGCAACCCAATTATCACTTACTGAAACTCACTTACAGTTAATGTTGTGGATGCAAATTTGTATTATTTTCTATCTTAATAGTAATTTTTAATATTTAATTTTTTTTATTTATTTGCAGTATTTAAATTTTTTAAATCACCAAATCGTTAAGCTTGTGATAATTTTTTCACTAACATTAACACATACGACAACTAAACACCGTAAAATACAATACATTTTCTCACTTTCAATTTTATATTATTAATCAAATGCCGTAAAACTTATATGCATTGTAAATAAGTTTTCAATTAGGACTTACGAATTACCTCTCTAATTACGATAACCAAACAGACTTTAAACAGAGAAGCTTTGAGATGCAAATCAAATCACGTGGCCCAAAAAGGAAATGGTCAAATTAATATTTAATATAGCCAGATGGGAATGAGTACTGTCGTCTTCCCCGCTGCCTTATCCGATTCCTGCCAGCCACAGAAACGATGGTGATCGATCCCCAAACTTCAGGATCTCTTTCCACGTGTAACATCGGCATCCTTCCCTTGGGAGCGGGAGCCACGTCACACTCGCGCGCTGGGCCCAGCCCCACGTGATGTGTGTCCCACGTTGGACTGTTATTTTAATGGAAAATAATAGCACTCAGGTGCAAACATTATTCACTCGGTGTGCCGGCTCTGTGTGTGCTGATTTTATGCGTGATTGGTCCTCTTAATGTATGTTGTGTTGCTCACACATATGAACCGAATCCTCTCTTGATAGCTTTGCGAATCCATCGTTCTTTTGTTATCCTATTTTGGGTAATTTATTTTAGCCCCTCCGCTTTGTTCCGATCTTCAAACAATACCCACTGCTTAAATTATACTCCTTAAGTATGCCACATACGGCGTCGGTTACGTCATCAAATCAATAAACATACCTGATAGTTTAAAATGCTCATCACAACAGAATTTTTTTTTTTACTTAATTTAACTGACTGTTGGGCGATCGAGTTTTCAAATATATTATATTGCAGAATTTCATATCTTTTTACACGATACTAAATATTTACGTGCTTGTTGCTGTGGTTGGAAAAAGAAAAGAATCACAACTAGGGTAAAGAAGAAATTTACACACCAAGTTCCTATTTATGGTGCCCCTTCGCTAGTACAGACCACAGACTATATGCTAGCAAAATATGACAATGGGTTATCCTTCTCAAACTCAAATACAAGAAGAAGAAGAAGAAGCATCTTCATCATCTGCTCTCCAAACTCGTCTCAAACTCTTTGTTGAGTCTCGACAAGACCAGTTCGGCTGGGCCTTCGCCATCTTCTGGCGCCCGTCGATGTCGACCACGGACGCCAATGGCCAGCTGTACTGGGGAGCCGGGCATTGCAGCAGCTCCGCCACCACCGACATCGAGTGGTTCTACGCGCTCTCGCTCACCCGTTCCTTCCCTCTCGAAGGCGCAGCTCTCAGTACTCCCTCGCGTGCATTCACCACCCAGTCGCCAGTCTGGCTCGGCAGCGCGCGCGCGCTGCACGAGCAGATCGGGTGCGCCCGAGCTCGCGAGGCGCTGGCCCATGGCGTGGAGACGCTGGTGTGGGTCCCGGTCCAGGGCAGGTCCTGGAGCTTGGGTCCCCCGACTCAGTCCCGGAGAACTGGGCCCTGGTGAATGAGGCCACCAAGGCCCTAGCCGAATTGGCGGCGGGCCACACAGCGGGTCGTCGTCAGTGGAGTCGGTGCTGTCGGACTCTGCGGGGAAGCGTAGGAAGAAGTCGCGGAAGTCAGAAAGCACTGCGGCAGAGACCGATGTTGGTGGCGGTTCGGCCCAGCTGCACGTGGAGGCGGAGCGTCAGAGGCGGGAGAGGCTGAACCAGCGGTTCTACGAGCTGCGGGCTGTGGTCCCCGCCGTCTCCAAAATGGACAGGGCATCGCTGCTGGCGGACGCCGTGTCCTACATAAAGCAGCTGACGGCCGGCTGGAGGAGCTCGAGCGAGAGGCCAAGAGAGCAAAGCAGACATCGCCGTCAACAAACTCGGTATTATTATTACTAGTAGCAATAATGCAATTGAACAGGCAGGATCAGACGGTGATGATGGATGATATCAGTGGAGGTGAGAGCGGTGGGCCGGAGGAGGCCATGATCAGGGTTGAGAGCAGAAAGTGAGGCACCAGTGGCAAGGTTGATGGTGGTGCTGGCAGAGCTCGAGGCAGAAGTGCATCACGCGATCGCGTCAAAGGTGAACTCGGAGGAGATGATGATGGTGCAGAATTTGATGGTGAAGCTGCCCTTCAAGATTA
This sequence comes from Agave tequilana, assembly GCA_038442645.1. Taxonomy (NCBI): domain Eukaryota; kingdom Viridiplantae; phylum Streptophyta; class Magnoliopsida; order Asparagales; family Asparagaceae; genus Agave; species Agave tequilana. Next base: position 183,450 of record JAVJIF010004318.1, on the reverse strand, counting down.
ATGAAGGAGACGATGATGCTCTCGAGTCCGCTATCCTCTCCCGCCTGAAGAAGCAGCAGGAGGAGACTTGATGTAGGGCCTGTTTGTTTCGCCACAAAACGTCGCAAGTCGTAAGTGGTAAAATGAGAATGAAAAAAGTGAACTGTAGCAGAGAAAATATATTGTTTGATTGGTAAAGTAAAATTGTAAATGAAAAAATATATTGTGTTTTTACGGTTTTGCTGGTAAAGTGAAAGTGTGAATGAGAAAGTTAAGTGTTTTACGGTGTTTGGTTGATAACTTAAAAGTGTAAGTGAAAAAGTTGGCCACAAAATTAATTGTAGCAGTGATTTAAATATTATAAATACTATTAAATTAAATATACTATTGAAAATTAAATTGTACTAATAAATTTGAGATAAAATATTAATATTTTAATTATAACAATAATATTAATAAAATTGGACAAAAAAATTTAGTTTTCGAATTTTCTAATATTAATAAAGGTAGACAGGAAGAGAGAAAATTCGGCGCGATCCTCCTGTTTTATATTTAATTTTTGAATTTTCTATTTTATTATAATCTCTCTTTTTTTTCCCTCTCTCGAGCATCTAAATCTCTCCATGACTAAAAATATTCTTGCCTGTTGTTTATTTGGTTAAGTGAAATATATCTAACAAAGTTGGACAAAAAAACTTTAAAAGAAGACAAAAATTGACGAAAGTGGATAGAAATAGAAAAAAATTGATAGTAATTTATAAAAATAGATAGAAATTAACGAATATGGACAGAAAGAGAGAGTTTAACAAAAATATATAAAAACAGACAAAAATAGATCAAGACAGACAGATAAGAGAAAAACTGGGCGCAATATACGCCCCCTGTCACTCCGGGGCCACTTATGGTTGTCTCCATTCTCAACAAATTGTTGGGCAGATAGATAAAATCATTCACAAGGTAAACAGAATACTAGAGTAAGTGGACATAATATTTTAAAACATAAACAGAATATTAAAGAAGTCATATTATATAAAGTGGGCATAATTTTGAAGATATAGCGTTAAAGAAAGTGAAATAATATTAAAAAATTAGAATAAGTGGACAGAATATTAAAAAAATAGACGTAATTTGAATAAAATTTGAAGAGAACCCCTTGATCACTTTTTCTCTGTAAGATGATAGGAGAGGTTCTTTTTCTTTCCCTACATCTTCCAAAGACACAGCGGAAAAAATGTTTGATAAGGTGGATAGAAATTTAGAGGATGTAGACATAATATTAAAATAATATGAAAAGTGTACTTTCACAACAATCTGGCAAATATGGTACCAAACCTGGGTACATAATCTATTTTGAAAAGTCAGTGTACATTGAGCTGATATTTTTTTGGGGACAGCTAAAGTCTACACACAAGACCCAAAGAGGAGGGTACCAGAGAATAGTGGTCACACCTAAAGTCTCCACACAAATCATCATTCCTATTGAGGAACGAGAATCACGAGCAAGGTTGTGGCCTCCCAGTTCCAAATGGAAGTCGTTTTCCGAAAGAGAAATCTCACGTAAAACCCATGGAAATGGGTTCGTAATCTGTGCTTTCAGACAACTCCCCCACGCCCACGCCCCCTCCCTCTGATCCAATGACCGAACGACAGGTGTGACGACACGTCACACCTGTGTTTTGCAAGTCACGACAAACTCGACCTGTGCACGTGATAAATCCAGCTACATCTCCTAATGAAGCTAGCAGAAGGTGACTCACATCAGGCAGTTGTCTAGGCACGATTTTTGGTTGCAATAAAGTGGGCGGAAGTAAGAAAATAGGATAGTTTAATTGCTCACTTTCTTATTTATTCAAATATTAAAAAAGAAAAATAAGAAAACCTCTTTTTCTTATTTCTTCTCTCTTTATACAACCATTTTCTCACTTCCAGAATGCTACAGTTAATTTTGTGGTCACGTAAATCTCATTTGTAATAAGTTGTAGCATAAAATAATTAATTTTTTGGTCATGTAAATCTCACTTGTATTCTAATTACAGTCCATTTTTATTTTTCTTAATTAATTTTTATTTTAATATTATTTTGCGGTCAACTTTGTGCTCAACTTTTTCACTTCCACTTTCCATTACCATCCAAACACCAGAAAAGACATAACATTTTTCAAATCACACTTCCCAATAACATCCAAACACCGGAAAACTTACTAACCAATTTTCAAGTTCCAAAGAGAATTATTATCACTTCCTCACTTCCTTACTTCCTCACTTCTACCCTTAACCAAACAGGCCCTCAGTGAAAATAGAGATAATTCACAAGCTCAGAATTTTCAAAACATGACATAAAAGAAATCAATTTTGTATACTTGTTACAAATTCAATTAATAAAAATAAGATTTTTTTTTTCAAGAATTACTGTTGAAATGTTAATACTCATAAATTAATGAAGCACATGAACATTAACTAATAAATTAGCTTTAATTAATTAAGAATTGATAAAAAATTCCTACCAAAAGCATGTTAAAGAATATGGCAAACATTTAGATTGAAATTAAACCATAAAATCTATATATTAGAAGTGAAAAAAGATTGAATTCATATAATTAGAAAAGAAAAAAGAAATAATTTCTCGAACAATAATGAAAAAAGTACTTATCCAATCGCGTGAAGAGATCAACGCAACTCTGGCAACATGCCGCCCACCGACAATCAAATCTGAACAAGTCGATCGTCAAACACAGAAAAATTAGAGTTTCCGTGAGAGAGAGAGAGAGAGACCTCAGGAGAGACAAAATCGAAAGAAGGGGACTTGATGAGTCTTTGAGAAGGTGTGAGATTGAGAAGATTGGGATTGAAATTCTCAGATATTTGAAGAGATTGGAGCTTCCTGCGACGTTGGTTTCTCTTTGAGATCAGTATCATGCTGAAATTTCTCAAAATTTGCCTCTCATCTGGATCAAATTTGACTATATTTTGTTAATTTAACAAAATTTCAGTGAGAGCAACCGCCCCCACTCGTCCCTACTCATCCCCTGCGTCCGCCAATGCCCTCAGGCCTTCGTATTCCATGTCAATTCCCGGCAGCGGAATACAGTTATAATCATCCACAGTTTGGTGACTTTGGTCTCCATTAGGGTGCTTTTCAAACTGTTTTGAAAGCAAACCCAACAGTATATACCAGCTGCAAAGGGTAGCAATTCTCTTTCCTTCATTCGCACACAATTAATGTTGGTTGGAGTTTCTCTTTGGCGAATACACACTCAAGTTCGTGTTTGAAATTATGTTACTCGAGTTTGTGTTTGAAATTATGTTTCACGAATACGGGTACACAGACATGGACAAAGTGCGATAATACGTATCAGACACGTGTCTTGAACGCATCTATGAGATCATGATAAGTGTGTACATACTACATAGATTTTAAATAAGGAAGGATTAGTAACTAACTGATTACATCACAAGTCAGTAACACGGGTACGGATATTGCCACCTCAAAAGTTAGAAAGGCCCCTTAAAATAATTTACAAGTGTGTCATTATTTCTTTTTCTCATTTCATCCACAGTAAAAACTCCAGGATACACATTTCTTCTTCATCCTTTCTCTTTTTCGCCTATCTCACTTCTCTTTCTCCGGCGACACCCCTCCCTGGCACGGCGCTCCCCTCCTCCTCCCCCCAACCACCCCCACAACCTTACCCCCCCCAACGGCCTGCCCCAACCCCCGTCTCCGGCGCTCCCCTCCCCCACGGCTTCCCCCATCCCCTTTCCCCTCCAGCTATTCTGCCAGTCTGGCCGTCAGAATCTGATCTAACTGATCGAACAATGTTCGGCTAGATCCGGTCGAACAGTGTTCGGCCGGAATCTGGCTGAACTGCTGGAGGGGGAGGGGATGAGGGAGGGGGGGAAGGGGTGGGGGGGAGGAGGAGAGGGAAGAGTGGGGGGGGGGGGGGGGGGCGGTTAGCCGGAGGGGGGAAGGGGGCCTGTGATGGGTTCGCCTGCGAGGGGGGAGAGGAGGAGGAGAAGAAGAAAATGATAATTTAGCCATTTTAAAAAAAAATTGAGTGAGGATGCCTTAATTTATGGGAGGCCTTTTTCATTTTTAGGATGGATAACAAATGAGCAAATGCTAAGCATTTTCATCCTGTCCAGTATCAACTTGTATTGTTCACTTTTTGTTTATACTTACAAATTTCAGGAGATGTTTGTTTCACGTAAAAAGTCGTTAAAGGCCGTAATTCGGATATTTGTTTCACGTAAAAAGTCGTTAAAGGCCGTAATTCGTAAATGACTTACATCTCAATTACAACTATGGGGTTTTTTTAGACTGTAATTCATAAAAGACTTACGCAACTCAATTATCACTCACTTGTAACCCAATTACCACTTACTTCAATCCACTTACAGTTAATTTTGTAGTCATGCAAATTTGTATTATTTTCTATCTTAATATTTATTTTTAATATTTATTTTTTATTATTTATTTATAATATTTAAAATTTTTAAATCACCAAATCGTGAATCTTGTATTCAATTTTTTTACTTACATTTACACATTATGACAACTAAATATCATAAAATATAATATATTTTTCACTTATAACTTTATATTATTAACCAAACACTGTAAAACTTATAAGTTGTAAGTGTTATAAATGAGTTTTTCGATTATTACCGCTCTAATTACGATAACCAAACAGACTTTAAACAAAGAGGCTTTGAGATGCAAATCAAATCACGTGAACGTCTTTCCCAAAAAGGAAGTGGTCAAATTAATATTTAATATAGCCAGATGCGAAGGAGTATTGTCGTCTTCCCCCGACCTTATCCTATTCCTGCCAGAAACAGGAACTATGGTGATCGATCCCCAAACTGCAGGATCTCTGTCCACGTGTGACACCGGCATCCATCCCTTGGGAGCGGGAGCCACGTCACAATAAAGCGCTGGGCCCCAGTCCCACGTGATTTGGGTCCCACGTTGGACTGTTATTTTAATGGAAAATAATAGCATTCAGGTGCAAACATTATTCACTCGGCGTCCCGACTCTTTGGTCGCTTTGCGAATCCAGAAACTCCTCCTGCTCATTCTTTTGTTATCCTATTTTGGATAAATTTTATTTTAGCCCCTCTACTTTGTTCTCATCTCCAAACAATACCCTCTGCTTAAATTATACTCTTTAAGTATGCCAAATACGGCGTCGGTTACGTCATCAAATCAATAAACATACCAGATAGTTTAAAATGGGCATCGCAACAGAAATTTTATTTTACTTAATTTAACTTGACTGTTGGGCGATCGAGTTTTCAAATATATTATATTGCAGAATTTCATAATCTTTTTACACGATACTATTATATTTTCGTGCTCGTTGCTGTGGTTGGAAAAAGAAAAAGAATCACAACCAGGGTAAAGAAGAAATTTACACCCCAAGTTCCTATTTATGGTGCCCCTTATCGCTGGTACAGACCACAGACTATATACTAGCAAGATTTGACAATGGGTTATTCTATTCAAGTGCCTCTCATCTCTGCTGCCACTTCTACCTATCCTTCTCAAACTCAAATACAAGAAGAAGAAGAAGAAGAAGCATCTTCAGCATCTGCTCTCCAAACTCATCTCAAACTCTTTGTTGAGTCTCGACAAGACCAGTTCGGCTGGGCCTTCGCCATCTTCTGGCGCCCGTCGACGTCGACCACGGACGCCAATGGCCAGCTGCACTGGGGAGCCGGGCATTGCAGCAGCTCCGCCACTGCAGATGTCGAGCGGTTCTACGCGCTCTCGCTCACCCGTGCCTTCCCTCTCGAAGGCGCAGCTCTCGGTACTCCTCGCGTGCATTCACCACAGGGTCGCCAGTCTGGCTCGGCAGCGCGCGCGCGCTGCGCGAGCAGACCGGGTGCGCCCGATCTCGCGAGGCGCTGGCCCATGGCGTGGAGACGCTGGTGTGGGTCCCGGTCCCGGGCGGGGTCCTGGAGCTCGGGTCCCCCGACTCAGTCCCGGAGAACTGGGCCCTGGTGAATGAGGCCACCAAGGCCCTAGCAGAATTGGCGGCGGGCCACACAGCGGGGTCGTCGTCAGTGGAGTCGGGGCCGTCGGACTCTGAGGGGAAGCGTAGGAAGAAGTCGCGGGAGTCAGAAAGCACTGCGGCAGAGACCGATGTTGGTGGCGGTTCGGCCCAGCTGCACGTGGAGGCGGAGCGTCAGAGGCGGGAGCGGCTGAACCGGCGGTTCTACGAGCTGCGGGCTGTGGTCCCCGCCGTCTCCAAAATGGACAGGACGACGCTGCTGGCCGACGCCGTGTCGCACATAAAGCAGCTGACGGCCAGGCTGGAGGAGCTCGAGCGAGAGGCCAAGAGATCAAAGCAAGACATCGCCGTCAACAAACTCGCTACTATTATTACTAGTAGCAATAGTTCAATTGAACAGGCGGGATCAGATGACGACGATGATGATGATGGGATGATATCGGTGGAGGTTAGAGCGGTGGGCCGGAGGAGGCCTTGATCAGGGTTGAGAGCCAGAAGGTGAGGCACCCAGTGGCAACGTTGATGGTGGTGCTGGCAGAGCTCGAGGCAGAAGTGCATCACGCGATCGCGTCAGAGGTGAACTCGGAGGAGATGACGATGGTGCAGAGTTTGATGGTGAAGCTGCCCTTCAAGATTAATGAAGGAGACAATGGTGGTCTCAAGTCCGCTATCCTCTCCCGCCTGAAGAAGCAGCAGCAAGAGGAGGAGACTTGATGTAGCATTAAATCTATTAATAAAAATCTGTTTTTTTTTTTTTTTTTTTTGCTTTTTTTTTCAGAAAAGACGTCGTAAAACCCTATGTGTTCAACCAGCGTAAAAATGATGCCACCGATTCGAGCAGGTGAGTAGGCTCACGTGACATGTTGGCGGGAAGTCTCGAGGCACGTGTCTATTGGTCCCTCGGTTTGCTTAGTTGTCACTAAAAATTTTGCCCTGTTCTTTTCACCGCGCGTGTGAATTGAATGGAAGAAAGCTGGCTTTTGTGCTGTGCACGTGAGGTTACGTTGTATCATTTATTTGTGGAAAATGTAGTGATTTGAAAAAGTTTGAGAAGAGGAAGACAGAGGGAAGTCACTTTCGCCAAGCAACAGCTGGTAACTGGACTCTCCACGTGAACAGCTTGATGTTTTTACTGGGGCTCGCGATCATGTGGCCTCTCGGTTCTTGTAGGAGGTGGCGAATCCTACTAGTTTTCTCAGACTTTTTTCAGAGGATTTTCACATTATTCCCTCGTCACGACTCTTTGACCCCGCTTTGTGAATCGAGAAACTCCCTCATTATTTATCTTATTTTGGGTAAATTATTTTAGCCCCTCTACTTTGCATTTGATATTCAAACTGTTGTAGCAATGGGCTTGTAATACAAGATATGACAAGTAGGGATTAAACGAATAACAACTATATAGGGACAAAAAAGACAGCACACGTGTATTTAGCGTGAGTCGATCAATGTGACATTCATCCACACGAGAGACAACAAGAGAAATTCACTAATCAAAGGAAAATTTTTAAAGATATTATAATTCTAATCTCACTCGTCCAAATCCATAATACCCAATGTATAATAGGAATAAAATGAAGAAGGGAAAAATAAGAGTGTGTACAAAAGCCTTCAGCTTATTCTTTTTTTTTGCTTCACTTGCTACCATAACACTCGTATTCATTCCTTTATATATAGGTAAGGGAGAGACCCATCAACATCAGTCCATCATATATAGGCTGCCCAAATTACCTAAGGTGGCCTAATTACTGTTGGGAATATGAAGAATATATGTGAATCTTTGAATTGAATTACGGCGAGATCCGTTGATTGAATCAATTGGATGATGGTTGGAGTGTGTTCTCCTTCCATTGGGGATGAACGTGGTATATTCACATGTTCAATTCCGACTTCGAATGAATGAGATATTCAAGTCTAAAGATTGCCTAATTCAAAGTCAAAATGGGACTAAAGGTAGCTAAAGGCATTTAGTCCCACGTTGACCATGGGATAGAAGTTTGTAGTATTTAAATAGAGAAAAATGGGAACAAAGGGCGTGCCCTTTGGGTACTTGGAGTTTTCGCGCGCGATTGGAGGAAACCATGCCCGCACATGCGCGCGCGCGGCGGCGGCCGGCCGGCGCCGTGCTCGGGCTGGGCTCGGGTCGGGTCCACCTGGTTCTTTTTGAATCGGGTCTCACAGGTATGGGTACGCAGAGCATACCCACTCCGCTATCCGGATCCGAACCAGAACCGAACCATTGCAACTGTTCGTTGGGTTCGGACGGAAATACCCCTCCCGGAGCGCTAGCGCTATAAATAGCGTTCCGTTTTCTCAAATTAAAACACACCAACACTCAACTCTCTCTCTGCGTTCTGAACTGAGACTGAAGTGAAGTTCTCTGTCTGAAGTAACTTCCAACGGGAAGTGGAAAATTCAGTTTCCGAAGCGACTTCCAAGAGATTCTACAAAATTCGTTCAAAAAGAGGGCTCAAAAAATTCAACAGATTCTTTAATAGAATTGTTGTCTGAATCTAGGACTTCCGAAGAAGAATATTCTTCTACCTTCTGTAACGCCCCGATCCAGCAGGTACGGGGACGTTATGGCGACGTACATACGCGAGGTGAAAACACCCTCACGCGTACGTTAAGCCTCAGTACAGGACATAGCCTCCATATACACAAGTTCCAGCATTATATAAGTACAAGAATACCTGCAGAAAGAGCTTAGCGATCATAACAGATAGGAAAAACAGGGATAAATAAGATAATAGAAACAAATCACAAGGATATCTATGAATGGTCTCGATGACGAGTCTCCTATATGAATCTAATGGACTATCTGACGATACGATAACTCGGGTCTCCAACCTGGGCACGCAAACCCAGGGTCGTCAGAAAGCGACCTAGTGAGTGGTAAAATGAAGGAGGCAGTAATATATACAATAGTAATACAAGCACGATAATAATAGATAATACATGATGTGGTAATAGTGATACCATATAATAAGCATATAGTAAGCAGTAGAAATATATATAAGCATGTTATCTTTTAATACCATCACTACCTGGCATGTTATCATCGGGTCATGTCTATAGTCGTATCTAGTTTATATAATAAAGAATGTTGTCTAGTGGTGACGTGATAGAAATGAACATGCTAGTGGTGACGTGATAGAAGTGAACATGCAGATGTGCATATGCAATATAACCATAATACGGTGTTGTGCATAGACAGTAATGATATCTACAAGGTATACAGAAAACAGAATGAATGCAATGCAGAGTATACATATACATGAGTAGTATGCCACCACAGAAAGTGTAACATGTACCAGGTAAAGGAACAACGTATACATGTAACATGATAGCGAATAAATGATCAGGAACAGTAACAAGTACAACTAAATAATAGTATACATGTATCAGGTAAGTCATGATCTTTATACAATAATAGCAATCGGTACCACCTGGTATTGTAATCAATCTCTTCCAGTGTCCCATACCACTGGCAGTTCATACTGGAGCCCGCACTCCAGTCAAACTCATCCGGACATGGCCTACGGGTACCATTATCCAAACGAGAGAGTGACCAAATAACAAGTGTTCCCGACGTCACTATTGTGTATACTGTTTTATTATGTTAATTAGAAACCCATGATCGAGGAGTTCTTATAGGGTAGGTGTATCCCGTGCATACCCGAGATCACGGCCTTAAACGGACCCCTGGCGGTTGAGACCAGGGCCCTCCGCTAAGAGGGGAGCACGAATCAAGTAACGGGAGCTCATGGAGCTATTGATAGGCAGCACTACCGTCCCCTGCAGTGGGACTAACAATATGGATCCAGTACATCCACCTGATAAGATCTAATCAACCGTCAAGTCTCCCCCATCCCCAAGTTATATTTATGATCTGATATTTAAAGTACACAGTGTAACAAGAATAAATACAGTGCATGATACATGTAACATGATAATAGGACCTGAGCTCTGTTGATAGCATAGAACAAGATAACGGAAAACGGGAACAATAGATGTGGGATTCCACACATCACATATCAACAGCTCATGTATCCAGTAACGTGAATACAATATCAGGAACGGGAAACAATTATATAACAGGAATACGGGGATAACATGGAACAATAATGCATGTAATCTGTACGGTGAACGGTGATTCATATGACAAGGAGATAGAAACAATACATGCATGGACACTCGTGCGGTGAGCATATGTAACAGTAATGTGTGAACATGAGATAACTGTGTATCGAGCATCCATGTAACGATGATATCAATATATGAAATGACGGTATCCAGTGAACTGGTGTATCCGTGTCCCACTAATAGTGTACAGGGTATCCGTGTAACAATAACCATAACATGCAATAGCAGTGTCGGTGTATCCGTTTATCAGTAAGTCCATAACAGGCAATAACCGTGTTGGTGTCTCAGTATCTGTGAATGAATGACAATATATCGAGTACTGTGTGATAACAATATCTAGTGTAAGGGGTATATAGACATTACAATATCCAAAGCACTAGAATGTGCGGGTAACAAGTACAGGTACATGTAGTAACGGTGTCTAGTGTGAGGCAGGTACCGGTGGTCATACCTAATTGAGTATCAGATATCCCTATTTGTAAGGACGGTCACCATATTATTATGATATTAATTATGCTTCTACTAATTACCATTTATTAACCGGTAGTTACAATCTTTACAGTGATTAACCAGTAAACACGACGAATGTGATAAGGCAACCAACCAATGTAATTAACTAGATAATAACTATGGTAATCATACTTTATAAAAGAAAAACACTCACAAACTGGCCATGGGGAGGTAGCTCTCTTTCCCACGATCGCAACGGTTTTAGGATCGCCCAAATCGGAGTCCGGATGCTCCAGATATCGTCCGAATACTAAATCATAGCAAAAAGGGTTAAATATGTAATAAAAATATTTTAAATGCAAATAATAAAAAGTAGCAGGGGGTTTTCGGTAAGTTTACCTTTATTGGGTTTCGAAGCGGGTTTGGGCTGTTAACGGGTCTTGTTTAGATCCACAACCCATACCCAATTAACTTAAGTGGAATTGGGTTGAGGGTTAACGGGTTTAATGGGTTTTAATTTAACCCAATAGGGTTAATGGGTTTAGGTTTTACCCAAACCTAACAAAGGAAGCAACAGCAGCAGCAGCAGCAGCTGTTGCTGTCGCCGCGCGCGCAAGCTGGCCAGCCCTGCTGGCCGGCGGCGAGGGGGGCCCGCCGGCGGCGGTCCCAGCCGCCGGCGGTGCGGCCGTAAGTCAGGCCGGGAGAGAGGATGAGGAGAGAGAGAGAAAGAGAAAAAGAGAGAGAGAGAAAGAAGAAGCTGCTGAAGAAGAAGAAAAAGAAGAAAAGGAGAAGAAGGAGAAGAAGAGGAGGAGGGTGGCGGCGGTGGGGCGCCGGCCACCGACAGCGTGGCCGCAGGGAGCCCGGTGGCGCGCCGGCCACCTGGGCGCACAAGCTCGCCGGCGGCAAGGCCGGCGACGATCTGTCGCCTACAGGGAGAGAGAGAGAGAGAGAGAGAGAGAGAGAGAGAGGAAAGAGAGAGATAGAGAGAGAAGAGAGAAGTATGAGAGAGAGAGGGGTTTTTGAGAGAGTTTTAGAGAGAGAGGTTTTTATAGGGGAGAGAGAGAAGGAGAGGCGGTGGAATGGCGGTGGGAGGAAACGTCCAGAGAAAGGAAGAAGGGGAAAGAAAAAGAAAAGAAAACGGAAAAGGATTTAAATAATTAAAATAATATTATTTAATTTGGTCCAAAATTCAACTAGTCCCGAACGGTTACCGAAAAATACAAAAAATAGAGAATATTATCCTGAGACACAATGTGAAAACGGTTTGAAGAAATGCAATCTAGTTTGCAAATTAAAAATCCGGAAAAGTATCGCCGATATTGGGCGACACCGGTTTGGCCCGATTTTCGATAAATTCATAAAAAATCTCCAAAAATACCAAAACGTAGCTAATGTGCTTCTAAGACACAAGGTGAAAGCGAATTCTCAAAATTCTACTCCATTTGTGAAATAAAAATCGTAAATCCGATTATCGGTATCGGTCGACACCGACTACGGAGATTTTCCAAAATAATCCAGAAAAATTCCAAAAATCTTAAAAAATCTAAAATATTAGAAAAGGATATTTGAAACTGAAATCAGCTCAATCAGACTACCACAGAGGTCAAGTCAAGTTTTTACGTCGTATCGAGTACTGATATTGTGATACGTACACCAGGGATCAGGGGGTTACATTTCTCCCCACTTTACATAAAAATTTCGTCCTCGAAATTTCAAGTCAAGTAGGAGAACAATATTTCCAACCCCAAAGCCGAAATGTTACGGGTCCACGACACTTCCGCTGCGCACTCTGATATCTATAAGGAACTCGGGGTGGAGAAGTATTGTAGTGAACTAACACTAACGGATTGGAAGCACTAAGATGCAAAGAAAACAAGAAGGAAATCGGATATTCTGGTTGACAACTGTAAGTAAGGAATACAAAAGAGTCAAGGAATGAATTGTCAATGACAGTGTATTCTTGTACTCGTCGCTGGAATCCCCAAATTCAGATACAGATAAGTTAATCTGAATCTGATTGTACTGTTGGTAAGAGCTCAAGCATTGACCCAGGTGGTTACCCACACCAGGTGTGAACCTAGGCTCTAATACCACTATGTAACGCCCCGATCCAGCAGGTACGGGGACGTTATGGCGACGTACATACGCGAGGTGAAAATACCCTCACACGTACGTTAAGCCTCAGTACAGGACATAGCCTGCATATACACAAGTTCCAGCATTATATAAGTACAAGAATACCTGCAAAAAGAGGTTAGCGATCATAACAGATAGGAAAAACAGGGATAAGTAAGATAATAGAAACAAATCACAAGGATACCTATGAATGGTCTCGATGACGAGTCTCCTATATGAATCTAATGGACTATCTGACGATACGATAACTCGGGTCTCCAACCTGGGCACGCAAACCCAGGGTCGTCAGAAAGCGACCTAGTGAGTGGTAAAATGAAGGAGGCAGTAATATATACAATAGTAATACAAGCACGATAATAATAGATAATACATGATGTGGTAATAGTGATACCAGATAATAAGCATATAGTAAGCAGTAGAAATATATATAAGCATGTCATCTTTTAATACCATCACTACCTGGCATGTTATCATCGGGTCATGTCTATAGTCGTATCTAGTTTATATAATAAAGAATGTTGTCTAGTGGTGACGTGATAGAAGTGAACATGCAGCTGGGCATATGCAATATAACCATAATACGGTGTTGTGCATAGACAGTAATGATATCTACAAGGTATACAGAAAACAGAATGAATGCAATGCAGAGTATACATATACATGAGTAGTATGCCACCACAGAAAGTGTAACATGTACCAGGTAAAGGAACAACGTATACATGTAACATGATAGCGAATAAATGATCTGGAACAGTAATAAGTACAACTAAACAATAGTATACACGTATCAGGAAAGTCATGATCTTTATACAATAATAGCAATCAGTACCACCTGGTATTGTAATCAATCTCTTCCAGTGTCCCATACCACTGGCAGTTCATACCGGAGCCCGCACTCTAGTCGAACCCATCCGGACATGGCCTACGGGTACCATTATCCAAACGAGAGAGTGACCAAATAACAAGTGTTCCCGATGTCACAATTGTGTATACTGTTTTATTATGTTAATTGGAAACCCATGGTCGAGGAGTTCTTATCGGGTGGTGTATCCCGTGCATACCCGGGATCACGACCTTAAACGGACCCCTGGCTACTGAGATCAGGGCCCTTCGCTAAGAGGGGAGCAGAATCAAGTAACGGAAGCTCATGGAGCTATGGTAGGCAGCACTACCGTCCCCTGCAGTGGGACTAACAATATGGATCCAGTACATCCACCCGATAAGATCTAATCAACTGTCAAGTCTCCCCCATCCCCAAGTTATATTTATGATCTGATATTTAAAGTACACAGTGTAACAAGAATAAATAAAGTGCATGATACATGTTACATGATAACAGGACCTGAGCTCTGTTGATAGCATAGAACAAGATAACGGGAAACGGGAACAATAGATGTGGGATTCCACACATTGCATATCAACAGCTCATGTATCCAGTAACGGGAATACAATATCAGGAACGGGAAACAATCATATAACAGGAATATGGGGATAACATGGAACAATAATACATGTAATCTGTACGGTGAACGGTGATTCATATGGCAAGGAGATAGAAACAATACATGCATGGACAATCGTGCGGTGAGCATATGTAACAGTAATGTGTGAACATGAGATAACTGTGTATCGAGCATCCATGTAACGATGATATCAATATATGAAATGACAGTATCCAGTGAACTGGTGTATCCGTGTCCCACTAACAGTGTACAAGGTATCCGTGTAACAATAACCATAACATGCAATAGCAGTGTCGGTGTATCCGTCTATCAGTAAGTCCATAACAGGCAATAACCGTGTTGGTGTCTCAGCATCTGTGAATGAATGACAATATATCGAGTACTGTGTGATAACAATATCTAGTGTAAGGGGTATATAGACATTACAATATCCAAAGCACTAGAATGTGCGGGTAACAAGTACAGGTACATGTAGTAACGGTGTCTAGTGTGAGGCAGGTACCGGTGATCATACCTAATTGAATATCAGATATCCCTATTTGTAAGGACGGTCACCATATTATTATGATATTGATTATGCTTCTACTAATTACCATTTATTAACCGGTAGTTACAGTCTTTACAGTGATTAACCAGCAAACACGACGAATGTGATAAGGCAACCAACCAATGTAATTAACTACGATAATAACTACGGTAATCATATTTTATAAAAGAAAAACACTCACAAACTGGCCATGGGGAGGTAGCTCTCTTTCTCACGATCGCAACGGTTTCAGGATCGCCCAAATCGGAGTCCGGATGCTCCAGATATCGTCCGAATACTAAATCATAGCAAAAAGGGTTAAATATGTAATAAAATATTTTAAATGCAAATAATAAAAAGTAGCAGGGGGTTTTCGGTAAGTTTACCTTTATTGGGTTTCGAAGCGGGTTTGGGCTGTTAATGGGTCTTGTTTAGATCCACAACCTATACCCAATTAACTTAAGTGGAATTGGGTTGAGGGTTAACGGGTTTAATGGGTTTTAATTTAACCCAATAGGGTTAATGGGTTTGGGTTTTACCCAAACCCAACAAAGGAAGCAACAGCAGCAGCAGCAGCTGTTGCTGCCGCCGCGCGCGCAAGCTGGCCAGCCCTGCTGGCCGGCGGCGCGGGGGGCCCGCCGGCGGCGGTCCCGGCCGCCGGCGGTGCGGTCGTAAGTCAGGCCGGGAGAGAGGATGAGGAGAGAGAGAGAAAGAGAAAAGGAGAGAGAGAGAGAGAAGAAGCAGCTGAAGAAGAAGAAAAAGAAGAAGAAAAAGAAGAAAAGGAGAAGAAGGAGAAGAAGAGGAGGAGGGTGGCGGCGGTGGCGCGCCGGCCACCGGCAGCGTGGCCGCAGGGAGCCCGGTGGCGCGCCGGCCACCTGGGCGCACCAGCTCGCCGGCGGCAAGGCCGGCGGCGGTCTGTCGCCTACAGGGAGAGAGAGAGAGAGACAATGAGAGAGAGAGAGGAAAGAGAGAGGAGAGAGAATTGATAGAGAGAGAGGGGTTTTTGAGAGAGTTTTAGAGAGAGGTTTTTATAGGAGAGAGAGTGAAGGAGAGGCGGTGGAATGGCGGTGGGAGGAAGCGTCCAGAGAAAGGAAGAAGGGGAAAGAAAAGAAAAGAAAACGGAAAAGGATTTAAATAATTAAAATAATATTATTTAATTTGGTCCAAAATTCAACTAGTCCCGAACGGTTACCGAAAATTACAGAAAATAGAGAATATTATCTTGAGATACAATGTGAAAACGGTTTGAAGAAATATAGTCTAGTTTGCAAATTAAAAATCCGAAAAAGTATCGCCGATATTAGGCGACACCGGTTTGGCCCGATTTTCGATAAATTCAAAAAAATTCCCAAAAATACCAAAACGTAGCTAATGTGCTTCTAAGACACAAGGTGAAAGCGAATTCTCAAAATTCTACTCCGTTTGTGAAATAAAAATCGTAAAGCCGATTATCGGTATCGGTCGATACCGACTACGGAGATTTTTCAAAATAATCCAGAAAAATTCCAAAAAATCCTAAAAAATTTAAAATATTAGAAAAGGATATTTGAAACTGAAATCAGCTCAATCGGACTACCACGGAGGTCAAGTCAAGTTTTTACGTCGTATCGAGTACTGATACTGTGATACGTACACCAGGGATCAGGGGGTTACACCAGGCCGGTGGTCGCTCAGGGAACGGGAGAGTGAGTGGAAGAGAGGGGGAGGGAGAGAGTGAGGAGAGAGAGAGGAGAGGATTTTAAAGTGGGGGAAAGGCAGTGGAGAGGCGGTGGGGAAGAAGTCGCTGGAATATGGAAGAAGGGAAAGAAAAAAAAAGAAAAGAAAAAGTATTTAAATTAATAAAATAATATTATTTAATTCGGCCCATAAGTCGACGAGCTCCGAATGGTGCCCAAAAATTACAAAAAATAGAGAATATTATCCTGAGATGGAATATGACAACGGTTTACAAAAATTCAATCTGGTTTGCAGATTAAAATCCCCGGAGTGTCTCGCCGACACCGGGCGACACCGGTTTGGCCGGATTTTCGATAAATTCAGAAAAATTTCCAAAAATACCCTAACGTAGATAATACGATTCTAAGATACATGGTGAAAGCGGATTCTAAAAATATAACTCCGTTTGTGAAATAAAAATCAAAAAGCCGATTATCGGTATCGGTCGACACCGACTACGGAGATTTTCCAAAATAATTCAGAAAAATTTCTGAAAATCCTGAAAAATCTAAAATATTAGAAAATAATTTTTGAAACTGAAATCAGCTCAATCGAACTTCCCAAAAGGTCAAATCAATTTTATACGTCGCATCACGTACTGATACTGTGATACGTACACCAGGGATCAGGGGGTTACATTTCTCCCCACCTTACAAAAAATTTCATCCTCAAAATTTCAATTCAGGTGGGAGGGCAAGATTTACTGCCTTAAAGCCTAACTTGTACGGGTCCACGACACTTCCGCTGCGCACTCTGTTATCTATAAGGAACTCGGGATGGAGAAGTGTGGTAGTGAACTAGTCCGAACGGATGGGAAGCAAGACGATGCAACGAAAGCGAGAAGAAAATCGAATATTTTGGTTGACAACTAGAAGGAAGGAAGGAATACAAACGAGTCAAGGAATGAATTGTCAAGGTCATGGTATTCTTGTACTCGTTGCTGGAACCCCAAATTCAGATACAGATCAGTTAATCTGAACCTGACTGTACTGTTGGTAAGAGCCCAAGTATTGACCCAGGTGGTTACCCACACCAGGTGTGAACCTAGGCTCTGATACCACTATGTAACGCCCTGATCCCGCAGGTACGGGACGTTATGACGACGTACATACGCGTGGTGAAAACACCCTCGCGCGTACGTTAAGCCTCAATACAAGAAAGAGCCTCCATATACACAAGAGTTCTAGCATTAAATAAGTACAAGAATACCTACAGAAAGAGGTTAGTGATCATAATAGATAGGAAAACAGGGATAAATAAGATAACAGAAACAAATCATAAAGATACCTATGAATGGTCTCGATGATGAGTCTCCTATGTGAACCCAATGGACTATCAGACAAAACGATAACTCGGGTCTCCAACCTTGGCACGCAAACTCAGGGTCGTCAGAAAGCGACCTAGTGAGTGGTAAAATGAAGAAGGCAGTAATATGTACAATAGTAATACAAGCACGATACTAATATATAATACATGATGTTGTCTAGTGATACCATATAATAAGTATATCATAAGCAGTAGAAATATATAATCATGTCAGTCTTTTAATACCATCACTACCTAGCCGGTTATCATCAGGTCATGGCTATAGTCGTATCTAGTTTATATAATATATAATGTTGTCTAGTGGTGACGTGATAGAAATGAACATGCTAGTGGTGATGTGATAGCAGTGAACATGCAGATGGGCATATGCAACATAACCAGCCTACTGTGTGGTCCTAGGCAGCATATAGGCAATGCAAAACAGAATATAAGCAACGCAAGGTATACATGTGCATAGTAGTATGCTACCTCAGAAAGTGTAGCATGAAACAGGTAAAGTAACAACGTATACATGTAACATGATAGCGGATAAATGATCAGGAACAGTAACAAGTATATCTACACAATAGGATACATATATCAGGCAAGTCATGTTATTTATACAATAATAACAATCAGTAGCACTCGGTATTTTAATCAATCTCTTCCAGTGTCCCACACCACTGGCAGTTCATACTAGAGCCCGCACTCCAGTCGAACCCATCCGGACATGGCATATGGGTATCATTATCCAAACGAGAGAGTGACCAAATAACAAGTGTTCCTGACGTTACTATTGTTGAGTTATTAAATATATCATGTACTGGGTCTGAATAGTCAGTGCACTGAGGATGCCTCCATCATGCCGACACCCCGTGATGTAGGATTCTAGAGGTGGCCCCCACGGATTCAAGAGGTGGCCCCCACCATGTCTGTGTGTGGCACTTTGTTCCGTGTGGCACTTAGTTCCACACACCAAGTGCCAGACGCCAGCATGACCGTGCGTATAACGGGAATACCATATCTAACAAGAATACTGAGTCTGGTCAGTAACAATAATCAATAACAAGAACACGGAGACATCCTCGTCACCCAACACCAGACGGAGTGAGGATTCTAGAGGTGGTCCCTACGGATTCAAGAGGTGGCCCCCACCACGGATAGGTGTGATGTGGCACTTTGCTCTGTGTGGCACTTAGTTCCACACATGTTCCGCCGGACGCTAGCGTGACTGTGCTAATAACTGGTGTACCAGAATACAAGTATGAACTATACAGTATATCAAGTATTAGAACAGCGCATGGTAGCATGATAACGGGAAAACAGGAAACAGTAGATGTGGGATGCCACACATCGCATATCAACAGCTTATGTATCCAGTAACGGAATAACAATATAAATAACGGGAAACAATCATAGAACATGAATACGGGGATAACATGGAACAATACTACATGCAATATGAACGGGGATCCATATGTCAAGAATAAAGAGACCATACATGCATGTGTAACAGTGATATGCCGAGAATCCATGTAATGATGATCACAAGAATATGACATGCGGTAGTCCGTGCATTGGTATATCCGTGTACCAGTGGAACATATATGTGTAGCACTAATCCATGTAATATCTCTGTGATAGTACATGTCATAACAGTGATCAGTGTATCATATAATACCATGTCCAGTGTCAGTATAATGATGATCACACTAATGAAAATGCGGTACTTATCCGTGTACTAATAGAACATAGATGTGTAGCTATCATCCGTGTAACATATATGCGTAGCACTAGTACATGTAATATTAGTAGTCCGTGTCTCGTGTAATACCATGTCCTGTGAATTACAGTAACAGTGTCTAGCATGCATGTGACAGTGTGGTGTCATAGCGTATCTGTGGCTTAGTCTACATGTAACGTAACTGTGAGACAATACATGTCATAATCGTGTCCAAGAATATGGTGAAATAGTGGCCCGGATGTCAGTGGTACATGAACATGACTTAAATAGACATCCAGTGTCACACTCAACGTCTATTAGTTATCAGACATATTCTAAGTACAGTGTTTATTACAGTATTTTAATATTGTTTACAATTGAGTAAATATGAACAACGGGGATTTACCGGTAATCATGTTTTCTTTCAATAAAGCAACCAAGTTCAATTAATCTACTAACAAGATAATTTATAAAATAAAAATACTCACTAACTAGCCATCGGAAGGTAGCTCTCGTTCCCACGATCGTAACGGATCTTGAATCGTCCAAATCGGAGTCCAGATGCTCCCGATATCGCCCGAATAATAACAGTGATAAAATGGGGTTAAATATGTAATTAAAAATATTGAAATGCAAATAAGAAATAAGAGCAGGGGGTTTTCTGAAAACGTACCTTTATTGGGTCGGGTTGAGGTACAAATGGGTCGGGTTTGGGTTAAACCCAAAACCCAAACCCATTGGTTTTTCTTTCCCCTTGCAGGCGGCGGCGGCAGCAGCAGCAGCTACTGCTGCCCGCGGCTGCTGCGGCTGGCGCGGCCACCTCCCCGGCGCCGGCGCCCCTCCGGCGGTGCTTCGGCGCCGCTCCGGCCGTCCAGCGAGAGTGAGAGAGGGAGAGAAGTGGGAGAGTGGGAGCTGGGGGCAGGGCCGGCGGTGGCCAGCCCCGCCGGCGCCGCCTCGCCGGCGGTCGCCCAGGCCGGCGACGGCCCTCAGGTTGCCGGCGGCGGTCCGGGGGCCGTGAACAGAGAGAGAGAAAGAGAGCAAGGGAGAGAGTGTGAGTGAGAGAGAGAAAGAGAGGAGGGGGCCAAGGGCTGGCGGCGGCCAGCCCGGCCTTGCCGGCGGCAGCTCCTCCCGCCCAGGCCGACGGTCGCTCAGGGAATGGGAGAGAGAGTGGAAGAGAGGGGGAGGAAGAGACTGAGGAGAGAGAGAGATAGAGGAGAGGATTTTAAAGAGGGGGAAAGGCGGTGGAGAGGCGGTGGGGAAGAAGTCACTGGAATATGGAAGAAGGGAAAGAAAAAGAAAAGAAAAGAAAAGTATTTAAATTAATAAAATAATATTATTTAATTCGGCCCATAAGTCGACGAGCTCCGAATGGTGCCCAAAAATTACAGAAAATAGAGAATATTATCCTGAGATGGAATATGACAACGGTTTGTAGAAATTCAATCCAGTTTGCAAATTAAAATCCCCGGAGTGTCTCGCCGACACTGGGCGACACCGGTTTGGCTGGATTTTCGATAAATTTAGAAAAATCTCCAAAAATATCCTAACGTAGATAATACGATTCTAAGACATATGGTGAAAGCGGATTCTAAAAATATAACTCTGTTTGTGAAATAAAAATCAGAAAGCCGATTATCGGTATCGGTGGACACCGACTACGGAGATTTTCCAAATAATTCAGAAAAATTTCAGAAAATCCTGAAAAATCTAAAATATTAGAAAATGATTTTTAAAACTGAAATCAGCTCAATCGGACTACCCAAAAAGTCAAATCAATTTTATACATCGTATCGCGTACTGATACTGTGATACGTACACCAGGGATCAGGGGGTTACAGCCAGTAAGTCCGATAAAGTTTTCACTATGGCAGGTTCAAGACCTAGTTCACCTATCCTGATGCAGTTTCTTTTCTAAAGTACCTTTCACAATAGAGTCAGTCTCTTTGTGTGTCAATTCCTTAAATCTCCATTCATTGTGGGGGATGGTTGGGAATATAAAGAATATATGTGAATCTTTGAATTGAATTATGGTGAGATCCGTTGATCGAATCAATTGGATGATGGTTGGAGTGTGTTCTCCTTCCATTGGGGATGAACGTGGTATATTCACATGTTCAATTCTGACTTCGAATGAATGAGATATTCAAGTCTAAAGATTGCCTAATTCAAAGCCAAAATGGGACTAAAGGTAGCTTAAGGCATTTAGTCCCACATTGGCCCTGGGATGGAAGTTTGTAGTGTTTAAATAGAGAAAAATTGGAACAAAGGGCGTGCCCTTTGGGTACTTGGAGTTTTCGCGCGCGATTGGGAGGAAACCATGCCCGCACATGTGCGCGCGCGCGCCGCCGTTGGCGGCGGCGGCGGCGGGCCGGCTGGCCGGCGGAGGCGCCGTCGCCGGGCCGGGCTCAGGCTCAGGCTCGGGCACGGGCACGGGCTCGGGTCCGGGTTCGGGTTTCCCTCCCCGGCCTGGTTCTTTTTGAACCAGGTCTCACGGGTATGGGTTACGCGGTCTGTAAACCGTCGCGGCAGTTGGGCGGTTGGACGGTTGAAACAAACCGTTGCAACGGTTCAGACCGAACCGTTGCAACTATTGGTTGGGTTCGGACGGAAATACCCCTCCCGGAGCGCTATAAATAGCGCTCCGTTTTCTCAAATTAAAATATACCAACACTCAACTCTCTCTCTCTCTCTGCGTTCTGAACTTAGACTGAAGTGAAGTTCTCTATCTTGAAGTAACTTCCAACGGGAAGTGGGAAATTCAGTTTCCGAAGCGACTTCCAAGAGATTCTATAAAATTCGTTCTGAAAGAGGGCTCAGAAAATTCAACAGATTCTTTAATAGAATTGTTGTCTGAATCTGAGACTTTCGAAGAAGAATATTCTTCTACCTTCCTTCTTCCTCTACAGTGGGTGCTCCTCCAAAGTAAAGGCAAATATTCTCCTAAAATTTGTCTTTGTCCCGCTGTTTCAATAATCCTGTGAAGGTACTGGTTAACTACGGTTCGACCGTACGGTGATTTGGTAGTGCTATCCAAATACCGTGAAGGAGTGTTGTATCTTGGGAGACCAGCGTCCTACAACCCGTTAGCACTGGTGCGGGGGACGTAATTGTCTTAAGGAGATTCGCTTTAAGCGTACCTCACTCCAAGTACTGTATAAGTGAATTAATTTCTTTATATAGGGGATATACTAATATTCAGTATATTGAGACTGACTTATACCAGTCTAATTGGTGTTTAACCAAGAAAGGTAATTGAAAGGTGGTTCTTAAATTAAGGAACGTTCTATTGAACGGAAAACCTCCCACCTGATATTAACCGACCTGGCCAATTAGATCGGTGATATTTCAGTGATATTGATTAGTTGTCAGATTGATCCCAGAATTTAACAATTACAACTTAAGGTGGCTGAATAAGTAACTAGGGTGGCCTAGTTAACAACTTAGGGTGGCTGAATAAGACTACACAAGCATGCTTGTTTGCATGTTTGTGTATTCAAGTCATTTTCAATAAATCTTCACTTTGACTTGAATACACAATAAAATAAATTTCTCCAACTTATCTCCGACTTCGTCAAGTGTACCTTTGGATACTCGATGTCTTCTCTAATCTCGATGGGCTAAACTTTCGCCACTTTGAACACTAAAAAATTCGAGACATCATTTGAACTTGCATGAAGGTACAGGTTTTGTCAACATATCAGTTGAATTATCTGCAGTATCAATTCTTAACTTTGATGACTCTAATTTCTCGAATAAAATGATACTTGGCATCAATATGTTTGGTTCTCTCATGATACATCTGATTCTTTGTCAAATGTATAACACTCTGGTTGTCACAAAACGTCATAGTTACACCTTGATATAAGCCGAGATCTTCAACCAAACATCTTAACCAAATAACATTTTTCACTGCCTTTATAACTGACATATACTTTGTCTCTGTACTAGACAAAGCAACTATCGACTATAAAGTTGCCTTCTAACTAATGATTCAACTTGAAAGAGTAAAAATATAACATTTCAGATATCTTCTTCTATCCAGATCGCCCGCAAAATCTGAATCTAAATACCCAAAGATTTTGCAATCAGAATTAGTTCACCTGTCAAAACACAGAACAAAATTAATAGATCTCTTTAAATATCGCAAAATTCATTTCACTGCTTGCCGATGGCCTTTTTCAAGCATGTCCATATATCGACTTACGACACTGAGTGCATGTGAATGTCTGATCGAGTGCACAATATAGCGAACATAATACTTTCAACTGCACTAGCATAGGGAACATAAGGCATATACTTCTCCTCTTTATTGGCTTGAGAAGACAAATCTGTTGGAAGTAAAAAATGAGCAGCAAATGGGTCTTCACAGGTTTGGCATCAAGCATGCCAAATTTCTCCAACACTTTCTCAATGTATTTCTTCTGAGATAGGAACAAGTTTTCTACTCGCCCACTCCTATGAATTTTCATTCTCCAAATTTCTTCGTTGCTGCCAAATCTTTCATCTCGAACTCTTGTTTGAGGTGAGCTTTCAACTTCACACATGTACTTAACTTCAATCAATATGTCTTCAACATACAAAAGAAAATATATAAAAGAGCCATCATTGATCTTCCAATGATAAACACAATTGTAATATTTATTCATAGAGTAACCATGCTCAATCATGAAAATCAAACCATAAATACCATTTTCTAGGTGACTACTTAAAACTATAAAGATATTTCTTTAACCTGTATATGCGATCTTCTTTACCTTCAATAACGAATCCCTCTGGCTGATACATAAAGATCTGCTCTTCAAGCTTGCCATGAAGAAAAATCATTTTTCACATCAAGTTGCTCGAGTTTTAGGTCGAACCAAGCAACTATGGCTAGTAACACGCGAATAGAGGTATGTTTCACAACTGGAGAGAATACTTCATTGAAGTCGACACCATCTGCCTGACTGTAACCCTACCAAGCGTATTTTATATCTTACAGACTCAGCATCTGAAATTCCTTCTTTCTTCTTAAAGATCTATTTGCAGTCAATAATTTTCTGTCCCCTGGGCGGGTTCACTAACTTTCATGTCTGATTCTTGTGAAGAGACTCTATTTCTTCAGTTATAGCAACGGTTCATTCTGCAACTTCACTATAACTAATAGCTTCTTTGTATGTAGAAAGTTTTGGAATCTCAATAAATTCTGCCACACTTAGAGTATAAGCGATCATATCTGCATAAGCATATCGCTTAGATGGATGGATCTTCCTTCTTTCTCTCCTTGTGGCAATATTGTATTGTTGCTCATGATGTGTACTGTAACACATGTATTATTTAATCCTAAGTTAAATTTTAATTATTCAATTATGTGAATACAAAGACTGCTTAGAGGCGATAATTTATTTACTTAATTAATGAACAATTAATTATACTTAAGTTTTAAGCATATTTTTGATGTAGAATGAGAAAAGATAAATATAAGTGTATGTATCTGTATACACACACATATATGTGAAGTTATTAATTATGTATGTGAGTGTGCATGCGCATATATATATATATATATATATATATATATATATATATATATATATATATATATATATATATATATATATATATATATAGAGAGAGAGAGAGAGAGAGAGATAGATAGATAGATAGACTTGTATAGTTCCGAAAGAATCGAGACCATCCTTTTTGCCCATCCATCAAGTAGGCACAAAATGGACGGTTGAAATAATGAGTTTGTTAGTTTAATGGTGTAGAACATTTAAAATCTAACAAAATTAGTGTGTGAGATTTTTTGAGTGTTTAGAACATGATGAAATGGTCGGATCGAGCACTTGTATGTCTAAAGACGTAAATCTAAGTAATATGCTATTTTTGGCTGTCCATTTTGTGCCTACTTGATGGATGGGTAAAAAGTATTCAAAATACATGATTTTTAATTACTTTAAATAATATAGATCAACTTCAATAGTGTGAATTTTGTTTTTGAATGTCGGATGTTGGTATTTGAGTGGGAAGGAGTCGAGCTCGAAAATACATCTGACATTCAAATACAAAATTCACTCTGTTGAAGTTGATCTATATTATTTAAAGTAATTAAAAATCAAGTGTTTTGAATACTTTTTGCCTATCTATAAAGTGGCGCAAAATGGATGGCTGAAAATAGTGAGTTGGTTAGATTTATGTCTTTAAGCATGCAAATTATCGATCTGGCCATTTGATCATGATCTAAATATTTAAAAACCCCCTACAAATCAAATTTTGTTAGGTTTCAAAATTTTTACATTGTTAAACTAACCAACACACTATTTAGGTCGTTCATTTTCCCTACTTAATGCAAAGGGGGCAAAATGAGGCGTGGCTCGCAGTTTACCGGCTCGCGTGTACAGGGCGCTGTGCGCAAGCCCGGGGGATTAGCCAGATGGCGAAAATCTCTAGATACCCTTGTTTCAAAAATACACACACATGCATATATTTGAAATCTGAAGGGTATCCAAGAGGCTCTATACACACCCACACGCACCCCCCCACACACACACATAGATATATGTGTATATATAGAGAGAGAAAGACTTGTGTAGTTCTGAAAGGATTCGAGCCGAATTCTTCCCACTCAAATACAACCATACATCATCTGAATACAAGATCTATTTCGTTATAGTTGATCTATATTATTTCAAGTCTCTATAAATTAAAAATTAAGTATTTTGAATACTTTTTGCCCATGCATCAAGTAGGGGAGAAACGAACGGCTTAAATAGTGAGTTGGTTAGTATAACGGTGTAGAACATTTGAAACCTAACAAAATTGGTTTGTAGAGGTTTTTAAATGTTTAGATCATGATCAAATGGCCGGATCGAATTTCTATATCTAACGACATTGATCTAACTAACTCACTACTTTCGGCTATCCATTTTGGGTAGCTTGATGGATGGGAAAAAGTATTCAACACACTTGATTTTTTAGTTTTAGTTACTTTAAATAATATAGATCAACTTCAACGGAGTGGACCTTATATTTGAATGTCGGATGTTGGTATTTAAGAGAAGAATTCGGGCTCGAATCCTTCTGAAACTACACAAGTCTTATCTCTCTCTCTCTCTCTCTCTGTGTGTGTGTTTATGGAGGAAGGTTGAAGTGGAGGAGCGAGTATGCGTATGTGAATATATGTGGCGTGCGCGTATAAATTGTTATACCCATGCTAGGAGGGTGGCACCGAATGGGGGAAGACGTGGTATTATATATATATATATATATATATATATATATATATGGAGCTGATCCTTTAAGAACGGTTCTCACGGATTTCTGTGAGAACTTTCACGTGGGTCGTCGGATCTGATAGATCAAATCAAATAAAACTAAATCTCTATCAGATCCAACGGCCCACGTGAAAGTTCTCACATGAATTCGTGAGAACCGTTCTTAGGGGATCAACTCACTATATATATATATATATATATATATATATATATATATATATATATATATATATATATATATATATATATATATATATATATATATATATATATATATAGAGAGAGAGAGAGAGAGAGAGAGAAATCCGTCCAGGTATCCGAGGCCCACAACGCGGACAACAAGTGTAACCCCAACTAATCCTGTGGGTCCCGCGCACCCTACGTCAAGGGAAAGTTTTCCTATACGGAACAGGGTAAGACAGAGCCATTTTGGCTCTCAGGCACTAAATGTGCACCGCAGGTCTCGAACCCAAGTCACTTGGGGAGCAAACCCAATGATTTGCCATTAGGACATTGACGGGGAGCCTGAATCCTTCTCACTTATATACTACGATATTCAAATACAAGATCTATTTTGTTGAAGTTGATCTATATTATTTAGAGTAACTAAAAATAAAAAATCAAGTGTTTGAATATTTTTTGTTCGTCCATCAAGTAGGCGCAAAATGGACGGGTGAAAATAGTATATTGAGTAGATCTATATATTTAGACATACAAATTCTCAATCCGACCATTTGATCATGATCTAAACATTTAAAAATTTCTATATACCAATTTTTTCTAGGTTTTAAATATTTTATATCGTTAAACTAACCAACTTCCCACTTTCGACCATCCATTTTGTACTTACTTGAAGAATGGGCAAAAATTATTCAAAATATTTGATTTTTTATTTTTAATTACTTTAAATATTATAGATCAACTTCAACGGAGTGAATCTTGTAATTGAATGTCGTAGTATGATAATTAAGTCGGAAGAATTCAGGCTCGAATCCTTTCGGAACTACAAAAGTCAGCTCTCTCTCTCTCTCTCTCTCTCTCTCCCCCCCTCTGTGTGTGTGTGTGTGTGTGTGTGTGTGGTGGGGGAGGAGGGAATGAATTGTACATACATACATTGCATGTTACAGGTGTTGTTTTTGTAACACTTGTATTTTCTAACCATATTTATTTATAAATTAGCAAATAATTAGAAGGTGATAATCTAACATTGTGAAAATGGGGGGGTGTGTGTTTGTTAAAATAAAGTTGCTCATATTTGTATATAAATATACATGTTGACATTTAGTATCCAAATTATTTTTATAACTTGAAAATATGTTTAGATGGTTTAATGGGAACATAATGTGAGATTGATGCCTATTCATGTTTATCTTAAAAACTTTACACATTTTACATGTTTATATCATATGACTGATTTGAAATTATATATTATACTTCATTCACTAAATTGTCAAGCCCACTCCATTAAGTTTATCATATTTTCAGGATAGTATAAGGATAAAGGCTTGGCATGAAGAACAGTTGACCATAGTACTGGAGACCAAGCGCGTCATTATTTTTTTATTTTTTTGTTATGTAGTAGATGTTAGTATTGAAAATGTCAAAAACTCATGTACTAATACTATATTTTGGTGATGTATGCGCTTATATACTCTAGCATTTAAATTGTATGTTATATATAGTGAAGGATGGATTCAGTGGCTTCTCTAAATAGAAATATTAGTAATGGCGACTAGAAGGTATGATTTTTTTTCTTTTAAACTAAATAGGTGATATCAAACCGAAATATTATTATGACTGTGTAGGTATTTGTTCAGTTATGAAAGTTATTTGAGATTGAAATTAAATCGTATGGGCTTCATATGATATTTTAAGCCATGTGAGTTTCATGTGATGTTTTTGTATTTGGACAAGTGACTATTTTCAGGGGAGATACTGCTAAAATTTTGAGTGATCATGCGTTAGGTATTTATAATCTTTTAATTTATTGAGGCTAAGTGGTGAATTAGTAAAACTGAAATCTAGAACCGTTATAATTTTTGTGTGATATATGTATGTAACTGTTCTGAATAAATAGTACACTATCATGAGTACAATAAGATAAAAGATACTAGAATGACTATTTAATATGTCATGAGCGTCAATGTATAAAATGTTAAGATGAATAAAGATAATACGTACATTCAGTAAAATACGAGATATTAGTACAAGAGGCTAATAAAATAAATACCTAAGTGAACCGGATTTTCCTGGTTGATGAATAGAATCATTAGGATACCTATTCCTGATGCTTTATTTTTTTAATCATTAAGCGCCTATTTATCCATGTTCAATAGATGATCAATTTTATTATTTGATGCATAAATTATGTATAATATGTTATTTGTATGCCACTTCTCGGATTTCTTGCATGACTTTACTCACTGAGCTGTTAAGCTTACTCTTATATATTAATAATTCATATCATTATAAAAGTAAAGGCCTAACTTAAAGTTTAGTGGGCGTTTCTTTTTGAACCACGTAGAGAATCAATCGTGTGAAAATTAATTATGTTACGTCACCTCTGAATAATTCATGTTTGTATATATAAACATTAAACTTGATATGCATGCTATGTAATATATGTTAGACTTGTGAGTTAGATAGTTTGATCTTTGTATATGTATAGAGATATATGTGCGATCATGATGTTCTTTTGAGTTAGTGTTGAAAGTAGTTATTGTGTTGGATTGAGAATGCTGAGAGGGGTCGAGCATATATATTATAATTGTTAATAGCTGAGATTGTAATCTCGAGGATGTGATAAGTAGGTCGATTGTGGTCGAAATTATATAGTTGCAATCGAAATTATATAGGATTCTGTAGAAATTATAGAGGAGATGCTGCCAGAGTTTAGAAAAAGATCAGATATTATTATATGGCTCGAGGATATCAGTAACTAGGACCATTACAATTGGCATCAGTGCCCAGGCTTAGGCATAGAGATTAGACTTAGAATAGTTAATTTAGGAGTAGGATTGATTGCTATGATTGAAATGTATGTGAATATTAGATATGAATGATATTTGCAAATGTGTGGTAAGATATGGGTAGTCTAAGGGGATAGTGTGTTTTTACATATATGATTGACGTTTAAATGTGTGATATTAGATCATTCTCTTATATTCGGATTATGATACCCACATGTAATGATTCAGATGAGTTCTACTGGGGTGCAGGCCCCTCGTATGGACTGCGAGTGGTGTGAGACACTGGAGTAAGAGAATAGTTAAAATATCAGACAAGTTAGGATTAAATCGGAGCAAAAAAACATATTAGAAAGTTTGAGTAAGAAATAATGAAATTATGAGGCAAAAGATCAAAGAATATATTGTATTGAAAAAGCATGAATTTTTGTTGAAAACTTCTTGATAAAACAAAGACATTCTCACAAATAAGGATCTTATAGAATAGATGTAGAGATAAGCTACTCAACTTTGTGGAGAAAAATAAAAAGATTGAGAATTTAAAGCTCAAGAAAAATACTTTTGAGAAGATCTCTTGAACATATAGAATTGATGCTCAAAAGACTTTGTTGAAAACTCTTTAAGAGATAAGAAATATTTTTGCTAAAAACTTGTAAAAAAAATCTGGTGAAAATCCCAAAAATCAAGCTCTATTTATAATCTTGAAAACCAAAACAAAAATTAATCACAAAAGGTCCCCAACCTACTGCAACCGTTGGGCTACTTCACACGAAAAAAAGAGAAAAAAATTAAAACGAAGCAGGTTGCCCCCGACGGCTAGTTCAACTAGCCCTTGGGCATGGGCCTCATAGCCGGTCGGCCGGCTACTATAATTGGACGACCAATTGCCCAAACCAAGAGCACAACTCTCTGGTCCGTAGACCGGCTACAGCAGTCGGTCGACCGGCAGCCCAACCTCCTATTTTTTTTTTAAATTATTTTCAAAACCTTTTTAAAATTACAACTAAAAATCTATAAGAATCCTAAAAATAATCAATAATATATGCGAACAAAAATTAATGTATATTTCAACTAACTACTTTTCTTTTTAAGATTTTAAATATATTTTTAAATATAAACTATTAAAATATTTAAACTAAACTCTTTATAAAAATTCAAATAAATATTTATAAATTTCACAAAAATAAGTTCTTGAAAATACATATGTGCACAAATATGTGTGATAAAACTTCAATACATATTGCAAACATGAGAACTTGTTGAGAAACCAAATACAATTTTTAAAACATAAACTATATTGAAATTTTGTTTTTCCAAAAACTAGACTTTAACAAGTTAAACTAAAAACTTGTATAAAATACAAAAATAAGTTTCTCAAACTCTATTGAAACACAAATGTGTAGAGTCAAATTTAATACACGTATCAAGCAATTAAAACTTGTTTTTCACATAAAATTCAATTTTATCAAAAACATCTTAAACTACAAATTCATTTTCAAAGAAATATTATTAAAAATAATATTTTAAACTACAAATTTATTTTCAAAGAAATGCAACAAGCTAATATATGTACTTGTGTGTGTGAACTTGAGCAATCAAATCTAATCTAAACTTTACAAATCTTCAAAACAAAACTTACAAATTCTCTTACGAACATCAAGTCTTCTTTCTTAATTTTCTTCTTTATTTTGACTCGATCTCAACTCGATTTCATTAAGCTTGACTCCTTCTTTAGTGATAGATGTGTTATTTGTGCTTGAGCTCAAGAATCAATACTTGTTACTTCTAAACTTGACTTTGAGTTTATTAATGGAGCTAAAAGCTAAACTATGATTTTGATTAAACTTGTAACTTAAATACCACAAGATCATTAATATTACAACTAAAAGTGTTAGTCATTATCGAAACTACAGTGATGGACCTTTGGGCCAATAGTGCAGTCAATCGTTCATGCAGCATAGTGTAGTGAATTATCTTAAAATTGACATGATGTTGGAGGCATTCAAGTGAACTTATGCCTCAACGTTATATCCTATTCCCGATTTAGACAAGCTGAAGGTATGATTCTCCAATATTATGTCCATCATTTTAACATATTGTCCATAATTTTGAACTTATGTCCACCTTTTAAAATTTTTTTGTCAACCTTAGGAAAGTTATGTTCTCGTTTTGTA
Source organism: Agave tequilana (assembly GCA_038442645.1). Taxonomy (NCBI): domain Eukaryota; kingdom Viridiplantae; phylum Streptophyta; class Magnoliopsida; order Asparagales; family Asparagaceae; genus Agave; species Agave tequilana. The sequence goes on along the minus strand of JAVJIF010004318.1, from coordinate 151,597 downwards.
CAATTTTGTCTACCTTTTGAACATTACATCCAACATCTCCCCTTCCAGTTAGTCTACTTTTGAAGATTTTGTTCCCCTCTTAAAAGTTATGTCAACTTTTTTGGTACTCTCTCCAAAATCTTCTCCCAGTACTTTTTGTTTTGTGCTCCTTTTGAAAGTTATGTTCTCTATTTCTTTTGAATATTCTACGCAAAATTGTGCTTGATATGATGTCCACCTTTCTGAAAGTATTGTTAACATTTTTTAAATTTCTTAGAGTACATTTTGGAAATTTCTATCCAACTTTTTGAAATGAATGTCCACCTTTTTGAAATTTTTGTCTACTTCATGAAATGCATGTCCATTTTTGGTATTTTTGTCTACATTTGTATAATTATGTCCACCTATGACATTTTTGTCTATATTTTGATAATTTCGGTCCACTATAAACTTGACAGGTACTAACTTATGTCTCGCACAAGTAACGAACAAGACTCTCCGAATAAAACCTTCTGTAACGAAGACGTATCGTGAGAGAAACAAGACAAGGTGAATCAACAATCAATTTGTATTGCGACCTATTGCATGCGGTAGATATGAGAAAAATGGACACAATCAGCGTACTTGCAATGTTGGCATAGATGAGGAACTTAAGACCCTTCTGGGGTGGATGACAAACTCATTCACCCTGCTTAGTCATCAAATTGGACTTTTATTGTCACTTTTGCTGGGGGGGTAAATGAAGAATTATGTTTCACTTTTTCTGCTGAGGAAAGTTGAATAGAAACGAGAATTTTACTGTTTATCGGTACCATTACAATAAAGTTGAACAGTTAAGTTCAAATTTTGGAGGGAATATTAATTAGAGAGAATTTATTGAATAATTAGAAGGGTTAATAAATAGTTAAGCTAAACTACACGGATATTCAATTACAAATATGAACACAGAAGTTGAAAATTATGGACATATATTCATAAAAGCAGACATTAATTTGATAAACAGAAAAATTACAACCAAGAAGCCTATTGTCCTCATGCAACCAACAAAAAATTTTCTCATACAACAATAAAAATTACAACACAAAGAGCCTATTGTTCTCATGCAACCAATCATTGGAAGAGGTGCCGCTCTAGGGTTTAACACACAAGCAATACCGCTGGTATTGCAGATAACTTCATTACTTGACCTTCCACCAGCAGCTGGGCACAAATCTCAGCTCGGTGCACCTTCATAGACTTCCCAGTAGGTATAACTTCATCTAGGTCGCCGCTGCCCAAGACAATTGCTTTCACGTACTCATAAACAAATATATTGGAGTCAATAATGCAAGGTAGACAAAATTTAGCATAAGTTTTGACAAATGTTGAGAAAGTAGGACAAATATTGATAAATGTAGAAATTGAGTATGGTAGACAGAAATGTATAAAGTTAGACAGAAAATGAAAAAAGTTGACGGAAAGAGTTATAGTTAGAAATAAATTTCACACTTGTTCTGTTGCTGCTGAGATTCTAACTTGTGGGAGGGGCGGTGCTTGACAAATATTTTACTTTTTGTCTTGCCCATTCTCTCCATACACTTGATGACTTGGAGGCGACGCTGATGTAGTTTTTGTGAGGGAGAGAGCAATCTCCCTCGAGAAGTCAACCTTGATAAGGTGCCAATGTAAGTCACTACAGATAAGAAACATCAGAATCGGTCAGTCTTCGCCAACATATTAGTCCACATATTTGAGAAAAAGCCAAGTTTGCTCCACCTTGTCCTTGTAGTTCAGGATGTTCTACAGATAAAATAAAAGTTGGACAGAAAGTAAAAAGGTGGACAGAAACTACAAAGTTAGATAGAAAGTACAAAAATTGAAAAAAAAAATTGTTTAAGTTGGATATAAAAAATAAATGTTGGACAGAAAATACAAAAGTTGGACAAAATATACTCACAGAGAATAAGGGACAGACTAATCCAACTCTTCTGTACTGCTCCCCAGTTGGTCGTCCATTTGCCGTATCATCTCCCTCCCAAGCACGACATCAAGCCTCTGTTAAAGATAGTTTTAAAACAAAATAAAGAAATTAAAAGGGCATATGGAAGCAAAAACTAGACAGAAAAAGCTGAAAAGAAGAAAACTCATGTTGTTTCTAAGCATACAACCCTGAAGGATCTGTAGAAGGTCTTGTTAGGTTATGAACATGTCTTTCCACAACCAAACAAATTGTTGCCTGATTATTATTTTTTGTCAATTGACTTAAATCGATGTAATAGTTGGACAAATATTTAAAAAGTTGGACAGAAATTTAAAAAGTTGGACAAATAATTATAGAATTAAACATAAACTGAATAAGGTGGATACATATAGAAGTACAACATTATCACTGGAAGCTATAGGAAACGTTGCAAAGCCTCACATTCCTTGGGATTGAGCTGGGATGTTGGGTTTTACTGAGTTACATTGTGGACGAACCCAATCTCTTTATCTTCCTCCCAGTACATCTTCACAATGAAGTCTGGATCTGGGGGAACATCCCGTTCAATTCCACCAATTTCATGAACTCCGCTTTTGTCCTGGGTCCCATGCTCATAGCTATCCAGATTTCCCGCACCACTGAGGTGTGGATCTTCATAGGCGAAAGCTTCTACTGCAACCGGGGGAGAGGATTTTGTTGCCACTGAGGCAGAGCGTGTTGTAGCAACAATGGCAGAAGACTCTACAATAAGTGAGGCAGAGGTTCTATTGTAACAGGGGCAGAGATAACTGTTTTTCCATGCACCGTTGGTCCCCATTTGCCCTGTCAGATAGACAAAAATTTAAAAGCTTAGAAAGCTAGACAGAAACTTCAGAAGTTGGATAGAAATTGATAACAATGGATATAAACTTCAGAAGTTGGATAGAAATTGAAAATGTAGGGAAAACATGCCTTTGGAACATCCCATAATGGAGATATCACAAGCTTGAAAGGTTACTGGTGTCCCCGAGACTTCACATTCTTTTCAATGCTGGTCAGACCAGCAGATCGTAGTCTTTCTTCTTCTTTTTCTTCATATCTTTCTTTCTCCTCGTGCTATGTGAGTAGTTCATCAACATCTGCACCCATCTCCTCTTCTTTTTCTTCTTTTTTTGTCTGTCTCTGATTAGACATCCCTTCTTCCCCTTTATCTACTTGTTCGTCACAAAAATGAGTTGCTCTTGCTCTTCAGCACTGGGAAACACCCTGAGCTCTTCAAACAAATGTCGTGCCTTCACAACTTCATCCAGGCTAGCATCTGACTGGGCATCTCGGAGGCGGGTAATCTTTTTTTGGGTACAAAATTCCAACACCAATAATTGCTTTGTCTTGGCGGCTCCAAAATTCTTCCAGAAGGCAAGTTTGCTGCATAGCCATCTTATTCCTTGTTCGAATACAATTGCGATTAAGGTTAGGATAACCGTCTCAAGTTGGCGAAGAACCTTAATACAAAAGGTGGAAAAAATCATTAGGAGTTGAAAATTTTAATGTGGGACATATTTATGAAAATGCAGACAAATTTTCAAAGTGTTGGACAAATATCTAAAAACTTAGATAACTTTTAGTAAACATAGACAAATTTGGGATATATTGGACAGATTTATGGATAGTTGGACAAATTATGAAAATATACATAAATTTCTGAATTGTTGGACAAAAACTGAAGAAACACTTACCCATTTTACGAACTCTCCCAGTTGACTCCAGAAGGGATAACAGCACATGGGGAGGTATTAGCACCACATTCCCCCCTCCTCTCCTCTTCTCTTCGTTTCCTTTTCTTCTCTCCTTTTCTCTTTGCTCTCTTCTCCACTATCCTCTCTTTTCTTGTCTCTCATCTTCTTTCTTCTCTTTTCCCTTTTCTTTCTTCTCATCTCCTTTGTCTTCCTCCATTCATATCTTCTTGTAAATCACCTGATCATCGTCGAGGATGTGGTGGATGATATTCTTTGACTAGCGTTCCAATGATACAAGATGAATAGAGCCCACAGCCTTCTCCATCTCTACCCAGAGACACATGGATGGAACACCATCTCTAGGCCTATCTGATGTCTGGAGTCTGATTATCGTATAGTACCATAACTGTATTACAGAAAAGGTGGACAAATTAAACATAATTAGGACAAATTTAGGAAAGGTTGGACAGAAATAAAGTTTTGTTGGACAAAAAATAGAGAAAGATGGACAAATTATAAATAAGTTAGTCAAAATTTCAACAATGGTGGACAAACTTACATTGACCAGGGGGCGCATCTAGACATGTAGCCGCTCTTACTTTTAGTATGAGCAGCGACTCACCTCTCCAGGGCCAGCTTTGCATTGCGAGCACCATCGATGCTTCCTCGTGGATAGTCATAGCCCACACTATGTCTTTTATAGTTTTCACGCTCCAGCAGTACCAAAGAATTTTCTGGATACTAATTGTTTGGTGTTCAGGGTTCATATCATGCAAAGCTGGCAGAGGATTTGAAGGAGAGCAAAATCATCAATATTCTCCTTTCTTTCACTCTCAACGAGTCTAAAAAGGAGCTCCTCTAAATATACCTTTTAAAGATATATAAAGGTGGGCAAAGTTGTCAGAGGGAAGAACAAATATTAACAAAAGTGGACGAAAACAAATCAAAGTGAATAAATTATATTATTGCTGGATAAATTTCAATGAAGTTGGATAAAATTTAATACAACTGACCTCTGCTTCTTTTCAGACTTGATCTTTCTGCCTCGCAGGACCTTCTTCTCCTGTCCTTTGTCACTATGATCCCTCTTCTTCTCACAAGGATTACCCCTAAAATACTTGATCCTAAGGAAAGTTCCTCCTTGTTCTTCACGGAAGGACCAGCAGTGGGGAGGAAGAATATGTGACTGCGAGTCTAAGAAAGCATGAAGGCATGAAGGACATCTTCAAATCGGAACCTCATTGTCCTTTCATCCCATTGTGGGACGATCTTCTCAAGGGTGGGTCGATTCATAGGTAGCGGTCCTAGATCAAGTGGTGAACAAATGGACAATCCTGGTAGGCTTCCCGATGGGCATATGTAATGAACACTCTCCACAAACTTTGAATTTGGATGGATCTAGGAGACAGGGCAAAGCCTTTTTCTGCTATCCTTCTTCTTTTTGATTTCATGAGTATCTATGTGAAAGTTCAAATTATAAATGGTGAATAAATATGAACATAGGTGAACAAATTTGTATGAAGGTGGCCAAATTTTTAATAGGTGGACAAAAATGTGAAAAGTTGGACAAATGTTAATAAAGGTAGAGAATAAACATAAGATGACAAAATAAGAGAAAAATAGACACAAATTAACAAACGTTTGTAAAAATGGCTTAAGGTGGACAACAAAGTTGAAAATTTGGCCAACCCTAACCCTAATCTGACATGGGAGGAACATGTGTGTGCAGTCCACACAGTGGACAAACTTTTAACAAAGTTAGATAGAATTATGGACTCATATTTCGCTAGAAGAAAGAATTGGTCGGTGCTCCTCAGTTAATGCAACATCTTTCTCATATATGACCATTATTGCTTTCTTTTTTAGTAGCCCGTTTGCGTTGAGTTTGGGAGGTTCTCAGGCTGCAGAGCACGTCTTTAATGCTCTTCTCTGTATCACCGATAGAGGGCTCCATATGTGCTTAAGGAGTAAGGTCGTCCATGGCTGGTTGAGCACTCTAATCAAATATTGAATGAGAGTTTGAGAGGAATCGAGGTGCAAATAAAAAGATTGTTGACAAAATTTTAAGAATTTTTGAGAGATTGAAGAAGATAAAGAGGTTGACAAATTTTGAGTATTATCGAGAGATTGAAGAAGATGAAGAGGTTGACAAAATTTGGGGTAATTTTTTGGGAGAAGAAAGTGTAGGAAGAGGAAGTCAAGGGAAGTCGAGGAAGTCGACGACAAGGAAGCGAAGAATCAGTAGCAGCAGCAGCAGAGCTACCGGTCGACCGTGTCGGTCAACCGTGTGCACCAACGTGCACACGCTGTTGCGGTCGACCGCCTGGTCAACCGTAGAAGGAGAACGGTCGACCGCTCGGTCGACCAACTGACATTGCCTAACTTTCGGTTAGGCACGGTCGACCGGGACTTGGGTTGGTCGATCGGCCGGTCGACCGACAGACGAATCTGGACTGTTTCGGAAAGTTTTCTGAATTGGAAACGAGTCCAATAAGGAATCTGATTCTCCTAAGGTTTCCTTGGGTATATTAGAGAGACAGAGTCCTCCCATATGTACGGCTTGCAATTTGTATTGATTTTTGATCAATAAAAGAAATCTCTCTTCCTTACCCCGAGGACGTAGGGAATTTCGTCGAACCTCGTTAAATCTGGTGTTCGTCTTTTCTTCTATTATTTTATTGTTCTTGTTGTTGGTGGTTTTTTCTCTATTGCATCTGTGGCTTAAGGGTTCCTCTAAGTGATTGTTGTTAGCGCACAACAATTGGTATCAGAGCATCTCAGGTTCGTCGTGGATCATCTAGTGATTCTAAGGGCACCTATTGCTGATTGGCGGAGATCGTGTGTCGATCTCGGTTCAGCATTGGGACTGTTTGTGAGATCGTGTGTCGATCTCAGAACAGCGTTTGAAGTGCTCAAGGAATCAATTCAAGGAGTAGATCTATTCAGAAACTCATCTAGGGTTTCGTGAGGAGGTAAAGATCCGATCTTTATCAAATTTGTTTTATCTAACTCCGTTGGTTTTCGCATTACATAGAGGATCTAGTCAAAGAGATGGCTGAAGAAAATACATCTGTGAGAACCATGAATCCACATCTGAGGATTGATGTGGTGAAATTCAATGGCACGAACAATTTTGGTATGTGGAGGTGCAAGGTGATGGATGCACTGACGGCATCTAGGCTCGAAGACACTCTACGTTTGGAGAAGAAGTGAAATACAACCATTGAAAAAGATTGGGATAAGTTGAACCGATCAGCGTATGGCTTAATCAGATCGTGTCTAACACAAGACATCAAATACCTTGTGTTACACGAAATATCTGCGAGGCAGTTGTGGGAGATCCTAGAGAGAAAGTATCTGACTAAAAGTATTGAATCCAGACTACAACTGAAGAGTAAGCTGTATGATTTTCAGATGAAGAAATGATGCTCCGTAAATGAACACCTGAATCGCTATACAAAGCTTCTAACGGATTTAGTTAATGTGGATGTGGAAGATAAAGCGGTAATTCTCTTGAACTCTCTTCCTGCATAGGAGTTTGAGACTTTTACTTTAACCTTCATAAATGGTAGACAATCCCTTAAGTATCATGAAGTGTCGTCTGCTCTGGTTAATTATGAGACGAGGAGAAAAGAAAGACAGTCTTCTCAGGCAAGCACATCAGCAGAGACATTAGCAGTAAAAGGCAGAGGTTCATACATGAAGGGCAAAGGTGATCGAGGGAGATCAAAGTCCAGGCCAGGTTATAGAGATCTGAAGAAGAACCAATGTGCCTTCTGCAAAGAGTTAGGGCACTGGGGAAAGTTGACTGTCCAAAGACCAAAGGGAAGAATAAGGAGTTTAAGACTGAGACAAATCTTGCAAAGGTTGTCAGTACTCAAGGCAGTACCTCACAGGCAGGTGGATCAAACTCGGACTCATCGGTATTTTCATTCTCTGTCACTACTTCTATCATTGGCTACTCAGGAGATACTGAGTGCATTTTGGATACTGATGCTACATACCATGTGTGCCCGAATAGGGATTAGTTTTCTAGCTTTGAGAAAGCTGGAGGGATGTTCAGTCGTTATGGGCGACGATCATCCATGTACCATGGAAGGTGTAGGAACAATTCAGATCAAGATGTTCGATGGGATGATACGAGAACTGAAGTAAGTGAGGTATGTACCTCAACTGAAGAGAAACCTTATTTCTATTAGAGCTTTGGAGACACTGGGTCTTGTGGTGTCAATAAAGGATGGAGTTCTTAAGATGACCAAAGGCTCGATGGTGATACTGAAGGCCATTCGCTGGAACAATCTTTACTACTTGAAGGGTAGTACTGTTACAGGGCAAGTGGCGACTTCTACTGATTCAGATGAAGACTCAACCAGCAGACGGATTTTTTTATCTCTATCTATTGCATCTGTGGCTTAAGGGTTCCTTTAAGTGATTGTTGCTAGCGCACAACAGAAAGAGATTAAAAAAATCGGTTGTACTACTGTTATAATGACACCACAGTATAGATTTTTACTCGATGAGCGTTGTGACGTGACAGTTGGGAGACGGCGAAGCGAACCATTGCAAACGCCATGGAAGGATAAAACCAAAATTCTACCCTACCAAACGACCCACGTGCTACGGGTTGACGTACAGAAGGACCCAGAAAATAGTGAAACTGATATTGGAGGAGTTTTTGGTAAGGTTTTAAATAGTAAATAGTTTTTGACGGGTTAACCATTTATTGAGGAGCTAAAAGCAATTTTCCCAAGAAAGAGTTATGTGACTACTACTTTTTGCTCAAGTTGTGAAGTTGGATTAATTCTCCTATATATGACTATGACATAAAGTTAATCAACTTTTTTAGGGACGAGAATCACAATCCTAATTGTTCCTCAAATCACACGCTTAATTAGATTGGAAGTCATTTTCCTGGTGTGAAAATCCTCTTGAGAAAAGTCTGGGAAAACTAATAGGATTCGCAATCTCCTAGAAGATCCGAGAGGCCACATGTTCAGCAAAAATCAAGCTGTTCACGTGGGGAGTCCAGTTACTTGCTGTTGCTGGGTGAAAGTGACTTCCCTCCGTCTTCCTCTTCTCAAACTTTTTCAAATCATTACATTTTCCACAAATAAATGACAACCTCACGAGCACAGCACAAAAGCAGCTTTCTTCCCTTCAATTCACACGCGCGGTGAAAAGAACACGCAAAAATTTTAGTGACAACTAAGAAAACCGTGGGACCAAGAGACACGTGTCTCGAGACTTCCAACCAACCGTCACGTGCTCACCTGCTCGAATCGGTGGCATCATTTTTAGGCTGCTTGAATGCAATTTATTATTACATGTTCCCCAGTCTCTGTTTTAGTTGTAACAGTAATCTAATACAAGTCCATGACACTAGCTTTTGCATCTTTCAAAAATTTTAAACTTTTTCAAATGGATGTGAAAAGTGCATTTTTGAATGGTTTTATTAATGAAGAAGTTTATGTTTCTCAACCTCCCGTTTTGTTGATCATGTTCATCCCGATTTTGTTTTCAAACTTGATAAAGCTTTATATGGATTGAAACAAGCTCCTAGAGCTTGGTATGAAAGGCTTTCTAGTTTTCTAATTTCAAATGATTTTGTTAAAGGCAAAGTAGACACAACTCTATTTACTAAGCATGTTGATAATGATATATTAATTGTGCAAATTTATGTAGATGATATAATTTTTGGTTCTACTAATGAGCTTTTATGCAAGGATTTTGAAAAGGTCATGCAACTTGAATTTGAAATGTCTTCAATGGGTGAGCTCCAAGCAATTGCAAAACGGGACATTCATAAGTCAAGCCAAGTACGCAAAGGAACTCGTAAAGAAGTTTGGACTTGAAGGCTCAAAGACTTGCAACACTCCCATGGCAACTACAATCAAGCTTGATAAAGATGACCAAGGTAAAAATGTTGATATTAAATTATATAGAAGCATAATAGGAAGTCTTTTATATTTAACGGCAAGTAGGCCGGATATCATGTTTAGTGTGTGTCTTTGTACTAGATTTCAATCGTGTCCTAAAGAGTCCCATCTTGTTGCGGTAAAACGCATTATTCGTTATATTAAGGGCACTATTGGGATGGGTCTTTGGTATCCGAAAACCGGAGATTTCTCAATGACGAGTTATTCGGATGCCGACTATGCGGATTGTAGAGTAGATAGAAAGAGTACTAGTGGGACATGTCAATTTCTTGGTAATTGTCTTGTTTCATGGTCCTCTAGGAAACAAAATTCCGTAGCACTCTCAACCGCCGAGGCGGAGTATGTTACCGCGGGGGCTTGTTGTGCACAAGTCCTTTGGATGAAACATACTCTCCTTGATTTTGATTTGCATTTTGATCATATAAAAATATTTTGTGATAATACTAGTACTATACACATGACTAAGAATGCAAATCAACATAGTAAGACCAAGCACATTGAGATTAGATATCACTTTCTTAGAGATCATTTTGAGAAAGGAGATATAGATATTGATTATGTTTCTACGGATTTACAACTAGCCGATATTTTCACTAAACCACTTGATCTTGCTAGATTCTCGTTTATTTGTGGAGAACTTAATGTTTGTGTTATTGAATAGACATGTTTTTCATAACCCTTTTTGATGTATGACAAAAAGGGGGAGAATAAGTTTACATGGACAAAAATAAGTTCATTTGGTCTTGGTTCTATATGAATTTATTTGCTTGTGTTTTTATGAATTTTGTGTTTTATAAGGTTGTGAATTCTTGTGTTTTATTGGTATTATTTCAATTGGTTTCAATTAGTATCAATTGGTATGAATTTTGTGTTTTATAAGGTTGTGAATTCTTGTGTTTTATTGGTATTATTTCAATTGGTTTCAATTAGTATTAAGAGCATTTTTTTTTGTTTGTTTTGTTGTTTTCAATAAATTCTTGTGTTTTTTCATATAGCATAATTTGAGGGGGAGTTTTCTCCTCCCCTTTATTTTTGTTTATAGCCTATTCGTTTTGTCATCATCAAAAAGGGGGAGATTGTTGGCCCAAGAGGTTACACTCTCCAATTGTTTTGTGTTTTGATGATGACAAACCAAATAAGAGCTATTTGGTACTAATGAATTTGCTTAAGATAAGTTTCAGGATAAGTACCATGTTTGGAGGGCATTGCTTGCTATTGCAACAACTTCTAGGTTCATAAAGCTATGAAGGCGTATTGCACATCAAGGAAGGATCATAGAAGAAGAAGGCTCTAGCAAGGATAGCATGGCTCAAAGACTTGAAGATTGCTCAAGAAGTCTTTAATTATTTTGTTTTTAGTTTATAGTTTGTTAAAGAATAGTGGATAGGTTTGAAGCTCTATCACACACGTTTTTGCGCACACACTTAATCCAAAATAATTTCTTATAATTTATACAAAAATATTTTGGATACAAGATTTTGCCTACAGATATATATTTATGTTTTATGGTAATCCCTGTTCAAAAGTATTTTTGTCAAAATCAAAATCCCTTTTAATTTTTCTGTCCAAAACCTGGTTTTGACCTGAGTCAGTCGACCGGACAGTCGACCGGACCTATGTCAGGTTTGGCCGGTCGACCGGCCCAGTCGACTGTAGTTCTGGGTGTACATGTATCAGTGTGCACGACTGTAACTCAGTCTGCTCTCGGATAAATTGGGTCGACCGGGCGGTCAACCGCTGGCCTGCAACGGTCATAATTTTGGACGTACGGTCGACCGGCCAGTCGACCGAACTATCCGTTGAACAGTAACGGGCAGTTTTTAATGAGCTGTTTTATTTTGTCTTCTTCTGTTAAAATTTGATTTAGGGATATATTTCAAATCTAATATGACTTAATTAACCTTAAGTTTGTATTATCCCTAAACCCTAGCCCTCTCCTATAAATAGGGGTGTTTGGGGAGAGATTGGTTACAACAATTTTTGCAAGAAAAATTCAAAAGTTTAAGGCATTCAAAAGAGCTTTGTTTCTTGGTTTTTGTGCTGAAATTCTCTCTCATTTTCTGAAGTAGTTTTTGAAATACTCTCTGATTTAATTTTCTTTCTTCACTTACAACAAGAGCTTCATTCCTACTCATTGTTCTCTAAGGACCTTTTGTAAGGGAAGAGACATTTGAAAGAGAGAGTTTGTGGTCTTTTGACTACTCAGAAATTGCTTGTAATTGAGATTGTGGAGTTGGGTACTCCGGTGTAATTGTGATTTCTTTGTGATAGTGGAAGTAGCTAGAATCCTTCTGGGGAAGGCGGGTAGTAGAGCTGGGTGCTCGAACCTCGATAACATATCCTTGGGTTTGCGATTGGTTTACATTCTTGCACTCCTTTACATTACTTTTCTAGCACTTATTACTTGCTTTCATTCATCTTGTGAATCTTGTGTGGTGATTGTTACAACTTATTTTTAATTTGTCCATTGATTAGCATCATCACCTATTCACCCCCCCCTCTAGGTGATTTTCAATTGGTATCAGAGTTTGGACTCTAGGTTTTGGCTTAACATCCATAGAGAGATCCTTAAAATTTGCTAATCAACATTTTCATTCATACTTTCATACACTAGTAAACATGGCCGATAACATTAAAACCCCTCCTAAATTTGATGGACTTAATTTCCCTATTTGGAAGGTTAGGATGACTATATTTTTGCAATCTTTGGGTAGCTTAGTGGTCAAGTCCTTGACCAAACCCTATGTAGCACCCGATGGTGATGAGAGCACTTGGACCGACTTCAACTTTAGAGAATACGAGGCTAACTCCAAGGCCCAAAACTCCCTATTAACCGCCTTGAATGAGGATGACCTTACACGGGTAATTCATTGCCAATCCGCCTATGAGATTTGGCAACACTTATTGGTCACACACGAAGGGACTTCACAAGTCAAGAGAGTTAAGATAGATCTCTTGAGGTCCCAATATGAGTCATTTAAAATGATTGATGATGAGTCTATTGATAGTATGATGACAAGATTTACTAAAATCACTAATGGTCTTTCTTCCTTAGGTGATGACATCTCCAACGATCAAAAGGTGCGGAAAGTGATTCGGGTTCTTCCGTCTTCATGGGAGATAAAGGCCACCACCTTAAAAGAATTGAACGACAAGGACGAGATGGACCTCATTAGTCTCATTGGGAACCTAAAGACCCATGAGATGGAGAAGAAGGCAAGAGAAGAGGTCACTACTTCAAAGAAAAAATCCATAGCCTTCAAGACTTCATCCACCAATGATGACGATGAAGAAGACGAAGAAGAAGATGAGGAGCTAACTCTACTTGTGCGGAATGTCAAAAGGTTGTACCGGAAAAACAAGCTCAACTTCCGGAGAAAATTTGAAGGCAAAGAGGAGAGAAGGATCATTTGCTACAATTGCCGCAAACCCGGACATATCATGGCGGATTGCCCGGAGTTCAAGAAGAAGATGACTTCCTCCTTCAAGCCAAAGAAGCCGGAGGAAAAGAAAGCATACAAGGCAACGTGGGATTCGGAAAGCGAGTCCGAAGAAGAGGTGGATACGGCGAACATGTGTTTCATGGCAAACACTCCTAAGGTAACCCCTCAATCTCATGATGATGAAGATGATGAATTAAGTAAGGAAGTTCTTGTACATGCTTTTGTTGAACTTTCCGAAACTTATGATAACAAGAAACTTGAATGCTTAAAATTGCAAAAGGAAGTTGCTTTTCTCAAAAATCAACTTGCTTTGGTTTCTAAAGAAAAGGATGATATTTCTTCTAATCTTATTTCTATTCAAAATGAGTTTAATGCCTACAAGGTTTCTTGTAAGGGAAAATCTCCTATTGTTGATAAAAATGAAATTTCTTCTTTTAAATCTAAAATTAATGATTTTGAAAAAGTTTTGAAAGATTGTGCTTTTAACACTAAGAAACTTGAAGAAAAGTTTTCCAAAAAGCACACCTCACATGTTAAGTCTACTCATGCTCACACTACACATGCTAAATCTTTTCATGCTCACAACTCTCATGCTCACAAATCACACACTCATTATGCTTTCAAATATGGTAGAGTATATAGATGCACATATTGTGGTAAGAATGGACATTTAGCTAAATTTTGTTATGACCAAGTTAATAGATCAAATAATCTTGTGTGGGTTAATGAAACTAACCCCCTAGGACCCAAGAAAATGTGGGTACCAAAATCAAGTCCTAAATTATTTGATGTAGGTACACACCAAGGCTCCAAGACGTAGGGAGCGGTGGTACCTTGATAGTGGTTGTTCAAGATATATGACGTGGGATATCAACAACTTTACAACCCTATCAAGGTACATGGAAGGTGGCTCCGTCACCTTCGGGGATGACTCCAAAGGAACTATCATCGGTATAGGTAACATTCAAATTGGTGCATCTCCTATTATAGAGAATGTTGTTTTAGTAGATGGTTTAAAACATAATTTGCTTAGCATTAGTCAACTTTGTGACCGTGGACTTAAAGTTGTTTTTGATGATTCTTCTTGCAAGATTTTTGATGTTAAATCCGATGTTTGTAATCTTACCGGTTTTCGTGACAATAATATTTATATCATTGACATGCTTAATTTAGATTGTTCTACTAAATGCTTGAATGCTTTTGATGAAAATTCTTGGCTTTGGCATAGAAGATTAGGACATGCATCTTTTGACCATCTTGCTAGAATTAATTCTAAGGATTTAGTAAAGGGTATACCTTACTTGAAGTTTGAGAAAGACCGCATTTGTGGTGCGTGCCAACTTGGGAAACAAACCAAGTCTTTCTTCAAACCAATTAAGGATATCATGACTACTAGGCCCTTAGAACTAATTCATATGGATCTTTTTGGACCAACACAAACTAAAAGTTTAAATGGTAGTAGATTTGCATTTGTTTTAGTTGATGATTTTTCCCATTTCACTTGGGTTTTCTTCTTGCAAAGTAAAGATCAAACATTTTCATATTTCAAAATCTTTCGAAAAAGGGTTGAAAAAGAAAAAGGTTTTTCGATTTTGAGAATAAGGAGTGATAGAGGTGGTGAGTTTGTTAACCAACTCTTCATGACTTATTGTGATGAAAAGGGAATCAAGCATGAAATGTCTTGTCCTAGGACTCCACAACAAAATGGAGTAGTAGAAAGGAAAAATAGAACACTTCAAGAGATGGCTAGGACAATGATAAGTGAATATGACCTCCCTCAATATTTATGGGCCGAGGCCGTAAACACCGCATGCTATATTTCAAATCGTATTTATGTGTGTAAGAATTCTTCCAAAACATCTTTTGAAATGTATCATTCTAGAAAACCTAATGTTGCATATTTTAAAGTTTTTGGATGCAAGTGTTTTGTTTTAAATACTAAAGAGAATTTGGGTAAATTTGATGCTAAGGCTTATGAAGCTATCTTTATTGGATATTCTTCTACTAGCAAAGCATATAGAGTTTTTAATAGATCTTCACTTACTATTGAAGAAACCATGCATGTTAAGTTTGAAGAATCTAATGTGGTTGTTGAGAATGTTGTAGAGATTGAACCATTAGGTGAAGACATGGAGAAACTATCCTTGAAGGACTCACCCGCTCAAGAAGAAAAGTAAGAATCTATTGGTGATGTTCAAGAGGATAAAGAGGAAAGCTCTCAACCGCTTCCTAAAGCTTGGAGATACGCTACAAATCATCCTAAGGAGCTCATCTTGGGTGATGCATCTAAAGGAGTCACAACGCGCTCCAAACTCCATGACCTATGTGGTAACTTTGCTTTCATTTCTCATTTTGAACCCAAAGGCATTCTCGAAGCCGAGACGGACCCATATTGGTTGCTTGCCATGCAAGAGGAACTCAATCAATTTGAGCGCAACCAAGTTTGGCACCTTGTTCCTAAACCCCACGATAGACCAATAATTGGTACTAAGTGGATCTTTAGAAACAAGATGGATGAGTCCGAAAATGTCATTAGGAATAAAGCTAGGTTAGTGGCCCAAGGTTACACTCAAGTTGAAGGAATTGACTTTGAGGAGACCTTTGCACCCGTAGCACGGCTTGAAGCCATACGGATGACACTAGCTTTTGCATCTTTCAAAAATTTTAAACTTTTTCAAATGGATGTGAAAAGTGCATTTTTGAATGGTTTTATTAATGAAGAAGTTTATGTTTCTCAACCTCCCGGTTTTGTTGATCATGTTCATCCCGATTTTGTTTTCAAACTTGATAAAGCTTTATATGGATTGAAACAAGCTCCTAGAGCTTGGTATGAAGGCTTTCTAGTTTTCTAATTTCAAATGATTTTGTTAAAGGCAAAGTAGACACAACTCTATTTACTAAGCATGTTGATAATGATATATTAATTGTGCAAATTTATGTAGATGATATAATTTTTGGTTCTACTAATGAGCTTTTATGTAAGGATTTTGAAAAGGTCATGCAACTTGAATTTGAAATGTCTTCAATGGGTGAGCTCAATTTCTTCCTTGGACTCCAAATCAAGCAATTGCAAAACGGGATATTCATAAGTCAAGCCAAGTACGCAAAGGAACTCGTAAAGAAGTTTGGACTTGAAGGCTCAAAGACTTGCAACACTCCCATGGCAACTACAACCAAGCTTGATAAAGATGACCAAGGTAAAAATGTTGATATTAAATTATATAGAAGCATGATAGGAAGTCTTTTATATTTAACGGCAAGTAGGCCGGATATCATGTTTAGTGTGTGTCTTTGTGCTAGATTTCAATCGTGTCCTAAAGAGTCCCATCTTGTTGCGGTAAAACGCATTATTCGTTATATTAAGGGCACTATTAGGATGGGTCTTTGGTATCCGAAAACCGGAGATTTCTCAATGACGAGTTATTCGGATGCCGACTATGCGGGTTGTAGAGTAGATAGAAAGAGTACTAGTGGGATATGTCAATTTCTTGGTAATTGTCTTGTTTCATGGTCCTCTAGGAAACAAAATTCCGTAGCACTCTCAACCGCCGAGGCGGAGTATGTTGCCGCGGGGGCTTGTTGTGCACAAGTCCTTTGGATGAAACATACTCTCCTTGATTTTGATTTGCATTTTGATCATATAAAAATATTTTGTGATAATACTAGTACTATACACATGACTAAGAATGCAAATCAACATAGTAAGACCAAGCACATTGAGATTAGATATCACTTTCTTAGAGATCATTTTGAGAAAGGAGATATAGATATTGATTATGTTTCTACGGATTTACAACTAGCCGATATTTTCACTAAACCACTTGATCTTGCTAGATTCTCGTTTATTTGTGGAGAACTTAATGTTTGTGCTATTGAATAGACATGTTTTTCATAACCCTTTTTGATGTATGACAAAAAGGGGGAGAATAAGTTTACATGGACAAAAATAAGTTCATTTGGTCTTGGTTCTATATGAATTTATTTGTTTGTGTTTTTATGAATTTTGTGTTTTATAAGGTTGTGAATTCTTGTGTTATATTGGTATTATTTCAATTGGTTTCAATTAGTATCAATTGGTATGAATTTTGTGTTTTATAAGGTTGTGAATTCTTGTGTTTTATTGGTATTATTTCAATTGGTTTCAATTAGTATCAAGAGCATTTTTTTTTGTTTGTTTTGTTGTTTTCAATAAATTCTTGTGTTTTTTCATATAGCATAATTTGAGGGGGAGTTTTCTCCTCCCCTTTATTTTTGTTTATAGCCTATTTGTTTTGTCATCATCAAAAAGGGGGAGATTGTTGGCCCAAGAGGTTACACTCTCCAATTGTTTTGTGTTTTGATGATGACAAACCAAATAAGAGCTATTTGGTACTAATGAATTTGCTTAAGATAAGTTTCAGGATAAGTACCATGTTTGGAGGGCATTGCTTGCTATTGCAACAACTTCTAGGTTCATAAAGCTATGAAGGCGTATTGCACATCAAGGAAGGATCATAGAAGAAGAAGGCTCTAGCAAGGATAGCATGGCTCAAAGATTTGAAGATTGCTCAAGAAGTCTTTAATTATTTTGTTTTTAGTTTTATAGTTTGTTAAAGAATAGTGGATAGGTTTGAAGCTCTATCACACACGTTTTTGCGCACACACTTAATCCAAAATAATTTCTTATAATTTATACAAAAATATTTTGGATACAAGATTTTGCCTACAGATATATATTTATGTTTTATGGTAATCCCTGTTCAAAAGTATTTTTGTCAAAATCAAAATCCCTTTTAATTTTTCTGTCCAAAACCTGGTTTTGACCTGAGTCAGTCGACCGGACAGTCGACCGGACCTATGTCAGGTTTGGCCGGTCGACCGGCCCAGTCGACTGTAGTTCTGGGTGTACATGTATCAGTGTGCACGACTGTAACTCAGTCTGCTCTCGGATAAATTGGGTCGACCGGGCGGTCAACCGCTGGCCTGCAACGGTCATAATTTTGGACGTACGGTCGACCGGCCAGTCGACCGAACTATCCGTTGAACAGTAACGGGCAGTTTTTAATGAGCTGTTTTATTTTGTCTTCTTCTGTTTAAAATTTGATTTAGGGATATATTTCAAATCTAATATGACTTAATTAACCTTAAGTTTGTATTATCCCTAAACCCTAGCCCTCTCCTATAAATAGGGGTGTTTGGGGAGAGATTGGTTACAACAATTTTTGCAAGAAAAATTCAAAAGTTTAAGGCATTCAAAAGAGCTTTGTTTCTTGGTTTTTGTGCTGAAATTCTCTCTCATTTTCTGAAGTAGTTTTTGAAATACTCTCTGATTTAATTTTCTTTCTTCACTTACAACAAGAGCTTCATTCCTACTCATTGTTCTCTAAGGACCTTTTGTAAGGGAAGAGACATTTGAAAGAGAGAGTTTGTGGTCTTTTGACTACTCAGAAATTGCTTGTAATTGAGATTGTGGAGTTGGGTACTCCGGTGTAATTGTGATTTCTTTGTGATAGTGGAAGTAGCTAGAATCCTTCTGGGGAAGGCGGGTAGTAGAGCTGGGTGCTCGAACCTCGATAACATATCCTTGGGTTTGCGATTGGTTTACATTCTTGCACTCCTTTACATTACTTTTCTAGCACTTATTACTTGCTTTCATTCATCTTGTGAATCTTGTGTGGTGATTGTTACAACTTATTTTTAATTTGTCCATTGATTAGCATCATCACCTATTCACCCCCCCTCTAGGTGATTTTCATTGGTGGCCTCATTCACGAGGGCCCAGTTCTCCGGGACTGAGTTGGGGGACCCGAGCTCCAGGACCGGGACCCACACCAGCGTCTCCACGCCGTGGGCCAGCGCCTCGCGGGCTCGGGCGCACCCAGACCGGCGACTGGGTGGTGAACGCACGCAAGGGAGTACTGAGAGCTGCGCCTTCGAGAGGGAAGGAATGGGTGAGCGAGAGCGCGTAGAACCACTCGACATCTGCGGTGGCGGAGCTGCTGCAATTGCCAGCTCCCCAGTGCAGCTGGCCATTGGCGTCCGTGGTCGACGTCGACGGGCGCCAGAAGATGGCGAAGGCCCAGCCGAACTGGTCTTGTCGAGACTCAGGTAAGAGTTTGAGACGAGTTTGGAGAGCAGATGATGAAGATGCTTCTTCTTCTTCTTCTTGTATTTGAGTTTGAGGAGGATAGGGAGTAGTATTAGTAGCAGAGATGAGGAGAGGCACTTGAATAGGATTACCGATTGTCAAATATTGCATGTTAGTATATAGTCTGTGGTTATACTACACCATGAATAGGAACTTGGGGTGTAAATTTTTCTTTGCCCTAGTTGTGATTCTTTTTCTTTTTCCAACTACAGCAACAAGCGCGTAAATATATAGAATCTTGTAAAAGATAATGAAAATATGCAATATAATATATTTAAAAGCTCAAGTTAAATTAAGTAAAAATCTTTTTCTGTTGTGATAAGCATTGTAGTAGTAAAAAATTGGCTCTCACCAAGATGATGACGCATATCTGAGCAATCAAGTCTTCCATTCGAAGCTTCTGCATCATTTAACTCATCCAGCAGCCTCCGCCACATCGGCTCCTCCTGAAGACGTCCACGGCTTCCGAAATCATTTCAGACTGCACTTAAGTCAACCTTCAAACTCCGCCACCCAGAGACATCTCGGAGCTACCTACTGTTCCGAAGACATCACCCCCCGCGCCACTTATAGCCTAAGATTTCCGACTACACCCCAGAAGTCCCCAATAGCGACCAACGAGATCTCCACCTGCAATTACGTCACTTCCCCTCTCCCGTATTGAAGACTCCTACATTCAAAGCGGGCAGTTATAGGTAGTGAATAAATTTTCTGTATGCAATCCCAACAGTCCATCGCCCATAATTACGACCGTTACAATAAATTTGCACATGAAGTTTGTGCAATTATCGGGGCTTCGTCAGCTCTCATTCACCACTAACAGCTCAGTATAAATAGACCCTCGTCCCGACGTGAAGAAGACTATGGATCCTCTCTCTAGACCTAACACCAAGGCCCTACCAATACTTTCACAGTCAGCCCTAATTCGGAAACGCTCCAAACAATCCCTGTAACTCTTGTAAATTGCTGATTATACTGGATTTTCCTCCTCCTTCCTGTGACTTTTTCCCATCTTGATTTCCACGTAAAAAACATGTGTCTTCGTCTCTTTTTTGTGTCGTAATTAGCATTTTACACTTACACTATAAACTCCTCATCATGCTTGTGGCGTGGATTGACTGTCTGATCATTCACAACGAAAATCTCCACAACAAACTGGCACTTTTGTTGAGAGTTGAGTCCCTACAATCAAGATCTCTCTCCTAAAAACCCAAAAAACTTCTAAAAAACCTCTTGTACATCGACGATGGCCCCATGAAAGTAAGTTGTCAACGGCGCAACGTCCAAAGGCAAGGCCGTCAGCACTGCTAGGGGCACAATCCCTCCACCAACCAACGATCAGCCGCATACTACTGAGGAGACCGGCTCCTTCTCACCTCAGGAGACGACCACAATATCAAATCATCGCAGCGGCACAAAGATCAACTTCTTCAGATGCTTGCCAACATGAAGAACGGATGAAGGAATAACAAGTCAATTCAGATCGTGATCTGGAGCATGCGGCTCTCAACCGCAAGAATGTCATCCGTGAGTAGGAGGCATTGAGGCAGCTCAACCACAAACTCCAGCCTTATATTTTGTGTTGATCTATGATCACATGTATTTGTGCTACCAAGAATTTACATGAACTTATTTTTGCAAGTATTTTACAAAGAAATTTATAAGATGCTCAAAAAGAATTTTTAAAATACTTAGTAGGTATTTTGGCCCTTTGCCGGTTGACCGCATGGTTAAACAACTAAAAGAGCTGGGCGGTCAACCGGTCGTCTGAGCGGTCAACCGAATATGCACTGACATGCACACGTGCATCTTGTCTACATCGGTCGACCGCCCGGTTGACCGCGTGAAGAGCCATGCTCTATGTTTGTGTATACTGGTTGACCTACCGGTCAACCGCTAAAGTGCATTGCTATTTGTTTGTGTATAATAATAGACCAACCGATCGACCACTGAGAGCTCTGCTCTCTATTTGGGCTACTCAGTCAACTGCTCAGTTGATCGGTATCACCAACGACCATATTTTTTATCGTTGGCGGTCGACCGCCTCGTCGACCGACACAATGTTAATCACTTTGTTTTGCCTTAAATAGCTATAATTTGATTTGTCTTCTATGAATTAATCTATAACGGCTATATTAAATTTCTATCAGTTGCTTTTGAAAAACACCTAGAGGGGGGAATAGGTGTAAGTGCTAATCTAAGAACTAAATGCGCTAAATGCGGAAGCTAATGCAAATTTTGCAATCACACTTAGTACAATCAACAAGTGTAGCTGAATTCCCCGTGAAGGGCTCTGGACTAACTCCTCTTGATTCCCCTTGAATGGGTTGAGGTGCTATGTGAAACTCTTGTTGATTAAGTACAAGTGAGGCACACACAAACAACCAAGCATATACAAGATATAGCAATGTGAATTATGCAAGTCACAACACAAGCAAATAGATATGATATGACAATATGAACTATGCTCAACACAAGCAAATATGATATGATGATATGAATGATGCTTTGCACAAATAAATGAGAGAGAGTTAGAGAGACAAGTGGATCAAACGCAAACACAATGATATGTTTCGAGGTTCGAGCACCTTGCTTTACATCCCCGCCTACACCACCGTGTAGGATTTCCAATCCACTATAACGTCCACCGAGGACTCCCACCGAGGGAACCTTCACCGAGAAGGATTTGTACAACAAGGGAGTACCGAACTCCTCTCTCAAACAACCACCTCACAACCGAGGGGTAGGCCCGTAGCCAAACAACCACAACACCTCTACCGAAGAGGGTTTACAACCAAACTCCACCTCTCACTAGAGGGAGCAAACCAACAACCCAATTACACAACCTCAACCTCTACCAAAAAGGGAGCAACCAAGAAATCAAGGGTTTACAATAGGTGGTCTCTTTCAACCACAAACCTCTTTCCTTTTTCTTTTTCCACAAAACAAGATCCTAAATAGATTAGGATAGAAGATATAGCTCAAGTGTGGAAATCAAGGTGTTTTTGAAAACAAGCAACAAAGAAAATACTTGGGAAAACTCTTGTAAAAGATAGAGAATGAAAACCAATACAAATATCCCAAATTCCTATTTTCTTTGATTTTCCAAAAACCCAAAACAAGAGAGATGAAATCTTTTTGGCTCAAAAACTCTTTTGAAAACTAGTTTAAACACTAAACAAACTTTGAAAATTTTCTTGTCAAAAGTCTTATCAAAACAGCCCAAGAGATGGGGTATTTATACCTCCATCAGAAAACTAGCCGTTAGGCTGATGTGTCAGCCTGACAGGCTGACGGTCGACCGGCCCGGTCGACCGCCAACGGTCAGAAATGTGACCGTTGGGCAACCACGGTCGACCCAAACAAACAGAGAGCACTGCTCTCAGTCCCGGTCGACCGCCCGGGTCGACCGTCCTAGAGCTGCCAAACGTGCACAGATCTGTGCACGTCGGTCGACCGGCCCGGTCGACCGACTTCATCCTAGTCGACTTGGTCAGTTGACTTAGTCGACTGGTTGAAGCCTGGAACAGAAATCTGGGTCAGAAAAATAGTTTAAAAATATTTTGAAAAATCTTTTAAGTTTTCTAAAAATCCACAAAACTTGTTTTAACATTTTATATTGAAACACAAACAAGTGATAAAAATTTCAAGACATATATCAAACATATCAATTCATTTTTGAGTCTTGCAAATTTTATCAAAAACAAAACTTGTATTTTATCAAACTTAGATTTTTCAACACATGAATAAGATAGTCAAAATAAGCTTGTCTAGGAAGTTAAAAGCATGTATGTATATTTAGAACATATCTAATATACATAAAAACTATTTAAGCTTGTTTTGATCAATCATTCATGAAAACCAAAAACCAAAACATGAAAACGTGTGTGTTTGTGCACATGAGCATAACAACTATTCTAAGCTTTACAAATGGATCTAAAACATACTAAACTATGGATACCTAAGTCTTCTTGATGATCTTCATCTTCAAGGTGACTCGATTCACAAACACCGTGATCCATGAGCTAGGCAAGGTGTGATCTTGAATCTTTGGCCCTGGAATCACTATGAAAACCTTCTAAACTCCTTGTTGAAGCTAATCACCAACTAATATCTTGGTTAATGATCTGAAACTTAAACAACACAAGAATATTAGTAAACATAACTACATGAGTTAATCATCATCAAAACTAGGGTGGAAGGCCTTTGGGCCAACAATCTCCCCTTTTTGATGATGATAAAACTCATGGAGTTATATATGCATGGATTAAAGTTAAGCTTCAAAGAAGCTCCCCCTTAACTCCTGCATAAACAAATAAACAAAAGATATGCAATGAATGTACATAAACATGTATGCATCAATATGCATAAAACACATAAACATGTTCTAAAAGCTCTAGATGCCAATTAAATTAATAAAACATTAACAAAAATACTAGATGCTCTAGATACCAATAAAACTTAATATATGCAAAAACATAAGTATGCATATATCAAACTCAAAACTCAAAATCTTTCTCCCCCTTTTTGTCAATCATCAACAAAGAGGTAAACAATCAAAATAATAAATGAGGGGTAAAAAATCTTTCTCCCCTTTTTGTCAATCAAAACAATAAAACAATGCTTTCTCACTTTTTGTCTAAAACAAAAACAAAGTCAATAAGGGGTGACTATAAACAATATGATATCAATAGAAAATATGTCAATGAAGCATCTTGATATCAATTGAAAGTAAACAAAGATCAATAAATGTTATATGCTATATACATTCATGAAGAGGAAGACGCTAAGTGAGCTTCCCTACACATATGCATTACATGAAAGAGGGATGTTAAGCCCTAATTCACATAACACACATTATGTAATGCATAAGAGGAGATGTGAAGCTCCCCCTACACACGTGTACCACATAAAGAAGAGATGTTAAGCTCTTCAATACAAGATACACTCAACATGAATCTATATGTGGAAGAGATGTTAATCTCTCCTTGCATATAGTCAATACAAATCAAAACTTTGCATTTTTTTTAAACAAAATTTTTAGATACCAATTTAAAACACAAGACATCTTGATATCAAAAGATAGTATTTTTCTTATTAAGTCATATAAACAATTGAAATGACTATTTTCTATCATAAAGCAAGGGAGTGAAAAACTAAATACCAATTGAAATATGAAAATCGAATTTTCTCCCCTTTATGAAATACCAACAAAAATTATGAATACTCTTATTTTAACAAGCCTATGCATAGTTTTTTTTTTAAATAAGCTTGAATAAAGATACCAATTGAAAAATGAATCAATTGAAGTAATAGTTGAAACTCAAGCTCTAGCATAAACAAGATTTGTGTGAAAAATTTATATCTTAAGCACAAATAAAACAAGTATATGTGTATGAAGTAGAATGAGTATCAATCACTAATAGATGATACCAATTGAAAGTATACATATACAATAAACATATGAGTATACAAAAAGATCAAAAATGATACCAATTAAAAGAGTTCAATGATACCAATTGACATGACAATAAAAGCATGGTATAACTCATATAACTAATCCTCCCATCTCATGCACAAGTTAAAAAGATTTTCAATATAAACATGCAAGGCATGGACTCCCATCCAACCTCCCGTGGATGGTAGGGGTTTTCAAAAATAGATTTGAAAAATAAGCTTTGTTTGAAAAACTCTACCAAAATGAAGAATACCGTAACTAGTTAAATGGAAAATCTTTTAAACTAGTATAAATCCTTCAAGAAAGGAATAAAAACAAATTATTTTTCATGAAACATGAAATCCACATGATAATCAACACTCTAAGCCAATTAAGCATAAATATAACTCATGAAAATAAAACACATGAGTAAATAAGAAATGTGAGTGTACAAATACAATGTGAAGAACATGATCATGAAAATATACAATTTAGCTCAATATTCCTTTAAACAAGAAAACACGAAAATCATTAAAACTTATTTAATCTTCAAGGTATATGTACGTCTAATACAAACTAAAGTATACATACATATCCAAAACATAAAGAGTCCACAAATTATATATGCATGAAGGCACGTGGCTCAAAAGGATAAATATGTATATCTAATAGTTTGGATAAAATGGACATATACATGAAGTTAAATAATTAAACACAAAATCAAGAAAATCTTCACCACAACAAATTTCATTTCAAGGTATATGTATGAATTGTCAACACAATAAGTATACATACATATCACTAAACACAATTGAGTCCATATATAGATTTGCATGAAAGGCAAATGACTCAAGGGGTATACATGTATATCTTAAAGTTTGGCAAAATACACATATACATGAATTGAAAACTTATACACATAAAACAAATTCAAAAATAGGAATACAAGTTTAAAATGTATGAATCATCAAAACTAGACTATACTAGCACATCTAATGGGTTCAAATAAGCATTCAAGCTCAAACATATGTAGATTTATTTGTGGCCCACTATATGTACAAGTATAAGTCTTCTAGTTTTAATGAAAACTAACATCTAAACATGTAATCAAGGCATAAAGCATAAAAACAAATCATTTAGACTAGGATTTATACTAGTGTCGTAAACATGATAAACATAAACATGATTATTATGAATATCCACATGTTATTAGATTTATGATGTACATGATAGCTAATCAAATACGAGAACACAAAATAATAATCCATATTAAACATGGGTGTCTCAAATACTATACATGTATGTCAAGAATCTAATTATCATGGCATTTCATACTAATCACAAAACAATGAAACATGCTATAAATCATGAATATTAAAAGCATGTAAGCAAAAGGAGTTAGAGATTCGATATCAAAACCAATGAGGGACCGCTCTAGTTCTCCAAACCAAGGTGGTCTTCCCACCAAACTTCCCTTGAAAGTGATGCATCCAATTGATTTCCTTTAAGTACGGAACACATCCACTCCAAGGTGTCATCACTCTCACGTCATGTGAGAGCCCACACCTACATCAAAAATAATAGGAGGGGTGGTCTTTGGTACCCATACTCTTTTGGGTCCAAGGGGGTTAGTACCTTCTCTAACCCAAACAAAATTCTTTGCTAAATTTGAAGTATGTAGTCTATCATAGCAAAATTTAGCAAGGTGGCCCTTACGTCCACAATGTGTACAAGTGTACACATGAGCATACATTGTGTGATGGTGTCCGTGAGGAGCATGTGTATGCCCTGATGGGTGTGCATGCATAGGTGGAACTTGTTTCTTTCGAAACAAAGATTCCAAACGTGTATGTCCAACAACACATTGGCTCAAAGTGGAGCCTAAACAATCAACACTCTTCTTAAGCATGGATATATCATTGTTAATTAAAGAAGAGGTGGCACATGCAATAGGTGAGGTGTGTGATACTACACTAGCATGGCAAACATGTGCATCATTTTTCTTTAAACAAACATCTAAATTATTTGAAATAGAAATAATCTTATTTTTCAAAGAAACATTTTCTTTTAAAACAAAATCAATTTTTGAAGACAAAACATCATTATTTTTCACAAGAGTTTCACAATCATTTTTAGATTTTAAAAATTTATTTTCTTTTAAGGTAAGGTCTAGTTGAGATTTCAATGAATCCCTTTCATTAGAAATCTCCTCCTTCTCTTGCAAAATCATGTTAAGCTTAGAAGACAAATTCTCTTTTTCTTTATTTAAAGCACAAGTCTTCTTTTTCAAAAGGTTGTATTTTTCTATTAGTTTTTCACACACAATAGAAAGTTCTTCATTCAAAGCATGGGGATCAACATAATCATTTGAAGAACTAGCACAATCATTACTATCTAGTTGAGATTCCGAATGTACCTCAAGGGAGTCATTCCCTTAGACCATTAAGCATTGAGAGTCGGATTCTCCACTAGACTCCTCTTCTTGAATTTGTTCTTGAAGCTTGGAGGTGTTGGTGGTTGTTAACAAATTCCACACTGTAAAGGCGGAATCAAAGTTAGAAACACGCAAAAGATATTCTTTAGGCAATGTGCTTCTAATGGCCTCAAGGGCTTGTGCATTGGCCCTATATGATTGTTATCACTAAGGAAGGTTTCCTTGGTAATGGCAAGGTAAACTTTATGACCTAGGGTTTGTAAATAAACGGTCATCCTAATCTTCCAAACATGAATATTGGAAGGGTCAAACATAGGTGGGGTCATGAAAGCCATGGTAAACTATATGAGTGTGCAAACAAGCAAATGCAAACAAAAGATTAGCAAACAAATGGATCTCACTCCTAGGATGTTAAGCCTAATATCAGGAGCACTAGCTCTGATACCAATTGAAAAATACCTAGAGGGGGGGTGAATAAGTGTAAGTGCTAATCTAAGAACTAAATGCGCTAAATGCGGAAGCTAATGCAAATTTTGCAATCACACTTAGTACAATCAACAAGTGTAGCCGAATTTCCTGTGAAGGGCTCTGGACTAACTCCTCTTGATTCCCCTTGAATGGGTTGAGGTGCTATGTGAAGCTCTTGTTGATTAAGTACAAGTGAGGCACACACAAACAACCAAGCATATACAAGATATAGCAATGTGAATTATGCAAGGCACAACACAAGCAAATAGATATGATATGACAATATGAACTATGCTCAACACAAGCAAATATGATATGATGATATGAATGATGCTTTGCACAAATAAATGAGAGAGAGAGTTAGAGAGACAAGTGGATCAAACGCAAACACAATGATATGTTTCGAGGTTCGAGCACCTTACTCTACATCCCCGCCTACACCACCGTGTAGGATTTCCAATCCACTATAACGTCCACCGAGGACTCCCACCGAGGGAACCTTCACCGAGAAGGATTTGTACAACAAGGGAGTACCGAACTCCTCTCTCAAACAACCACCTCACAACTGAGGGGTAGGCCTGTAGCCAAACAACCACAACACCTCTACCGAAGAGGGTTTACAACCAAACTCCACCTCTCACTAGAGGGAGCAAACCAACAACCCAATTACACAACCTCAACCTCTACCAAAGAGGGAGCAACCAAGAAATCAAGGGTTTACAATAGGTGGTCTCTTTCAACCACAAACCTCTTTCCTTTTTCTTTTTTCACAAAACAAGATCCTAAATAGATTAGGATAGAAGATATAGCTCAAGTGTGAAAATCAAGGTGTTTTTGGAAACAAGCAACAAAGAAAATACTTGGGAAAACTCTTGTAAAAGATAGAGAATGAAAACCAATACAAATATCCCAAATTCCTATTTTCTTTGATTTTCTAAAAACCCAAAACAAGAGAGATGAAATCTTTTTGGCTCAAAAACTCTTTTGAAAACTAGTTTAAACACAAAACAAACTCTGAAAATTTTCTTGTCAAAAGTCTTATCAAAACAGCCCAAGAGATGGGGTATTTATACCTCCATCAGAAAACTAGCCGTTAGGCTGATGTGGCAGCCTGATAGGCTGACGGTCGACCGGCCCGGTCGACCGCCAACGGTCAGAAATGTGACCGTTGGGCAACCACGGTCGACCGGCCCGGTCGACCCAAACAAACAGAGAGCACTGCTCTCAGTCCCGGTCGACCGCCCGGGTCGACCGTCCCAGAGCTGCCAAACGTGCACAGATCTGTGCACGTCGGTCGACCGGCCCGGTCGACCGACTTCATCCTAGTCGACTTGGTCAGTTGACTTA
The DNA here is from genome assembly GCA_038442645.1 of Agave tequilana. NCBI lineage: Eukaryota > Viridiplantae > Streptophyta > Magnoliopsida > Asparagales > Asparagaceae > Agave > Agave tequilana. The sequence continues at coordinate 122,751 of JAVJIF010004318.1, read as the reverse complement.
GTCGACTGGTTGAAGCCTGGAACAGAAATCTGGGTCAGAAAAACAGTTTAAAAATATTTTGAAAAATCTTTTAAGTTTTCTAAAATTCCACAAAACTTGTTTTAACATTTTATATTGAAACACAAACAAGTGATAAAAATTTCAAGACATATATCAAACATATCAATTCATTTTTGAGTCTTGCAAATTTTATCAAAAACAAAACTTGTATTTTATCAAACTTAGATTTTTTAACACATGAATAAGATAGTCAAAATAAGCTTGTCTAGGAAGTTAAAAGCATGTATGTATATCTAGAACATATCTAATATACATAAAAACTATTTAAGCTTGTTTTGATCAATCATTCATGAAAACCAAAAACCAAAACATGAAAACGTGTGTGTTTGTACACTTGAGCATATCAACTATTCTAAGCTTTACAAATGGATCTAAAACACAATAAACTATGGATACCTAAGTCTTCTTGACGATTTTCATCTTCAAGGTGACTCGATCCACAAACACCGTGATCCATGAGCTAGGCAAGATGTGATCTTGAATCTTTGGCCCTGGAATCACTATGAAACCTTCTAAACTCCTTGTTGAAGCTAATCACCAACTAATATCTTGGTTAATGATCTGAAACTTAAACAACACAAGAATATTAGTAAACATAACTACATGAGTTAATCATCATCAAAATTAGGGTGGAAGGCCTTTGGGCCAACAACTTTGATCCCCTATATAAAGTGGGACTGTAGAAAAACTCTATGAACATTTTTTCAGTGATCAAGATCATATTTTCTCAAGTTTTACAAAAGATTTTCAATAGATTTCACATTTGACCCAAAATTTCAAAACCTTGATTTAGCTTGTGCTTTCTCTCCAATCTCTTCAAGTTTTTCCCACCCACATAATCTCAGAGCTCCATCTCCTCGTACTTGATTATAGAACTTTGTTTGTGAGCATTTGTGATTTAGAACAGATCACCTTTTCTTTGTATTGAGAAGTTGTAGAGGTTGAGGCCTTAGTGAGCTTGCGGATTCGGATTGTAGTTATTTTGTGGCATCGAGTTAGGGACTTGCGAGTTCAAGAGTTATTAAGATAATTTGTAGCGTTGGTGATCTCGCGGGATCAAGCTATAGTGAAAATCTTTCACTGCGATAAAGGCGGAGATGTAGAGTAAGTGGATCGAAACTCGAAACATTTCTCCGTATTAGTGATTGCCTTTCTCTTTATCTCTCAACTCTACTCACTTGTTTACATATCTTGCAAGTTATATTGTGTTTATCATTACATGCTTGATACCTATTGTGCTATACTTGTTTGGGTTTGTTCAATTATTATTATTTCAGTAGACTTGTTAGTCGGCTTAGTTTTTAATTTCACATTATTTTTTAGTCATCACCTATTCATCCCTCCTTTAGGTGATTTCAGCTCTCTCTTGCTTGCTGGCAGTCGGAGGTGGCAGAAGACCAGCGGTCGCCGGTGGAGGCCGGACGCATGCCGCAGGCGCGGGCGGTGGGAGCATGGACACGCACGCAGTCGCTGGGTACGGGCGTGCTTGCAGGCGCGGCTACACAACCATGTGCACGGCTAAGGGGTCGAATGGGCGTGCGGGCTGTTCGGGCAAATTTTCAGCCATCTGAAGTCCGATTCACGTGATTCTCGGATCATTGGATTTGTGAAGCCGAGAATTATGTTTACACACCCATCACAAAGCGGCGGCAGCCTGAGGGGAAGGTGCGGCTAGGGGAGGCTAACCAAGGCGCAAATGCACGGGGTTTCGTTGATGACAAGCGGTGCACATGTCGAAGGAATTTATTATGGATTTTTTGTTTAGAATCGAGGTATTTCAGTCACAACTTATTTGAAATTTAGTTAAAAATAATTATAGAGTAAATTTTGATGTGCATTTTTTATTCGGAGTGTATTCAAGAGATTGGACGGTTGCTCGAGCCGATAATTTTTAGATTCTGTGAGTATCGTATCTCCAATTATTAGAATTTATGAAAAATGAATTGAGAACTTTACTAAGCAATGACTAATAATGTGCATGAGTAACTATGAAGCTTGATTAAGGTGTTGTTAAGAACATAAATTAGTAGTAGCTTTACTACATTAATCCTAATCAAATGGTGATGATTATAAACTGGTAATATTGTAACTTAGGTTGCAGTTTGCCATATTTATTCACGTGTATATGTGTGATGATTATTTACAATCATAATGCATATTAAACTTGTGAAATTGATGTGGTTACATCTGAACTCTTATCTGAATCGAAATGTGGATATTAAATTAAAAATTGGACACCCATATTAATAACTATAATTGTCATCAAGTAAGTGACTAAATAAGTGATTGAATATTGTATCTTTCTGATGAATTAATCCTCATGATGTTTTTCACGTGAAATTGTACAAATTTAATTATGTGTGATATATTGCATGTACCTGAATGAATAATACCATAAGAACTCTCGAAAAAATTATCCGTTAATTGAGTAAATTTATGACAAACACCGATTGTGATTTTTGTATGATTCTATGAATGTGCATGTATATGTGGTAATTGTTGTTGGGTATTCTGCTTAACAAGAATCAATCTGACAACTAATCAAGATCACTGAGATATCAACAATCCAATTGGCCAGGTCGGCAAATATCAGGTGGGAGGTTTTCCGTTCAATAGAACGTTCCTTAATTTAAGAACCACCTTTCAATTTCCTTCCTTGGTTAAAGCACCAATTAGACTGAATCCAAGTCAGTCTCGATATACTATAAAATATATCCCCTGTATAAAGGACTTAATCCACTTATACAGTATTTAGAGTGAGGTACGCTTATAGCGAATCTCCTTAAGACAATTACGTCCCCCGCACCGGTGCTAACGGGATAATGGACGCTGGTCTCCCAAGATACAACACTCTTTCACGGTATTTGGATAGCACTACCAAATCACCGTACGGTCGAACCGTAGTCAACCAGTACCTTCACAGGATCGTTGAAGCAGCGGTACAAGGACAAATTTCAAATGAATATTTGCCTTTACTCTTCTGGAGGAGCACCTACTGTTGAGGACGATGGAAGGTAGAAGAATATCTTTCTTCAGAAGTACCAGATTCAGACAACAATTCTTATAAAAGAATATGTTAAATTTTCTGATTCCTCTTTTAGAACAATTTTGCAGAATCTTCGTTGGAAGTCGCTTCGAAAACAGAGTTACTGATTTCCCACTTCCCTTTTGGAAGTCACTTCACTTCAGAACTCTACTTCCTAATTCAAACCGCAAAACTTAATTTGCTGTTCAGAATTTAGAGAGAGAGAAGAGAAGATTGGTGTTGTAGTTGTGTGTTTTTCAATTGAGAATTGGAGCCCTTTATATAGCCTTCCAGGAGTGCCCAACAGGTTCGAACCCAAACCAAAGGTCGCACCCTTTCGACCCAGCAGTCGTGTCTGTTGGCAGCCCAACAGTCGCAACTGTTGGCAGTCCAACTGACGCGGAGCGGTCTATTGGCGGGCGGATTGGATCCGGAGCGGAGCGGAGCGGGTCCGGTTCGGGTATGCTTGCAATCCATCCATACCCGCGAGACCCGATTCAAAAAGAACCAGGCCAGGTAGGGAACCCGGACCCGGACCCGAGCCCGAGCCCGGCCCGGCACCGGCGCCGGCGCCGCCAGCGCCGGCGCGCGCGCGCACGCACACACGTGTGGGCGGGCATAGATCCCTCCCAATCGCGCGCGAAAACTCCAAGTACCCAAAGGGCACGCCCTTTGTTCTCAATTTTCTCTATTTATACACCATAGGCTTCCATCCCATGTCCAATGTGGGACTAAATGCTTGTAGCTAACTTTAGTCCCATTTGGCTTTGAATTAGGCAGACTTTGGACTTGAATATCTCATTCATTCGAAGTCGGAATTGAACATGTGAATATACCACGTTCATCACCAATGGAAGGAGAACACACTCCAACCATCATCCAGTTGATTCGAACAACGGATCTCGCCATAATTCAGCTCGAAGATTCATATACATATTCTTCAATTCCAACAATTGTGTATGCATACTTGTATATGTGTGGAGAATGAATTGGCGGAGTTATTGGCAGAGGTTTATGGTGCAGTAGAAGTCTATATCCACTCGTTGAAAGTAGGGCAGTGAGAGCGGTAGACGTGAGTATATGTGTTGTATCTATTCGTCGAAAGAAGTGGAGTGTGAATGAGATATACATGTTTATGCTTGGTACCCATTCGTCGAAGGAAGGGGAGTGTGAATGGTGTACACATATGATATACGTGTAAATATGTGTACCATATTCCTGTATTGAGTATGTTACATGTGTTCGATGTTGTGGACATCTTAAATAATAATATTGTAATTATGTGTCATAAGGACACGGTAAGTGATCGGTGCATCATTAATTATGTGTGTGCCATAAGAGCACGATATGTAATCGGTGCATCACTAATTATGAAATTGATGAGATACAAAATTGTATCTGACACTAGCAATTGAAAGTAGTGAACAGTGTGATAATTGAATCACTAGAAATGTGAATAGATCATGATTATGCTATATTACATGAACTTGATACCGTGATATATAAATCACTTTTACGAATAATATTGCGTGCATCACTAGTTATAAATATGGTGAGATACAGAATTTATATCTAGTAGTTGAGACACCTATTTTCTATGAAAGAGAAAAGAAGATCGAGTGAGAGGTCAAGAGTTAGAAATTGAATTTCCTCACTACAACAGAAATGAATTTTCACCACAGTTTAAATGAACTTTTCATGTAGACCTAATATGGTCCGGGTCTGGGTCCGGTCCGGTCCGGTTGAGGATCAGGGTTTTGTAGCACCCCTAGTTACTAGAAACCTGAAGATATATCTACCAAATCTTGTTTAGTCAACAATTCCAGCTACCACCATGGCCCACTTACCATACGAGCATTGTGAACAGTGGCGTGATTCAAGGATTAATGCATCATTAGGTCAAGGCTTGGGATAATATAAACCATGGCAGTAGTTAGACTAAGATTGTTTGTGCCTAATTCTCATGCTATATAGACATGAATCCCACTGCCAATAACTACCACAAGCACAAGGGTGACAAATAATCAACAAGAATCATCTCCCATAAATTTCAAGAAAAAACTGAATCATCACACTTTTGAAATTTGGCTAGATTACAGAAAATGGGAGTAAAATTAAAGATCATAATTAATCAGTACTTTATGCAAAATTTAATTAACAGGAATAAACTCCTCCATGGAGTAGGCATGTGTATAGTACAAGAAGAGGTATAGATCGACACAATATGTCTTTTACATTGTTGAAAATTTTCAAGGCTAAATCGCATTTTAATACACTAAAGTTTCAAAGATATTACACTTAAATATTTTATTGTTCTTTTTGCTGCACATAAATACCATATAGTCTCTTTAGTAAAATGCAATCACAACCGTTAATAATAGGGTTAAAAGGATAAAATTATCCTCATCTTACAATTCTATATGAGAAAATATGATTAAAAATTTCTTCAAGAAAATGTGACATTCAATAATTTCGAAAGACTGTTTTTTATTTATAAATTTTTTTTGTGAGTTAATCCGAAACAAGATATATATGATTTCAAATTTTGTCCTAATATTATTTTCTAAAGTGATTTGGGGCGGTAATTCTCAAAGAAAATAGCACAAAAGAAGAAGAAGAATAGTGTTAAAAAGAAGGAAAGAGTTAGAGGAAGGCAAATATTGAGTTTATAGTTCATGGGTTGAGATAAATAAAGTTTAAAGAATAAAAATGAAGAAGAGGGTATAATTATCTAAAAGAATCACATGTTTCTCAGATGAGAATATTCAAAAGAATATTATAAAAGTAGGCTAATAGAGGGCATCAAAGTGCTAAGAGATAATACAACTCGCTCAAAGTCGGTCCCGATTTCTTATTTTTAAGAATCGAATTTTTTATTTTTTCAGTCCTTTTGGCCTGCCTATTGCTAGCAGCAACGGGCCTGGAATCGGATCGGACCGAAACCAAAACCGGAACCGGCCGGTCCCTGTCCTATTCTGATTCAGAATTTGGAGGAACCGAAAATCACTGGTTTCAGAACAGGGGTCAGGTGTATGTAAGGTATTTATGTGAAACAAAACAATTAATAGGGTATTTAAATGCAATATCTATGAAACTTTAGGTTATTAAAGTGCAATTTAGCCAATTTTCATCTAAAATTAAATTAATCAAATGTCTCCAAAAAGAAAATTGAAAAGATGTTAATAGTCTCGGGGAATGCACGTAATCGCTGCACTAAAAGTCATATCATAAACCTCGTGTGGTCATCAAGGGTGGATTTGTCACGTAACAGTAGTACCCCGCTCTACCGGTGTCCCTTACGTGCACGATCACGAAGGAGAGATGAACTTGAACTGTAAGATATGCCCATAACAGAGATGGAGGATATTTGACATGAGAGAGAGAGAGAGAGAGAGAGAGAGAGAGAGAGAGTTTACCATAATATATCTCATATCATCTTTCTTTAATGTTTATTGAATATAAATAGTTAGAGGCTTAGAGCATACAAACATCTGACTATAATACCCACTAATTATGGTTAACTAAGTCCATTAAAAGGAGTGGTGGTTAGTGACAAAGTTGAGTATAGTTACTTATGAAATTTAAACTCTTTTATATTCAAAAAAAAAATCCAACAAAATTTGCTTCTGTTAGTACGTGATTTCTCACAACACAAGTGAACAATAAGAAATACTTTATATTTATATGTATATCGCTCACTTACGGCGTTTAAACACACTTAGAAATTTTCAAGACATAGTTTCAAATATGTTGTAAAACACTGTTCAAAATTGAGATTTGTGACATATTTGCAAATTGTTGAAGTAGTAATTCTACTTTGGCTTACACTCATGTTAAGAAGCTTAAATAAATATAAAGGCAACTAATGGGTTTAAAATAAAAAATTGCAACATAAAAAAAAAAAAAAACTTGTAATTTATATGTTAAAAGTTCATCACATTATAAAACTTTTAATTTATATTCCAAAGCCTTAGCACAAAGATATAGAAAAATCTTCTAGGCTCCCATTAATGAACAAAAAACTTTTTCAAAAAATATAAAAATGTTCATTAATGAGCCATGTGTAGATTTTGTTTTTATGTATGTTATTAGTTTTCTTAACTAGATAATTAATGACCTATTGATTAGTAATTATATTAAGTCATTTTTGAGATGTATTTTTGGAAAGTAAATGGTATTAAATAGCATCCAAAAATGAAATATAAATGAATTAGAGAGAAATGTAAATCAGCTGACACAGGAGGCAACTCCCTCCTATGTCGCACTCAAAAATCAATTTCCCGAGTAAATTTTCAAGATCCGACCGCACATTATCATCTTCATATTCTAAGATATATATATATAAATATACATATAAAAAATCAAGTGATTTGAAGTTTGTTTACTCCATTTTTTTTGGGTTCAAACATTAACGGTTTTTTTAACAATAGAACAAAATGGAACGATTAGATCAATAAGTAAACGAACTTCAAATCACTTGATTTTTTATATATGTATATCTTAGAATATGAAGATGATAACGTGCGGTCGGATCTTGAAAATTCACTCGGAAAATACGATTTTTGAGTGCGACATAGGAGGAAGTTACCTCCTGTGTCAGCTGATTTACATTTCTCTCAATGAATTATAGGATTGTTTCCATATTATCTTCAAATTAAATATATAAAATATAAATACCCCCCTTTTTATTCTATAGATTAATATGGCTATATTTGATAGTTGAAGAAAAGGTGAATATTAAAATTAACTTTTATAGTTTACAAGATTAAATAGCTCGAATTTATCCATTTCATTCCAAATTTAGCAAGCATGTTACTTTATCCTACAAATTTTCATGTTTGCTTTAGTCAAGTAATTATTCACTAACAGTGTTTTATTTTTTGTTTAACGGTAATAATAAATAATTTATAGTGCTATAATTTCTATCTTAGAAAAAAAAAAAATTACTAATCTTTTGCTTTCTTTATCTTTAGTTATTATTAAACTTAGATTAGAGTGACCTAAAAAAACCCACACTGCCTCATATCTAGCTAGAGATGATAATGAGTGGGGACGGCCCGACGGTGTCCGAACCCGACCCGAAAAAAACCTGGCCTCGATCCCGGCCCCATCAAAAAGGGTAGAGGTTGGTGTCTTAGTTTAGGCCCTTTAAGACCGGCGACTACACTAGACTCGACTCTGATTCCGACCTGATCAAAAAGGCCGAGGTTCGGGGCTTACTTTAGACCCTTTTTATTTTATGACTGGGGACGACACTGGGCCCTGACCCTCGGCTCCTGACCCTTAAGAAGGCTCATTGTAGGCCTTTCTTCTGGAGTACAAATTTAATGTCAAATGTTTCTTCAATTAATGTTATTATGACACTATTATTTTATGATTTTTATGTTTTAAAGACTCTTAATCTTTAAAAACATAAGATTTGAATCAAATATGCCTGAAAAAATAATTGTGTGTGTTTTTTTTTTCCCCTATTTTTCAACGAGAGGTAAACTGAGGCCTTAGGGCCGGCCCGAAGGCGTGGGACCGGGGTCAGGGAATCTGAGCTGGGCCCAGTCTAAGGCCCGAAATATTTTGCGGCCGCGAAACGTAGCCCAGGCCCAGCCCGCCCAGCGCCGGCCAATTTTCATCTCTAATCCAGCCAAAATCTAGATCTGCTCCTTTTTTTTTAAGGCATGAAACAACTGGGGGCCCACACGGCCCACACATTTTAGCAGATTATATCTGGGTGGGCCCCACTCTAATTTCACCCGTATCCAAGAAATGTCACAGTTCACACTCAAAAGATCCGATCTCTCCCAAAAGGGCACAATCATTTAAAGCAAAATTGTAAATAATAACGCCACAATGATGTATTAAAAAAATAAATTAATTAAAATAGCCTCTCGTGGGGCACGCGGCCAAGGGTATTCTCGTCTCTTCGACCGGTCAACGAATCCGTTGAAGTCTCAGGAAAGAGGGATTCTAAATTTGTTATTTGTTTAAATTTCTCCGTACCCTAAATTTGAAAACTGCTTACTTTCATACCCAGTTTTAGATTGTTTGTGTACACAAAATTCCCAACTGGATTTATTTTTAACCCACACTACTATTTGTGGTGAATTTCAGCATTGTAAATGCTAAATTATGAGTTGTTATTGAATGTTGCAGGTCATGTAGATGTTATTTTAATGCACGCTAATACAGTGATATCACTAGAGAACCAGTGGTATTTACACCAATCTCTCTCTAGAAACAGAAAGTATTTTTATAAGAAATTTTAAAAAATAAACAAAATTATTCCCAAACTTTATGCTTTACACCTTAGTATTTATTGTGATCGTGTAACATTTTGTGCCTAGATGGGTACAAAAATAAATTGTTTATAAATTTAGGATATAGAAGGACTTTTCTCTTTATTTTCCTTTCTAAAAATACTTTAATTTTATCTTTTTATCCACATATTAAATTCTTATACTCCACATCTCTTCATTTCGGATCACGTGGTAAAAGGATAAAGCAAAATGAAGAAATCTATAACTACTCTTAAAAGCAAAAAAAAAATAAAATATGTGCACAATTTTGTCCCCCTCCTTATTCTACCGTCAATCTACCCCCCCCCCCCCCCCCCAAAAAAAAAAAAAAAAAAAAAAAAAAAACTCCTTGTCCTGTCACCTAATTCTTTTCAAAAACTTATTGTCCTAATATAATTAGAACTCCCAAATTATAGAAACTCATCTTTATTTGTTTCTTTCTATTGTCATAATATAATTGAAACTCTCAAACTATATAATATATAATTAGATTGGAATTCTCAAGTTATGAAGTCTCTTTCTCTCATTATTTTTTCTAAAAACTCCCAAATAATGAAAACTCTCTTCTTTTGTTGTATCGCCTTATTTTTTCTATCATTTATTGCTTAATATAAGTAGAACTCTCAAATTATATTCCTACTCTTTTATTAATTTTTTTATCATCTTAATGTAATTGAAACTCTCAAACTATATAATATATAATTAGAATTCTTAAATTATGAAGTCTTTCTCATTCTTTTTTCTAATGTTCTAATATAATTGAAACTATTAAATCATGAAATTTCTCTCTAATTCTTCTTTCTTTTTTTGGAATTGAACATCTCAAATTATGAAAACTTTTTCTCTTCCTCCTTTTTTTGTCCTAACATACTCATATTTATTCTTTTTCTTAATTGACTTTATATTTCCCTTTTTTTATTCTTTTGTGTGTTTATTGTATGAATTTTGTTTCCCTTCTTCGTCTTCACTCATTCTATTTTTATTTTTTATCATTTCTTAAAATTCTATGTTCCTTATTTTATACATTTTATTCTTTTTATTTTCATGATTACTCTCTTTTTATTCTTTCTTTATATTATATTTCTATTCTATTATTAATTTATTTTCTCTAAAGTGAAGAAGAAGAGAAAATATCAATATATCCAATGTCAACCAAATATTACAATGTTATTGGCTATCTTATTTTCGGAATCTCTCGATATTACTTTTTGTTGTATTTTTTTCTCTTTTTTCTCAAGTTTATAATTTTATTGTTTGATGCTTGTTTATAGATCTACGAACAATAGACGAGTCATACTGTCACACCCCGCTTCCCAAAATACGCGGAAACGGAGTCGCGACGAGAGTCGGCGACGTATATACGCGAGGAAAATACCCCATATATATACGCTAAGCTTAAAGTAAATTGAACAAGCTATAAATCTGAACCATAATAATCAACGATCACTGCAATAATACACATAAAGGCTACACATGATCTGAAATGAAATAAGAAACAAAATAGAAGACAAGGGTGATGTAATACCCCGTTCCCGGAATACGTACTTAGTTGCGTATTCAGATTTTCGATCGTATTTTTCGATTTGTTTTCCTGTATTTATTCTGTATTATGAATTCCTTGTATGATTGTTTTGTCTTGGAATTGGATTCGTGGATTCGGAGTCAGCCCTAGTCTGAACCGAAGACCCGATTATAGTATATTATTCGATTTGGCCTTTCCGGTGATTAGATTTGACCGACTTCAGTTTCAAATATTATTTTCCAATATATTAGATTTTCTGTGATTTTCTGGATTTTTCTTGGATTAAATTGAATTTCTTCAGAACCGGTGTCGGCCAGTGCCGCTGACCGATTCCCAGATTTTTAATTCTCAAACAGTTTGGAATTTCATGATGGTCCTTTAGGCATTATTCCTTAGAATCCTATTTTCTACTTACATTCTTTTTCTGAGGATTTTAGGATTTTATGAAAATTCCAACGGAGTCGGTAGGTAACTGATTCCGGGATTTTTAGTTTTAAAACTATAAAGTATTTCTTCAAAAGGATTTCACTATGAGTCTTTATATATTATTATTGATTTTTGGTAATTATTTCGAGTCGTTCCGAGATACTCGAATTTCGGACGATTTCGGTATTTTCCGAAATGATTTCCACATCTTTGACCTTAACCCGGGTATCTGTCTATTCAACAGTTTCATTTGAGTTCAAGAGAAAATATCTTCTCCTTTATATTTCTTTTCTTTTCCTTTTCCTTTATTTCTTTTCTCCACAACCATAAGTTTTTCCATTTTTCAAAATTCTAATCTTTTCCAAAAATTCCAACTCCACACACTTCCTCACCTACTTCCTCATTAAATGCCCATCTTTTTCTCTCTCTCCCATGGCCGGCCAAGTGTGGCCAAAGGAGACACCTCACCTCCCCTTTTGCAATAAAGCCCATCTCTTCTATCTAAATTACAACTCCTTCACAAATTCCAAAACATATATAAACCACTCCTTTACACTTCTTTTCCTTTTTCTTCATTTCATCAAAGAGAAGTAGCCTCACCTCTTCCTTCTCCATCTCAAACTCAAACCCTAACTCCAAAAGCACCTAGGTCTTCTTCATATCCATCTCAAGCAACCACAACTCTTGGATTTGGATCGCATCTCTCTTCGTCGGAAGTATCGCCAAAGATCAAGTTGGTGATATCGTCGACTACGACCTTTCGGAACTCGTATAAGCTTCACATAACCATTCCAAGTGAGTATTCTTACTCACCAAGACTTGTTTCATTCCTAGTATACTTGTATCCTCCTATCTTGTGTTCATATGCCATAAAAATCACATTTTTAGACCATCAAACGCAACCAGCGAATTCTGTTCTGCGTTCTGTTTTTGACCAGTTTTAGTCGACTTGACCTAGAATCTAGTCGACTAGAGACCCTTAGATTGAAACGTAACCTTTTCTGATCCACAGTTTTAGTCGACTCATCTTATTTATTAGTCGACTATAGATCCCTATTAGTCGACTACACCTTGACCCTAGTCGACTAACCTTTTCTTGAAATCAGAAAACCCAACTCTCTGTATCACAGATTTAGTCGACTTAAGTGTCTGTTAGTCGACTTGACCCTTCTATTAGTCGACTACCCCTTCTAACCTAGTCGACTAACATTTCCTGAATCAGAAACCCAACTCTCTGTTACACAGTTTTAGTCGACTAGACCCTACTGTTAGTCGACTAACCCTTCTATTAGTCGACTACTCCCTTGACCTTAGTCGACTAACTTTGGCTGTCTGTTACAGTTAATTACTATCTTAAATTTGGATCTTATGCTTCGGTTATATGTTTGTATATTGTACTTCATGACCTATTACTTGAAGTATATAACCTCTAGTTACCTCATATTTCTATGTTTATGTATTGCCATGCAACTGTTTGTTTCATTCTTATACTTGTATCTTGCCAGTGATGTTCTTACTCCTTATCGTATACCATGCGTGGCAGACCCTTCGAGGTCGTTGAACTCTTCGTTGCTTCTATGTTTCCTCTTGCCTTGTCATAATTCAGACCTGTCAGTTACCCGTTTCCTTTTAACACATGTATATCACCTGACATGCCACTACTTTGCTAGATCCTATTATTATGTCATGACTGACCCGGCCTATTATCAATCTATTGTTATGTTTTATTGCTTGTGATATATCACCACCTCGTCATGCTATCTTTTAAAACCAAGCATGATACACCTGATTTTGTAATTGTCATGTTTACGGGAATCCTGTCTTGTTTTATGGAACTAAGTGCCACACCATACTCGGTGGGGGCCACCTCTAGAATCCACCCCCTCAGAACAAAGTGCCACATGGAACAAAGTGCCACACCTCACGGTGGGGGCCACCTCTTGAATCTGTGGGGGCCACCTCTTGAATCGGTAGGGCTATTACTGTTATGACTGTTTATTCCGTAACCTGATAATCTTAATAAGCTACAACTTGTATGGGTATGGGAGGAAGTGATGGATGCCGGAATGATATCTTGCTTATAGTATGGGAATATGACATATTGGCGGTACTGTTAGTGGGACTTTGGGCCCACAGATTACTGTTAGGGGGACTTTGGGCCTCCAAAACTGGTCCCAGGTGTATGGGAACTACTATAAGAAGCTATATCAGTTCTCCATCAGCTTCCGATAACAACCCTCGACTTTCTTATATATGGACGTATGTGGGTTGGGATCGATACCGAGACACATACCTAGATATATGGGTTAGACGAGTTATAATAATAATTGATAACCGTTATGGATCTTACTATGATTCTTGATATTCCAGTTATGTTTCCAGTTGTGATACTTATTATAATTCCCGTTATTCCAGTTATGTCTCTGGTTATGATTCTTAGTATTCATGTTATGTATTCCTGTTTGACTTTCATCTGATTTGCAACTCTGATTCTATACGCTTGGATTTCTGTGGCATGAGGTAAAGGTATATAGATGAGGGTTTCCTTGTTTGGATTATTCCTTCGATGTATTAGTCTCATGGGACCGTGACTTAAGCGTATACAATCAATCTTGCTTATAATCAGTTTTAACCTGGATTTCCTGTTTTATGATTCACTTGTTCATATCTGCCTTACTTGTGTTCTAACCTTTCTACTCTTGTCACTTAGCCATTTGGCTGTAGCCTGTTCATTGTTGGGAGGTCCTGACTCCCTTGGATTTGTATGTTCAGGTTGAAGCTTGGATCGAAGTGGAGCTGTCCACAGTAGATCGAGCTTTCTTTAGTGAGCAGGCAGACTAGCTCTACTTCCTTCGTGCCAGACTCCTCTTTTGACTCACGGGATCTTCATCCTACTCGTGAGCTTTTTGGTATCTTATTGTATATTTTACTTTTGGACTTGGTTGTGATAAAAGACATATGTAATATGTAATGTTTATCATACACTGTGATGACTTGTATATGTACCTTTTATGTTGGCATGTGTATGTATACCACGCTTTGTGTTGTACTCTGATCCCTTGCTTGTACTTTTATGCTTAGCGTATATACGTGGGGGCACTTTCTGACCTACGTATATACGTTGCAGTGACGTCCCCGTATCCGTGGAATCGGGGCGTTACAGGTGATATACATGAATCAAAGAGTAATAACAAGAATAAAGAAATGCAAGAATATCAGAATCGAATAGAGAGAGAGAGTCCAGCTCCTGGCAAGGCGTACAGTCACATCGAACACCTGCATAATAGAACAAACGTCCAATATCTGGACGTGCAAATCCAGGGTCGTCAGAAAGTGACCTGGTGAGTGTGTGTAAAAGGGAAAAGCTCGTGCATATAAACAGTGTGCACAAGATAATAACAGATAACTGCAACACTAAATAACATGATAAATAACCACTGAGAAACAATAACATGAATAAGAGTGCAGGTAAAAGACAAGTAAAACAACTATAAACAAACAACTGATGTCTAAATGTGTGACCTAACATATGTCACTAGTCTGGTATATAATCTGGTCTTTCGTACAAACATATGTCTAACATAGTATACCTATGCACAGTCAGATGATATAGTCAGTCACAATATGCTATAACCAATTTATTAACATTTATTATGTCAGCGAACACCAATTGCCACCTGTAATGAACGCATCCCATACTACGCCTACTACATGTGTCAATCAGTGTCCTAAGTTATTGAAATTAGTGGAAGAGACATTGTCCATGCTTTAGGTGGGTCCCGTACATACCCGAGACTACGGCCCAGATGCCTGGCGCTGAACCAGGCCCTACCGCCAGGTAGTCAGTAACAGTAACAATACTCACAGTATCACTGTGGAACAATAAACTCACAGTAACACTGTGGAACAGTGAACAGATGGGATGTCAGTCATCCCCCGGAACCCTGCAGTGGAACCGTAAGTCGGCTGCGCAACCTGTATCCTAGGTCCACCCAAAATACAGACACTGTCTCCCCCTTCTATTTCCCCAATCCCGGTGTAAGTTGTTCAATTACTTTATTATTGAATTTAGTAAAAACAATCAATATTCATGTTACCTATAGCACTAGGACGATACAGTGACAGTAACGATAACAGTACAGTAACAGTCAATCAGTAATCGTATACACGGTGAATAATATCAGTAATAGTAACAGTAATAGTAACCGTGTATACGATGAACAATAGGATTGTACAGTGTTATGGTCAACGATACTTTCCTATAAACTTTCAGTATCATGAACAATATATTTATCAGGTAGGTATCATGTATAACCAGTCACGTTACTTAAATGAACATGATATTTATTCAGAATCAGTATTATAATCTTTTGGGTTTATTCATTATGCATCTAGTATGTGAACATGAATAATAATTGACATGCATGAACAGTAATTAAATATGAATACTATTTAAACATAAAATAACGTCTATTAAAACAAGTTAAAAGCACTCACATGCAATAATATCGAAATACTCAATAAATAAATAAGGAGCACTCATATGAAATAATACTGAAACACTCAATGAGAAAATAAAGAACACTCACCTGGACTTATCACGAGTCCGAATATAGAAGTGGCAAATCAACTCGTTAATCTACATTCAATTTAAATAATAATTATAAGAAATATTTTAATTTTCGAGCCATTCTAAGTGATATGACTATAAAAATAATTTTACAGAGTCACATTTCAGTTTCTGATTTTATACGAATTTTTTTGAAATTTTTCTGATTTTTTTCTAGATTTTTCTGAATTAATTTAAGCGTAAAATCAATTAATAATCATAACGGGTCTGTTTTTGTATTTGGGTTATGATTTATTAAATAATTGGATTATGAGTTAGACAAGAAGATCATTTAAGAATAATACCAACAGCAACATAATAATAATAATAATAATGCTAATCATAGGGTATAAAATATTTTACATACATATACTAGTATAAATATAAATCAAAAACATATACACTTAATATGTATGCACATATATTTATACACCTGTATAAAATACATTAATCAATGATAGAAATTAAATCTAAATAAAATTAATAAAAGTAAAAATACAGTATTATTAATTAGAGGATATTACACATACTTGATTCATATTTGAACACCAAGAAAAGATTATGGAGGTGAGAAAAAATAGCTCTAGTTGATTTAATTTGGGAAGAATATCTGTCTCATGTATATATAATGATTTCTTATTGGTTATAATTCTAACATATTTTATATCGTTGCTATATGAAAATTTATAGTACCAGTTTAGATCTTGTCTCAAATTTTCTGTTTTTGTTTCTTTATTATATATATTTTCCGTTACTTCAAAAAAAAAAATCTTTCTTTCTTTTTTCTATATAAATTTTTCAAATATATTTTAGGAAAAATTCGCTACAGCCAATTTTCATAATTAGAAAAAAAACTCACCCCTATCTTTATTAGCTACAGTCTCATCCGCATCAGCATAAATTAATTTCTCCCAACCATCTCTTCTTTTATATTTTTATTTCCTTTTTTACATTTTCTCATCGAACCCCAACATTGCTCTCCCCTCGATCCTAGCCTCGACGCAGAGTAATTCGCGGATTGATCTCCACGGTAAGGTCGACGTGGGGGGTTGGAAAAGGGCGGTAAGCTCCCCTCCCGGGGGTCAGGGGGTGGAGCCCCCGGAACAATTTTTTTGGGATTGATCTTTTGTAGATCTCATTTGTTCGTACTCGCAATGAGTTTTGTTTGTATTTGTGATCAATTTGATATTTAGATCCAAAAAATATTATGGATCATTAAATGTCGGTGAACAAGCGTCTGCTGATGGTAGCGTTGCTGATATGAGACTATGACTCATGATCCCAATCCTTGATTAGAATATTGCGACTATGATCGTAATCCTTTTATTAATTAAAAAATAAGACATTTTGCGAGGATTGCGATCATTATCACAGTCCCAATATAGATTGGGAAACTGTGTTTTTGCACTAAAAATCAAGACATTTTTTTTGCGCAGCCCTAATAAAGAGGTTTAGAGCTTATATATGAATCATATATAGCCATCCTCACAGTTTATAACTGTTGGTTGCTATATTAGGTGCTTTGTTTTCATCATTGTCAGTCAAACAGGACTGTGTCGATGATACCAAACATGGGTGATGCCAAAATTACAGAAAGTTAGTAAACTCCATATCTCGTATTGATATATTACATCGTGTACCGAATCATAAAATTGAGATGTAAGTCTTCCTTCTGTAGGGGAGAGAAACGCCCTAAAGTTTGACAATCATGCTGTCAAAAATAATTTGTTGCCTCTATCTCCCGTTAGGGTTACTCTCTCTCCCGCTGCTCATTATAGTTTGTGCATTCACATAAAATCATTTTTTCAATTACCAAAATTTCATAAGTTAGAAATAATTTAAAGCCCCACAGATTTCATTAATGCAACACATATTCATTACGCAACAGATAATTAGCACCAACTCCAAGCATTTCTAATGAATCCATAAAAGTTATTAACAAAGTAACGAGTAGGAAGATTGTACCATATTCACCCATAATTGTTAAAGCCATCCCACAAGCGAAGGCATTTCAACACAACATTGCAACAATAACAACATAAGAGAGGTGGTGATGAAAACATAGTTGAGCCACCCTCATTTCAAACCATTTTCCCAGCTAACAAAAAATATATATATAATAAAGGGACATTGCTTATTTGTTAAGCGCGGTGGTGACGACTGGCGCAAATGAAGAGACCAGGCACGTCATTCATCACCATTCCCCACTCGAAATGCATAAAAATGAAATTAAAACGAAGGTTCAGAATTTCAATATAGCCTACCACATTGAAAGGCCAACACATTGAACATGCACAGATTTGACAAATTGGCCACTCACCGGTGACATCCCTAGTAACGACCACCCAGCAAGTCGACCCCGGCTCCACTGGAACTGAATTCGACATTGTAAGCCTAAAATTTATCTTGTTCTCAGAGAAACCAGCAGGGGAGATGGAGAGACCTGTGGCAACAACCAGAATAGTAAAATGGTGAGGCAAGTTTGCAGTGAAAATAATACTTAACAGGCTGGAGCCTCTGAATTCCAGGCGTTCTCTCTTTGCTGGGGCTGAGAAGGGGAGAATCTCTGCATTACAGTCGGGGATACTCGTCGCACCACCGAAGAGAGGACACCCTCACGACGAGATCCCGGGGGGCTGAGACATGAAGAACCACGGGCTCACGGTAGTGATTAAGGAATCTCAGCGGCAGTAGAGAGCGGGAGTGGCGCAACCATAATAGAGAGAGGAAAGCTGAGGCAACAAAGATAGATCGGGGGTGTTGTGAAAGAGGGAGAGGACAACATCGCGACAGGAATAGGGATATCAACGGCGGGAGTGACCGAGAGGGGACGAAATGGAGGAATGGAGAGACCACAACCGTTTTAAAGAGAGGAAAGTTGAGACGGCGAGAAAGCTCCAGTAATCATATCAAAGAGAGATCGGGGGTGTGAGAGACGGAGGGGAAAGGATCACTACGGGAGGAGGCAGATCAATGGCAGGAGAGGGCGAGTGGGGATGGCAGGCGACAGGCGAGGGAGGTCGAGGTGGCGGGAGAGAGCGACTGATCCTAAATAGACCTTGATCGGAGGTGTGAGAGTGGGAGGGGAAGTGCTCGTGGGGAGGAGGAAGGAGAGCAGCGCCATGACAGAGCGAGAAGGGATGGTAGGATGGGGGGAGGATAATTGAGGCGGTGGGAGAGGAGAGTAAACTTAAGGGAGAGAGGCTGCGAATTTATTTTTTACTTGTACTTTTAAGATTTCGGGGCGTTTTCTCTCCTAGCGGGCGAAAAAATGACACCCAAAATGCTGACATGGCTGAGCTTTCCCCAATTTTTCTTTCCTGGCAAGCAAACACGTTTTGACAGAGGAAAAGGTGAGGCCTACTAAACAGTAGTAAAAATACTACGTTTCTGCCCACTTTCGAGGCAAAACAAACATCTCCTGAGAGAAGGCCAATATGAGAGAGATGAACATTATGATTTCTCATGAAAGATGGTGATGATATTGTTTATCTAAGTATTAATACCAAGTAGTCGTTGTAGTATAGTGGTCAATATTTCCTTTTGTCCCACAATTTTTTTAAACTTTTTTAAAAGTTCTGTAATTTTTTTTTCTCTTATTTATTTATTTATTGGCATTTACTCAACGGATGCAATGCACGCGCATAAGGGCTAGTAATAATAATAAAATTAAATAGGGAAAAAAACGAGATCACCGAACACGAGAGAGAGAGAGAGGGGAGGAGCCCGAGATCTCGGTGAATGGTTCCAGATCGAGGGTTCGGTCGCCTCTTGTCTGAATCCAATTGAGATTCGGTAAGTCCAAATCTCTTCAATTATCCCCCAATTTCGAATTTAGATCTTCGTGCATTTGCGCAAAGGCGCCTGATTTGGGGCCAAACTAGCTCGATCTGGATCGAATCAGAGAGGAGGAGCAGATCTAGATCCCTTCTGTTCTTCTGCCCTTTTGAGGGGGAGAAGAGAGAGGAATCTTGGATTCAATGGCAACGGCGGCCTCGTCACCGTTCGACGATCAGACGGACGAGGATTTCTTCGATAAGCTCGTGAATGACGACGACGGCGGCGAGATCGCTGTTGATGGATCTACAACTCGTCCGGAGTCCTCGGCGGCAATGACGAGGGCATTGTCGGATCTGAGCATTGGCGGTGAGGAGGATGGAGATCGGAAGGAGAACGAGGTCTCGATCTCAGAGTCGGTTGAGGCGCCAAAGGAGGAACCTTTGGGTGAAGAGAGAGATATTAAAGAGGTTGGATCGAAAAGGCAAGGGGTGAGAGTTGTGCAATGGAGCTCCTTTGGTTCGGTTGGATTCGGATCTGAGTCGGACTTCTTTACGAAGAATTCGGAAAATGCAGCTGCAGTTTCTAATGAGCAGCAGATTGCAGATGTGAATGGAGCTCAGTACGGGGGGAATTTGATCGCAAACCAACAGACTGAAGATGTTAATAACTCTCAGTATTGGGACAATACGATTGGGTCCTCTGAGCAGCAGCAAGATGCTCAATTTTATGGGTCAGAAAATGGGCTGAGCACCGACGTCAATAATTCTCAGTATTGGAACAATGCAATTGGGTCCTCTGAGCAGCAGCAAGACACTCGATTTTATAGGTCAGAAAACGAGCAGAGCACCATTGCCAATGACCCTCAGAATTGGGAAGATCTTTACCCAGGTTGGAAGTATGATCATAGTACAGGGCAGTGGTATCAAACAGAAGGTGACACAAGTATGAATGTCCAATCCGACAACTACAATGGGAATGGTGGAAATGCGCAAGTGGGTCATCAAGAAATGGTTCAGGGGGCTGCAGATGGGTCCATTTCTGAGCAGAGGTCGGAGATTTCTTATTTGCAGCACAATGCAAAGTCAGCCGTGGAGACCGTGGTGGAGGATTGGAGTCAAGTTTCTCAAGGGAACACCGGATACCCGCCTAACATGGTGTTTGATCCCCAATACCCTGAATGGTATTATGATACTAACACCAAGCAGTGGTATTCACTGGAATCATACAATCAGACTATTCAGAATATGGCTGGTGAAGTCCAGGATCAGCCGAGTCAAGTGAATGCTTCGAACTCCATTGCCGGCAGTGAAGTTGGTCAGTTTGAACAGAATGCCGTACAAGGTTTCTATGGGAACCATGACGGAAGTCAGGATTGGAATGGTTCAGCTAATGGCTATGCACAACAGAGCATGTGGCAGCCAGATACTTCCATCAAGAGTGTATTAAGTTATGCTGAAAATCAGCAAACTGGAAACTTTTTCAGGTCAGGGAATGTGGCTAATCATGCTGATCAGCATAGAAGTTTTAAGATGTTTGAACCTGTTGCCGGCAAGAGTTTTAATAGCAGCAATGGTGCAACTGGGTTCAAAAGCTTTGTTCCTGCTGAGAATGTGTATCAGTTCAGCCAGCCGAAGGTGCAGCAAACTCTGCAAGTCCATTTATCTCAGAGCTATTATACTGATCCTAACTCAGTCAGTTATTCTCAGCAGCAGTTTCAGAGTACAAATGCATCGCATTCTCAGTTTGCAAATGTGAATGAAGGACGATCGTCAGCTGGGCGTCCCCCACATGCATTGGTTACTTTTGGATTTGGTGGGAAACTCATAATCATGAAAGGTAGCAGCTTTCTCGGCACAACATTAGACCACGGTAGCCAGGTGTGGCCCCAAACAGTTCACTCAAAAAAAAAAAAAATTGCCTGACTAGACAATTTACTTGCAGAATTTGTTTTCCACCCCAATTTCTGGGTTTTCGAGTCTTTTGGGCACCAGGACTGATTTTATTTTTGCATACATTATGCAGGATACTGGCAGTGGAATAATTTCAATTCTTGACTTGATGGAAGTTGTGATGGATAAAGTCGATGCTTTAAGCAGCATGAATGGTAGCTGTGGGTACTTCCATGATTTATGCCGACAGTCCTTTCCAGGTCCCCTGGTGGGTGGGAATGCTGCAGGAAAGGATGTAAATAGATGGATAGATGAGAAGATTGCACACTATGAATCTTCCGCAATGGATGTGAGAAAAGGAGAAGCATTGAGGTTGCTTCTTTCATTGCTGAAGGTATCCTGTCAGCATTATGGAAAGCTTCGTTCTCCCTTTGGTACTGATCCTTCACTCGAGGTACATATCGTGCTGATATTCGTGATGCATCTTATTGTACTATAATGGTTCATTATGAAATTTTGTTTGTTTTTGTAATGTTTATTGCCATTAACCTGCATATATTTAGGAGTCAAGTTCTTCCATCTTTCTTCTACATTTCTTATTATATTACTGCCTTCTGTTAAGTTAAATAGTCAAGTCTCATATAAGAATTTTCGGTCTCCAGAACCTGGTTTGGTGATTGGCCTTGTTTGTATGCCCTATATTTCTCAATAGTGGCATATAACTGATATAAAATTGAACTTGGTATAATGGTTATTTCAATTGTTTAGTAACCTTCCATTTCTTTTCTCCTTTTTTGGCTTGTTTACAGAATAATACCACAAAGTTTCACCCTTTTCTAGATAAATACCTCACACTACATTTTTCTGCACAAAAGCACCTTAAAAGTTTTTTTTTAAAAAATGTCCATATGGTGTTAACAGAAAATGGGAAGTTGCCATATTCTCCTTTGCTGAAAATTAGGAATGTTTGGTATCCCTTTTAATGCATAAGGGTTTGAGATATTTGAAAACTAGGAATTTAGAGGGTTATGAATTTGGCATTAGGGTTATTTATTTGGTAATATCACTCATTCTCTCATGGATAGAAAAGAAAGTCCAACTTCACCCAAGAAGCAAACATTGATCCCATCACACATCTTAATTTTACATCCAATTTGTTTTCTTAATTAACATTTTTCATCTACTTTGTCATTCCTAGACCCAATATTTCTATTAAAAAACTCATTAGAACCTTAATCAAGAAGAGATATTTGAAATAGTAATGAATTCTACAAGGTGATTGACTTTCTAGAGGTTGATTTTGAATCTTTGATGGACTTTGAGAGGAGATGGAGCTTTTGAGAGGATGGCGGCTTACAATGGGTGTAAGTTTTTCTTTTCTTCTTTTTTTTCCCCTCTTCCTTTGAGTGGTGGGTTTTTAATGGGTTATTGATGTAACGTGGGCAGATCACAATCACCTTCAAATTACAATTTGGGAACTAGGGTTTTGACAAGAAAATAGAAAAGAGAAATTAGAATTAGAGATAAGAACTGGATAGATTTGGGCTTCACACCCTTTGCACTATGGGCTCACACCTCTTACACTACGGGCTTCACACTAAACACTCAAGAGCACACTCAAGAAGCTTTAACTGGAAAACTTTTTAATTCATTCATTATCTATCTATAAAAGAAGTCTAGGGCCTATTTATAGGCTTTACAAAGGGCACTTCTAGGGGATAACCAATGTAGTACTAAACATTCACATAAACAGGAGACAACCACTCAAAATAAACTAAGGCATAAAAAATATCCTCATCATTTCCTCCGGGGTGGGAGAAACTCGACCCTGTCGAGTAAAGTCTCGCCGCGCGAAGCATCTCAATCGGGCCAAGGTGGTGGCCGTGGCAGCAACACTGGTACATCACGTCGAGACTAATGTGATGGAGGTAGAGCCGGCTTCCGTGACAAACGGGTAGCCGTCGACGGGAGCTCGGGCCAGATACATACATCATGACAAGTCAACTCTGTTCCACTGAAATTTAACCCACATATCAAGATACCAATCTCCTGTGAAATTGGCTCATGCAGAAAGATCTACAAAGGATCATACACATCAGGCGATCTCAAGAAAATCGAGGCCCTCATAGCTGCCAAAAGTTGTATTAGCTCCATGGTAGGCTCTACTGGAAGATTTACAAGGGTCTCAATAGGCAGCTCTACAACTTTCGTGGGCCGTGAGGAAATCTTTTTTTATAGTAATACCAACTCAGTAGCAACTTCTGGCCCTGGCTCTGGCTCATCATTAACTTGTCTTTGGTTCTGAATCTTCAACAACCTCTGCTGTCTTGCTCTTTAGAATCTTCATCATGCCAGCGAGAATCTCCTTACATTCAGCGACTGGTCACTGAATTGTGGGATCTTGAGGTGTGGAGCATACCGAGTATGAAAAAGGTCTTATAATACCAATCAATCTCGACAATTGATGTGACTGTCTTCTCACCACTAATAAGCTTCTCCAGCCAGCTTATTTGGGTATAGTGGTACTTCTGCGCAGGTATCAAGGAGAAATATCTGAAGAAATTTTAAGTTGATTTTTCTGACTTTTCATACCCATCATGATCATTAGATCTCCAAAAATACGGAAGAGCTGCATACATGTCCCTTTCAATCTCTTTTTCATCACCACAGTATATATGTATTTACCATAGAAGTAAAACTTCATGAATAAAATTTAGTTCACAAAGATAAGTGGCTATCTAAGAATCTCAGTGGCTCGAACTGGACTCAAATCGAGCTGAAAATGTGGCCTAAAATGCGGATTTTCTTTTGCAGAGACAGTACCGGCACCAAGCACTGGCTCGTGAAGGTCGGATCTACTGCTCAAGCGCTACGAATTCTCTTCAGTGGCTCTCACGAACCCAAGGTTTCGAACAGAGCTCGAAACGGGCTCTGAACTATGTCTGTGCAGGCTACAGGGAACATTATAGCTCAGAGAGCTCAGTGAGCCACTGACGTCAGCGTGGCTCGGGGTTGGCTCGATCTGAGCCGACGGCTCCGCCTTTGCTCGAGCTGCGGCTTGTGCTCGGCTCGAAGCCGGCTCTGCGAGTTGCTAACGTCAGCCGCTCGTGAACAGTGACAATTTGTTTTTTGTTCTCTTTCTTTTTTTCTGTTTTCTGTTCTTTTTTTTCTTTTTTTTTAAGATCCCTACATCTGGGGTTTGAAATAGATCTAGGATTTGGAGGAGATGGAAATGGAGAAGAAAATATTGAAGGGGATTGGAACCAAGAGCTCTGATACCAAACTGATGTAATACGGGCGGATCACAATCACCTTCAAACTACAATTTGGGAACTAGAGATTTGACAAGAAAATAGAACATAGAAATTAGAAATTAGGGTTTAGAGATAAGAACCGGATAGATTTGAGCTTCACACCCCTTGCATTACGGTCTACACACTCCTTACGCTATGGGCTTCACAGTCAAAACTCAAGAGCACACTCAAGAGGTTTTAACTTGAATTTTTTTAATTCATTCATTGTCTATCTATAAAAAAAGTCTAGGGCCTATTATCAGCTTTACAAAAGAGCACTTCTAGTTATCCTTTTATTCTTCTTTAGGAGGTAGGTATTGATGGGTTCTCCTTTCTCTTTCCTAAAATTGGAAGAAAACAAAAAGAAAAACAGATGGGTTCTCCTTTATCTGCGAGAAGTTGACACTTTGATGGGTTCTTCATTTTGATGGGTTCTTTTTTCTTGAAATATAAATTTGAACGGGTTCTTGTTTCCTTTTGTTATCTACTTGGAGATAGAAATTTCTGAAGTTACAAAAACTTTTAAGGTATTTATATTCAGAAAAATTCAGGACAGAGTATCTATCTAATAAAGGGTGAAACTATATGGTATTATTTTCTGACTTTAGCCTTTCTTTTATAAGGAGGACAGATACTTTCTGCCCATAATTTTACTTGATATATTGAAATGACGAAACATGGTTCGTTTGGAATCTAATATACAATGCACAAGAATATTAAGTATAGCAGCATTAGGAGGCACACAGAGAACATGCACATCCCCTAACTCGGAAGCCGCAACAGATGTTACTTATCTGCAATGTTCAGCATGGAGAGATGTGCAACTTCTTACACTTTGACTTCAGCAAACTACCTCCTAGAGCAGAATAGAGCTCAAAGACACTGACACACTATTATGCACGAAAATGTAGTTAAGTTTTTTTATACAACAACAACTACTAAGCCATTTGTCCCAAGTATTTAGGGTAGGCTACATGAACCAAAAAAGAATTACGCTGGATCGGGCACATGGATTAGCTTTCTCCACTCATTTCTATCGAGCAATATGCCTTCACTAAAACCTTTAGCCTCTATATCTTGTTGTATTACCTCCATCTATGTTTTCTTCGGTCTTCCCTACGCTTTTTTAACTTGCCCTAAATTGATACGCTCTACTCATCGGACTGGTGCATCTGTAAGTCTACGTCGCACATGAACAAACCATCGTAAGCGATTTTCTCTCTTCTCTTCTATAAAGCTACACCTATCTTAGGACGAATATCCTCATTTCTCACCTTATCTCTCCGCGTGTTACCACACATCCAACGAAGCATGCGCATCTCTGCTACACTCATCTTCTGGGTATGATATCTCTTTATAGCCCAATATTCTGTGTCATATAACAAAGCTGGCCTAATAGTAGTTCGATAAAACTTTCCCTTCAGCCATAACGGAATGTTACGATCACATAAAACTCTTGTTGCGCTCCTCCATTTCAATCAGCCGGCTTGGATCCTATGGTTGACATCACTATCGATCTTCCCATCCTTTAGGATAATAGAACTCAAGTACTTAAAATGACTGCTCATCGGTATTTCTTGTCCATCTTGTCTCACAATACTATAATCTCAGATTCCCTGTTTACTGAATTTATACTCCATATACTCTGTTTTGGCCCTACTTAATCTAAAACCTCGAGATTCTAGAGTTTGCCTCTATAACTCCAATTTGACATTTACCTCAGCTCTCGTCTCATCGACTAGGATGATATTATCAGCAAATAGCATATACCATGGTATCTCATCCTGAATAGCCCTAGCAACCCTTACCCACTTTTCACTACATCCGGGCTCTGATGTCGCGCGTCGCTCAGTAGGGGGACGCCCTAACGAAATTTAGTTCTTGGTTCATGTTCATAGCATGTGACAATATTTTACGTTGGCTGTCACAGACCTACCACAACCCTCCTCCTTTATCTTGGCTTGGGACAGACAGTGAACGGTGCACTGACGGAGTTTAGTTAAGTTTTTTATACAGGTTATATAATAAAATTGAATGCAAGCACAAAAATGACTGATGAAGCAATTACATATAATCAAGAGAAAAAAATATTAAATGATTTCTACAAGGAAGAAGGCATAATGGGTGAAAGAGAAGTAGATACGAATCTGTAATTTTCGTTAAATATGAGAATAATTTGAGTTCTGTCATTGCAGCGTTAGATTGGAAATGAAAAACCAAAAGAGTTGATAGGTTTTGACTTTTGAGGCATTTGATTCTCAATTCTTTTCGATAGTATGCCGAACATTTGATTTAAATTATAAGAATAATACTTGAAAACCAAGAACTGACTTATATGCTATGTTAAATATTTAAATATTTAAATGATAGCTAATACTTTGAAAACTAAAACTTGACCTAAGGTTTTTAAATCAAAAGATTATACACTTATAAACAGAATTTTAGGAATCCACATCTTTTAATACTTCAAAAATCTTTATTCTAGAGGTAAAATTGATTAGTCTATCAGCTAATAAGAGCTGTGAGAATATTCGGTTGTTGGAAAAGGGTATATGGAAATGAAATAAATGTTTCGAAATTTAGGGTGACAACATTGATGGAAGGAAAAAATTTTCCAAAATTTGTGAGGGCCGATGACCCCGGCTGGCCCCCTTTTGCTTCCTCTCCCGGGAGTTTGCGTGAACATGATCTTTAGCCTTGTAAACTAGTTTCAGTGCTTCGGTGTATGGTTTGAATAAAACCAACGGAACCCAAAGTTCAAGGGGAGCCAAAAACTTTGGGGCCCACATAATATGCATAATATAGTTTCATAAGACGGGTTTCACTTTTATCTTGACGATACATTATACACATTGAAACCCTTAATGAATCCCATTTCTGTTATTTTTTGTTCATATAAGAAAGTGCCTTCAAGGTTTTAAGGGTTCAATCTGAAATTTCAAAGTCAACAACAATGAAACTCGTTTTATGAATTTTAAAGGTATATCTAATTTATTCTTAGTCAACAACTTCATTGGTTTCTCCAATTCAAGTTTTAGTGCCCCAACAAAATCTGAGACCTAAAATGCAATATTTAGTGGTTCCATGAAACCTAGACTTTCAAGGTTTCTTAGTGGTTCCATGAAACCTTTTGAAACCTGAACTTTCAAGGTTTCATCAGGTTTTGACAAGTTTTGCCTGCTACGGGACCCATTAGAATATAAAAATATAACCCCAATCTTCACCACAACTTCGGAGTTGTGGTGCAGTGGCAACGACTTTAATATGTAATAGAGCAACCCAGTTCAATTCCCATCGGGTGCGCATTTAAAAAAGAATTTAGAAACAAGAATACGATTGTGCAAAAAGCCCAGATTTCGGCCCTTAAAAATGCTACTTGACCTGCAGGGCATGTTAGAAAATGAATATATTATCCTCAATCTCACCGTAACTTCAGAGTTTTGGTGTAACGGCAAGGACAAAAGTCCCTTGTCCATTTATTAATGTGTTAGTGGAATCATAATTTCTTAGAAAAGCATCCTTTCTAGCTAAATTTAGTTTGTCTAGAAATTCAGGAAATACAGAAGATAATAGGTTTTCTCTTTGGTGAAGAGTGGGGGAGGAGGATTGATGGGGACATCACACCAGTGTTAATTATCTTTTTATGCCTTAGTCTATTTTTGAGTTTAGCCTTTTCTTTTATTATAAAACTTAGTCCCACATCGGTTGTGATGGGGAAATTCACTTTGTAAGAGCCTATATAAAGAGGCTCAACTCAATGAATAAACAGACAATGATTAAATAAAAACTTTTTCCAGTTAAAATTCTCTTGAGAGTGCTCTTGAGTTTTGGGTGCGAAGCCCGTGGTGCAAGGGGTGTGAAGCCCGCGTAAGGGGTGCGAAGCCCAAAGTTTCTGGTTCTTTCTCCAACCCTAATCTCTTTTTTTTCATTTTATTTATTGTAAAACCCTAGTTTTTCTTTTTTATTTATATTCGAAGGTGATTGCGATCCTGTTTTACATCAATTTGGTATCAGAGTTTTGGTCCCAATCCCTTTCGAATTTCTTCTCTTCCCCAAATCCTAAATTTAGATCTGAATCTCTAGATCTAGATCTACTTTGTAAAAAAAAAAAAACGATTATTGTTAGATCTAGATCTAAATCTACATTTAGATCTATTTAGATCTACTTTGTAAAAAAAAAAATCGATTATTGTTACATTTTGATCTAGATTTACTTTGAAAAAAAAGAGAAAAGAAAAATAGTAAAAAAAAACAGAAAAAACAGAAAAACAGAAAAGAAAAAAACAGAAAAGAAAAAGAGGGAAAAAACCCAAAAAAAGGAATTTTAAAAAAAGGTTACTGTTCACCGTGAACAGTTATTACTGTTCACCGTGAACAGTAATTACTGTTCATCCGGTTACTGTTCACAGTGAACAGTAACCGCCCATCTCCCACCCCAACCAGTCTGGAGTCTGTTTCTCGCCCGTTCGGAGTCCGTTTTGAGCTCTGTTCGAAGCGTTGGGTTCGTGACTGAGCCCTGAAGCCATTACAAAGATTTTATAGCACTTGAGTAACAGATCTGACCTCCACGAGCTCGTATTTGGCACCAGTACTGTCCCAGCAGCAGAAAATCAGTGTTCCGACACATCTTCAGCCCAATTTGAGTCCAATTCGAGCTACCGATTTATTGGGTAACCTCTGATCTTTATGCATTAAGTTTTATTCATGGGATTTTACTTTTGTGGCAAATACATTTATACTGATGGGGATGAAAAGGATGTTGAAAGGGCATGTATGCAGCTCTCCCGTATTTTCGGGGTTTTTATGATCAAGATGGGTACGAAAAGTGGGAAAACCATCTTGAGAATTTCTTCAGGTATTTCTCCTTGACACCTGCGCAGAAGTGTCATTATGCCCAAATGAAGTTAGCTGGAGAAGCTTATTGGTGGTGGGAAGACCATCATATCGACTGTCGAGATTGGCTTATCCTACAAGAACTTCTTCATACCGGTATGCTCCACACCTCGAGGGGCCACAATTCAGCGATTTGATTGCTGAATGTAAAATCCTCGCTGGCATGGTTAAGATGCTAGAAAGCAAGACGATAAAGGCTGTTGACAATCCAGAATCAGAGCCAGAAGTTGATGACGATCTAGAGCCAAAGCCAGAAGTTGATGATAAGCCAGAGCCAAGACCAGAATGAGTCGGTGTCACAGCAAGAAGAGGTTTCCCCACAGCCTATGGAAGTTGAAGGTCTCCCTGTTGAGACCCTTGTAGATGTTCTAGCGGAGCCTACTTTGAAGGTAGTACCACCGTTGGCAGCTATGAGTGTATCATTTTTTTTGAGATCGCCTGAGGTGTACGACCCATTGCAGATATATCTACAGGAGACAGGCTCATAAATGATTAGGGTACTTATGGTGCAAAGTGCAATCTGTTCAGTTTTCATCATGGATGACGTGCCTCAGTCTGCTATTGGTGTCTTGATCAAGCTGTTATCTTTTATCGCTCCGACACGGAGACCAGTTCCACCTCCACCACCTTGGTCTCGATGTGATGCATTAGTGCCACTGTCACGGCCACCACCATAGCCCGATTGAGATGCTTCATGAGAGGTGTCCTCACTCGACAGGGTCGACTCTCTCCCACCCCGGGGGAAATGATGGGGACATCACACCAGTACTAATTATCTTTTTATGTCTTAGTCTATTTTTGAGTTTAGCCTTTTCTTTTATTATAAAACTTAGTCCCACATCGGTTGTGATGGGGAAATTCACTTTGTAAGAGCCTATATAAAGAGGCTCAACTCAATGAATAAACAGACAATGATTAAATAAAAACTTTTTCCAGTTAAAATTCTCTTGAGAGTGCTCTTGAGTTTTGGGTGCGAAGCCCGTGGTGCAAGGGGTGTGAAGCCCGCGTAAGGGGTGCGAAGCCCAAAGTTATCTGGTTCTTTCTCCAACCCTAATCTCTTTTTTTTCATTTTATTTCTTGTAAAACCTAGTTTTTCTTTTTTATTTGTATTCGAAGGTGATTGCGATCCTGTTTTACATCAAGGATGGGTGGCTCCACTAGTGTATTCAAGGTCATAATCTTCAAGGGTTGATGACACGGCAACATTGAAATGGACACGACATGGGGACACGCGATGAATTCTTAAAAAAAACATGACACGTGTGTCGGACACGTTTTGGCCAGGACATGGCTCCATGATAGGAGTGTCCGGTCTACATAGGATTCAACTTCTTATTTCTAGGATAAAGATAAAGAAAACGAATTACATAGAGAATTCAACACTATGGTTGTGACCTGTGATTCAGCATACCATTTTATTAAGAACAAACAAACGCCTGCTACAAATATTGAAGTTTGTAAATTCACAGATGGTTCATTATTCCCCATGAGTGCATATTAAAAGAGCCTTGCTTTAGCAATGAGGTGAGGCATACCTATGCTAATTGTTATAGTCCTGAGATCTTTGGACTCTAGATGGTGATTGCGTGGATTGACTTAGCAAAGAAGTGTTTGACTTAGTTATACGTATTGCACAACAGATCCTCTAGATGAATGATCCAAAACTTAATTCTTTCAAATTTGATTCTGGTTGGTTACAGCAGAGTTCGTTGTCATTAGAAATTAATCTCACAAAATTGTCTGTTTGATGTAGCTTAATAGAAAGTTTGATGTTGGCTAACAATTTTCACAAGCCTGTGATTTTTTACGATGATTTGGTGGACATGACATGTGTCACTAACGCGAAAAATTTCTAAAATCATGTTTTGTAGACGCAAGGGTATTTGGCACAGTACATAGAGATGTCATTTTGTAGTTAGAATATTTATTATCATAAAAATTCCAATTATTGTCATAAAAATCAAATGCTTGCTATCCATAAAAACATGAGTTCTTATTAATGGCAGGCGGGAGTCATATTTCAAGCTTGGGGCAACATTGTGCATAAAAAATTTATGTATCAGTTTCCCTGCGTAATGTTGCTTCTTATCATTCATTTCTTTTCACTTGATAGGGAACTGATGGTCCCGAATCAGTTTTAACTCAGCTTTTCACATTTGCTAAAAGAAACAGCGCCCGTCCGAGAGATCATGGTTCCTTCACTCATTGCATGCAGAACTTTCCTTCCGAAGGACATATTCAGGTATCTTCTTGCATAAATATGTTTGAGCTACTTACTTATATATAAGATATTAATATTTGCCACTCATTTCAGGCAACTGCTGTTGAGGTGCAAAAATTTCTTGTTTCTGGTAGAAGGAAGGAGGCCCTCCATTGTGCACAAGCAGGTCAGTTGTGGGGACCAGCTCTTGTTCTTGCAGCACAGCTTGGTGAGAAGGTTTGTGCCATATATCAATATCTTTTGTGTGATTAGAACCGTGTTAATTTTGTTGTTGCTTTTCTTCTTTGCATAAGAGGAAGACAGTTGCAATTCTTTCCCCCTCTAAAGCCAGCAAGCTCTTTTTTGTCTAATTGGTGCAGTATTATGTTGAAACCGTGAAGCAAATGGCGCAGCGTCAGTTCACATCTGGATCGCCTTTACGAACACTGTGCTTGCTAATTGCTGGGAAACCTGCAGATGTGTTTTCTACTGACAATTCCACTAGTACTGGTTTATCTGGTGCTGCTAGCGTACCTAAACAGACCAATGAGGTGAAGCATTAGCTTTAGTATTCATATGGTTTATGTTGCTTTTCTATGAGTTTCAGCAATAACCGGGGACAGTCTATGTAAATCTTCAATATCTTTATCAGAAGGTTTCTACCCACTCAATTATGTGACTGATATTGGTCTTCTGTGAGGCTTTGATTAGGTTATAATCCTTAAGACACCACACCAAGAGGATATTGACTAATGGCATCCTGACATTTGAGCTTCTCCACTGACAAATGATGGCATTTGTCGTCTTTACTGGATATCAACCTGATTTGTATCAGGAACTGCTTTGACTGATTTGGAATGTAATGTAGTAGAGTTGAATAATTGCTTTGCACACTCATCAAGCATGCTTTTATGGGGACAGGTTCTGGGTAGCATGCTCGATGACTGGGAAGAGAATTTGGCCATTATAACTGCAAACAGAACAAAAGATGATGAATTGGTAATGGTTCACCTTGGAGATTGTTTGTGGAAAGAAAGAGGAGAGGTTTGTATCTTTTTCCTGTATCCCTTGGTTAGTTAATCAAATCTACTATTAAACAATTATCCTTCTTTCCTTACAAAAATTTGTGTTGCAGATAACTGCAGCACACACCTGCTATCTAGTTGCAGAAGCAAACTTTGAATCATATTCTGACACTGCAAGACTGTGTCTTATTGGTGCAGACCACTGGAAATTTCCTCGAACTTATGCCTGTCCTGAGGCCATTCAGGTTGATATATTTGGCTTTACCTTCCCTTCTCTTGTAGGATGATCTTTTATTCATGCATCAGTATGTTTTGTGGAAGAAACATCTGACACATTCTCTTTTGACTGGAGCTACTATTTTGGTAAATTTGCTGTTTCCATGGGGTGCTTTTCACTTGTGTGGTTTGACAAGTTGAATGCTAGGACACCCAAGGTTAGCTACCCCAGAACCAATTAGTGTTTATACTTCTATCATCATGAGCTTGATGTTGTCTTTTTAAGACTAAACCAATCACATAGGCTATACCAATTAGTAAATTCTGTGAGGAAACACTGATTGTTTACTTATTTCTAACCTTCATGCAAAACCAATCACACAGGCTTTTCTGCTTGCTTACAAGTATTATGTCACTCGCTTCAGGTAATGACTACTTTCTTTGAAAAGCTACTGCAGATCTTCATATGCGACAAATAAAGTAATGGATATATTTTATCAGGACTAATCTGCTTTTATGTAAGATGTGACTGTTGACAAAGGTTCATACTTCATATATTTTGAAACTTAAAAGGTCCATCCCAGCATATTAGGAACATAACAGATGCACGCGAACCTATCACAACTTTACTCTACAATGCGTCTATGTTGTCTTAATAATAAACATAATTAGTATAGTGTAATGGTCAAAATTTGACCCTCTTCAGGATGATAACAAGTGTTCCAGATACCGAGAAGTCCACAACTCCCAGAGTCCAACCCGGAGCCTCCGGCACTTCTAACCTTCCAGTCATCATCCGTCCCGAAGACCCTTCCATCTCGGAGCCACCTCCCACCATTTCGAGGTCCCTTCCACTCCGACCACTCCGAGGTCCTCCCCGACCTGAAGGCCCCAACTCCAAACCCGAAGCTCCAACAAACAGATCGTTCAAGATCTCTGTCGATACTCAAGCAATACCTTACTCCCCTACGTGCCTAACACGTAACACCCTTATAAAAATGAGCACTTATGGGCAGTGACATATCCCCTGCATGTAATCTCACTAGCCAGCACCAATAGTCACAGCCGTTACAATAAGTTCGACACGTGAAAATCATGCGGTTACAACGGCCTTATAATTCCGTCTCCAACACCGGCATCCTGGTCAGGTATGTATGATCCTTCTCCTTGGAAGAGGGGATCGCTTCCCTAATTCCCAGAGCATACAAACATACACTCATAGAGACACTGATGGGAAATTGAACGGTTCAAATTTAATAGGATTTAAGATTTTATTTAAATTTAGATTTTAGTAGATTTGATTTAGATTTAGAAGTTATTTGAATTAGATTTGGATAGATTTGAGTTTATCAATAATTGCACGTATAGTGCACGCTTGTAGGCTATATATAGCCATGTAGTGAATTTTGAAATTAATGATGATTTGAATTAAAATTTGGTTCTCTTGTGTAAACTTGTGTTATTTGGTTTAATCTCATAGATTGAATTGCGATTCATGATTATATCCAATCCCCAATTTCATTGTTCTTTCCCAATTCCACCAAATCCCCACCACAAACCCTAATCTCCCATCCGTCCCATATGTGTCAGAGCCGAATTCCCTGAAAACAATTCAAAAAAATAAAGAGAAAAATAAAATAAAAAACTTTATTGTTCTGTGAATAGTAACAGAAGCTACTTTTCACTCATCATCCTCCGTCGTCTTCACCATTCGAGGCCAACAGCAGCAACAACAATCGCCTTTGTCATCTCCGTCACCCAATCTCGCCGACATACCATTGCCGACTGCAAACAAATACTGCCGTCGATGACTTCATCTCAGCCTATACCGCATGAGAGGCCAGGTCCTCCCTCTGCCATCTCGACGACAACATATCAGATCAGCGTCGTTCGCTGCAGCCATCGACGCCGACGACCTTTCCTTCCTACAACACTTTCGACAACTGCATCTCCACTCGAACTCATCGCCGACAGCACTCACTGCATCCACAACCGCCATACATATCCTCGTCTTCGCCATTCGACCTTATCGGAGCTCTCCCCATCCTCTGACCTCCGCCGACTTTAACATGGCTCTCTACTCCACCACTGCCATTGTAGGAGCTCCCCCACCCTTCATCGACCTCCGTTGCCTTCGATAACACCCTAGACTCCGCTGCCTCGTCAGATCTCGTCTTTACTATCGCTAGACGTTACTGGACGCTTCCCCGTCTTCCGATCTGTCGCTATCCGCCTCGCCGACCTCCACCACCGCCAGATCCTATCGTCGCCATCAAGGACTTGCAAGCTTTAGTTTCGAACAGGTCGGTGAAGGAAAAGTGAAGGTTATTGGGTTGCGGGTTTTCATTCTCCAAACCCGAATTTAATTTTGAATTGGGTTTAGGTTGTCAACCTGATAACGACCGAGCCGAGGCGAACCCGACCAGGTCGATAAGCCGCCAGAGTTGCTGAGAAGCGCCACTGACATCATCGGCTAGTGCTAGCGTCAGCGACTCGTCGAGTCGACCTCGAGCCGGCTCGAACCGCGGCTCAGACCCAAGCTGGTTACGAGCTGACTCAAGCCGCGACTCAACTGAGCTGCACTGTTCATCTGCTCAAGCTGCGGCTCAGTTGAGCCGCCACCGTTTACTGCAAAGCACAACTTTGTTCCGAAGTCCGTTTCAGGGCCGTTCGGAGTCTGATTTGAGTTCTGTCTGAAGCGTTAGATACGCGACTGAGTCCCAGAGTTACTGAAAAAATTTCATAGCAGTTGGATAGCAGATTTGACCTCTACAAGCCCGTGTTTGGTGTCGGTATTGTTCCTGCAGCAGAAGATCAGTGTTTTAGGCCACATTTCCAGCCCGATTTGAGCCCAGTTCGAGCTGTTGAGATTCTTGAGTAATTTCTGAACTTATGTACTGGATTTATATCATGGGCTTTTACTTTTGTGGCTGATATATCTGTACTAAGGGTGATCTAAAGCAAGTGGAGAATAATATTTATGATGCTGTCCCGATTTTTTGGGGTTCTTATGACTGTTATTGTTACGAAGTCTGGGAAAGCAATCTTGAATTTTTCTTCAGTTATTTTGTTCTGACATCTAAGCTGATGTACCACTATGCCCAAATGAAGTTGGTGGAAAAGCTATATCATTGGGTAATATATAATTACAAGTTTTGTCGATATTGATCTCGATTGCAAAGTTTTCTTCGTATTCGGTAAGCTCCACATTTTCTTTATGCATCTGAGGCAGATTGCAAAGACCCAAAAGTTAAGCAAGAGCCCAAGCTCGAAAGCCGATCAATCACCGATATCTGCACCGAGTTTCAGGAGGCCTTAGAGAGACTTTAGCAAGTCAGTCTGCAAAGATTGACGCAGATTCAAACCTCTAGTCCTTGTCGAGCCTGACGTTTTTAAGGAGCCAGAGTCAGAAATTGTTGCTGAGTTGGTGTCACTGCAAGAAGAGATGTCCTCACAGCCCACAGAAGTTGAAGGACTTACTGAGATCTTTGTAAATCTTTAGCAGAGTCTACTATGAAGCTAGTACCATCTTTGGCAACTATGATGACTTCATTATCTTTGAGATTACATGATGTGTATGATCCATTGCTGATCTTTGTATAGGAACAGTTTCTATGACGCCCTAATCCCGATGGTACGGAGACGTTACTGCAATGTATATACGCAGAGCAGTAATACCCTTGCGTATATACGCTAAGCAACAATACAGTACATGAGTCAGAGCACGGAAGTACGTTGTATTATACATTCCAACAAAATATTACAAGTATTCAGTTATCACAGACTATGATTTAATATTACATCAATATTACATCACTCAGAGGTGCAAAAGTAAGATTTACAAAATACAAAAGAACTAGGAGATGCTCATGAGCTGCAAAAAGAAAACTCTCGCGAGTTGGACAAGAGATAATAGGCTGGGAAGGATCTACTGCTGATCCGCCTGCTTCACGAGATAAACCTGGTCTTCTGTGAAGGGATCTACTTCAGTCTAAGCTCGGGATCTGGTCAAACATGTCTAGGGTTATCATAAACAACTCAACGAGTGCGTAAAATAAAGTTACATGGTGTGCTCAGGCAAATACATGTGTAACGGAAAATGTGTCGCGCATTCAAGTTATGCGGACATCGAAAAATTACCATAAATAGTGTAGTAATAGAATCAATACAAAACTGAGTAAAGGCAACCAAGTCATTATATTGTTATTATTATTATCAATTTTATTATCACTCGCTCGACTCGTATGTCTATGTATATGTCCCGTATGGGTAACCCAAGGTTGTTTATTGGAAACTGATGGGGAATCAACGAATCATTTTTATAGTGGGCCTCGTGCATATCCAGGACAATGACCTCAAGAGCATTCGGTACTGAGCCGGAACCGACCGCTAAGTCGTAAGGGTCTTATTTATATGCCCTGGATGGATAGAAATTGGAATACGGGTGCCAATACACCCCATCGAAACACCTGGTAGCCCTCAGGTAGAATCGAAGTTTCAGTTGCACAACATTTAACCATTATAAGCACGTACCCATATTGATTCCATAAGTTTCCCCCATCCCGGTGTAAGTTCAATTATTACAAATTATGTTCGTGATAATCAGTTTTACGGGGATTAACAAGAATATAATAACAAGAGGAACGGGAATGATTGCACGAATATGATATCAGTGTCAAGTCCCCGTAAAAAGTAATCAGGTGATGGCATGTCAGGTGTCAGATGTCAGGGTGGAGTACAATAACACGACAATCACATGATTACAATATTATAAGAAAAGAGTGCAGGAATCATTTCAAACTCTCCACAACCATTTAATAAATCATAACTATTACAACCGAGCGGAGCTAGTAAGCAGGGGAATAAAGTTAGCGGGCATCTCTAGATTCTAAACTCGCTCAGGGCTAAGCTCGCGACGTTGAAACGTCTAGCTAACGCGCATAGTGAAGCCTTCATGCGGTGAAGCGACGTTGAAACATTAAGATAACACGAGTGACGAAGCCACGCTCACGACATAGCTAAACACATGATTGACTTAAGCGATGAATTGCTATACTGTCGCACACGATGGATCTATGCTTAAACGAGTTCAGTTATAAAGCGCTGGGCGCTAAGCTCGCCTTCCGGCAGAGCACGAAAAGCCCGGAGGCTAAGCCCGAAGGCTGAGTGAAAACTACAGAGTGGTTAAGCTCATTCCTTGCATCTACCACTAAACTCAGATGGTACGAGGCCAATTCCTATCGCGTAGCCCGGGAACTGAGCTGGCCTGGAGGCCGAGTAAGTACCTGCTGCAGAAATGTTAGTACCAACACAAAACAAGTATCGATTATATTATTACAAACATTCATCACAGCGATACAATTATTTCACCGACACAATTACAAATTTACAAAATCAACGATACAATATAGATACACAAGAATACACAATATGCACCATCGAAGCGGGGAAACACAACATAAAGCAAGAGCCCTCGCCTCGTCGATGACCGAGCACGAACGACCGGAACTTCGATAAAACTTCAACGGGGAGAGAGAGGAGAGAGAAGTAAAGGGAGAGCTAGAGAGAACTAGAAAGAGAGAGATAGAGAGGGGCGCGAGAGAAACGGAGAGAGAAAGGGAAAGAGACAGAAAGAAAGCGAAGAGCCAGAGTGAGCGAGGGAGAGCTTGGGGGAGGGGAGAGCATGCGTTGGGGGGAGAGAGTTAGAGTTCAGAGGAGAAAGGAAGAGGGAGCTGCAGAGGGGGTGGCGCTGCCGTCTGGGGCCCGGTGGTGGCCGGTGGCGCTGGCATGTAGCAGAGGAGGGGGAGGAGGAATTGGGGTGAGGATGCCGGTGGTGGTGGATGGTGATGATGGTGGTGGGCTCGGCCTGGGGGAGAAGGGGGAGGAGGTTAAGGAGGTGGTGTTGGTGGTTGTCGGTAGGCCTGTCAATGGGTTGGGTCCGGACCCGACTCGAACCTGACCCGATTAAGCGGGTATGAAAAGGGCTGCTCTGGACCTATACTCGTTTACCCGTATACCCGATTATTAAACAGGATGGGTCTGATTTTACTTGAACCGGAGCCGATTACCCATTTACCTATTTCAAAACATAAATAAATAATACTAATATAATTAAAATCCTAGAGATCTAGGCTCCAGACTCCATGAGTAAATGATCCCTTTATGCTTTAAGTATTGAAGACTGTTGGTTGATTAGTGGATGATCCTATTGCTATGTTTCCCCAAATAAATTAGGGGGCCTTGCTTTAATTTTTTTTCTTTTTTAAAGTCTTTCATCGAAAATTTTCCCTCCACCTCTTGAACCTTGTTGCATTTCATTCTTTATTGATATTAAAACATGTTTTCTTTCTTTTTACAAAAGTTTTTCCCTCGTGTGTTTTTGTTACTGTTTTTGTTTATGTATCTTTCTTTTTTCTTTTGTTATTGGTTCAGGTAAACGGGTCTGGACCCGCGGGTACAACGGGTCCGGGTATGGAAACCCACCTTCTGGACTCGCGGGTAAACGGGACGGGTATGGTACCCTCTTGGGTAAACGGGTCCGGGTCTGGTACCACCTGTACCGCCCCAAGACCTATTGACATGCCTAGTTGTCGGTGTGCCGCGTGGCCAGGTAGAGGTGGCGCGATGGTGGTTCTGGCCGGAAAAGAGAGGGTGAGCGGAGGTGGAGTGGAGGTGAAGGTGGAGGAATGGTGGTTTTTTTTTTGTGTGTATGTGTGTGTGTGTTGGGGGTGGGGGGGTGGGGGCTGGTGGAGGCTGTGCGCGGCCTGGCTGGACTTGGTCACCGAGGCCAGAGGGGGAGAGGGCCTGAGGAGGTGCGCCGGGGGAGGTGACCGAGGGAGCGTCGGAAAGAGGTGGCACAGGTAGGAATGGGCTGGGCTGCGGCTATGCGTGGAGGGAGTTGGAGGAGGATTGGGCTGGAGTTTTGGCCGGGGTTAGGTGGCGCACCAGAAGAGCTCGGGTGGTCGGTGGAGTTTTGGGCTGGCCGGAGGTGTTGGCTAGGGAAGACGATGGGGAGAGGGAAAGTGAGTATAAGTGTGAAAGTAAGAGCGAGAGAAATAGAAGAGGGGGTAGGTGAGAGGTAGGTGGAGTTGATGGCGATTGGGGGAGATGGGAGGTGGTATAGGGGATGGGCTTGGGGGAAGGTGATCGGCCAACTTAGGGAAGAAATGGGCTGGGCATGGGGGAGTGGGGAAGAAGAGGAAAAAACCAAAAAGAAAAAGAAAAGAGAAAAAGAAAATAAGAGAAATAAAAATAGAGGAAGTAAGAATAAATAATATGATAATGTGGAGGGCTGGGTTCCTGGCCTCTGACTAGACTCAAGTATGGGCCTAGGCTCAGGCCTAAAGCTGGGTTCAGGATCTACAGAATACGAGTTCCATGCTAAACAATAATGAAATAAATACAAAAAAATAGAATAAATATGAGCGAAAAATTGAAATACATATTTGGGTACGTATCCCGGGAACAGGGTGTTCCAACCTACCCACTTTACAAAAATTTCTTCCTTGAAATTTCGATAAGGTGAGAGGCGCCTAAAGATAAGAGTTGGCAAGGAAAAAAAGGGTAAGGTAAAGGTTTAACAACTCGGGGATCAAAAAGTTAGGGGTAACGTTCGCGGATGACGTCTTCCCGTTCCCAAGTCGCTTCACCTGGACTGTGCCTGTTCCATGACACTAGCACCAATGGAATAGCTCGATTCTTTAGGGTCTTAGCACTTCGGTCCATTATAGCTATGGGTTGCTCGATATAAGACAGATCTTGCTGTAACTCCAATTCTGA
The DNA here is from genome assembly GCA_038442645.1 of Agave tequilana. Lineage (NCBI taxonomy): Eukaryota > Viridiplantae > Streptophyta > Magnoliopsida > Asparagales > Asparagaceae > Agave > Agave tequilana. The sequence continues at coordinate 81,744 of JAVJIF010004318.1, read as the reverse complement.
ATGGTTCAATACGTGGCTCTTATCCCCGAGATACCCCCTTAGCTGAGACATGTGGAATACATCATGGACTCCTTCCGAGGATGGCGGTAACGCCAATCTATAGGTCACTTCTCCCACTCGTTCCAAAATCTCAAAGAGGTCGATATACCTTGGACTTAGCTTTCCACGCACCCTGAACCTGATCACTCACTTGGTCGGAGATATTCTCAAGAAACGTGCTCACCTGCCCTGAACTTTAGCAGCCTTCTGCCAATATCTGCCCAACTTTTATGCCTGCTCTGTGCTGTCTTAAGGTATTCTCGGATGATTTTGACCTTATCCACTGTCCGAACTATAACTTCCGGCCACAAATGTCTTCTCTTGCCAACCTCATCCTAACATAATGGTGACCTGCACTTCCTACCGTACAGAGCTTCAAACGGTGCCATCTTGATACTGGCCTGGTAATTGTTATTGTAGAAATCTGTCAGATGTAAGTGATCCTCCCACGATCCCTTGAATTCTATCATGCATGTTCTCAACATATCTTCTAGGATCTGATTCGTCCGCTCGGACTGCCCATCTGTCTCTGGATGATAGGATGTGCTGAATTTTAGGCGGGTCCCCAAACTTTCCTGAAGACTTTCTCAAAAGTGTGATCTGAATTTGGTTTCCCTGTCCGACACAATACTGGCCGGAATTTCATGTAAGCGAACTATTTTCTCCTATGTACTTGTCTGCCAAAATTTTTGTAGACTGCCCTATTCTAAATGGTATTAAATGTGCTGACTTCGTGAGACGGTCAATAATTACCCGTACTGCTTTGTTCCCTTTCGGACTGCGTGGTAGTACTGTGACAAAATTTATGGTGATATGCTCCCACTTCCACTCTAGAATCGGTAATGATTGAAGAAGTCTGACTGATATCTGGTGTTCGGCCTTCACCTGCTGACACACTAAACATCTTGACACGTATTGTGCGATTTCTCTCTTCATTGCATTCCACTAGAAGTGCTGTTTCAGATCTGATACACTTTGTTCCTCCTGGGTGTATAGAATAAGCTGAACTATGAGCTTCTGCTAAGACCTATCGAGTCTCCCCTTGAGGCGCACAAATCCTCTTACCGAAGTAGAGTGCACCGCCGTCTGTATGAATGTGGACATCAGACCTTAATCAGCTTCCACTTGATCTCTGAATTTTTGTAATCTGAGGTCTCCTTTCTGAGCTTCTCTGATCTCTTCCATCAAGGTTGGTCGGATCTATAATGCCATTAGCTCATCTGTTGCACCAGTCCTCCGAATCACTACCAAGTCCAATCGTCTCATCTCCTCAAGTAACATCCTTTTGCTGAGTGAGTTGCACTGACATGTTGGTTTCAGGTTTTGACATGTTGGTTTCAGGTTTCCTGCTTAAGGCGTCGGGCACCGCATTGACCTTACCGGGATGATACTATAAGTCTTGTGTCATAATCGGCCATTAATTCGAACCATCTTCTTTGCCTCATGTTCAATTTTTTCTAGGTGAAAATGTACATCAAGTTTTTGTGATCAGTATAAATTTGCACTTGGTCTCCTAACAAGTAATACATATCTTCAATGCAAAGATCACCGCTGCTAGTTTTAGTTCGTGTGTTGGGTAGTTCCTCTCATGTGGTTTCAACTGTCTGAATGCGTAAGCTATCACATGTCCATGTTGTATCAACACACATCCTAAGCCCTTCCCGGATGCGTCACTGTATATAACCATCCCTCATGTTCCTGAGAGTGTCCTCAAAATCGGGGCCGTGATCAACTTGTTTTTCAGCTCTTCGAATGCAGATGCATATTCCTCAGTCCACATATACATTTTTCCTTTCCTGGTGAGCTTGGTCAACGAGGCCGCAATCTTAAAGAAGACTTGCACGAATCTTCGGTAGTATTCGGCTAACCCAATGAAGCTCTTGATTTCTATTACTGACTTTGGCATCGACCAATCCTTCACTGCCTGAATCTTACTGGGGTTCAATGTGATTCCTTCCTTTGAAACAACATGGCCCAAGAATGTTATGCTCTCCAGTCAGAACTCACACTTGCTTAGTTTGGCATGGAGTTATTCCTGTCGGAGTGTCTGTAATACTACTCTCAGGTGTTTGGATGCTCTTCTTCGTTCTTAAAGTAGACTAGAATGTCGTCGATGAAGACCACCACAAATCTGTCCAGGTAGGGCGAAAAGACGCTGTCCTCAGATTCATAAAAACTGCTAGGGTGTTAGTCACTCCAAATGGCATAACTAGAAACTTGTAATCACTATAATGAGTCCTAAAGGCCGTCTTCGGGATGTCTTCCTTCCTCAACTGATGGTATTCTGACTACAGATCTAACTTCGAAAACACTTGGGCTCCGTAGAGTTGATCAAAGAGATCATCATTCCTCGACAAATGGTGCTTGTTCTTAACGGTGACCTTGTTCAATTCCCTGTAGTCGATTCACAATCTGTTGCCATCATCTTTGTTGTTTGCCAATAATACCGGTGCTTCCTAAGGTGAAGCACTTGGCTTAATCAATCTTTTGTCTGAATACTCCTGCAGTTGTGCCTTCAATATTGCCAATTCTGTATGTGAAATCCGGTATGGTGCTTTGGAGATGGGGCTATTTTTGGAATAATGTCGATGGAAAACTCCAAAGCTCTGGAAGTCCTGATATCTCCTCAAATACTTTCAGAAACTCATCCCACACTGGTATCTTCTTTGCCTTGACTTCTCTAGTGTCACGGTCTGTTTGACTCTTCCTCCCGGTAGACTTGCACTCTTCTATGAATTGAAATTCTAGCTGGTGTGGGATTCTGAAGATTACTTTCTTGTTCCGACAGTCGATCTCCGCATGGTGCTTGCTGAGCCAAGTCATGCATAGGATCACATCATATCCTCCAGTGTCTAATACGAGCATATATGCTTCCAACTTCGTGTCACATAACTCTACAATGCATGCTTTGGATATCTTATTAGTAGTAACTATTCCATTTGCCGTACAAATTTCCCATTGGTCATTCACACACGCAAGGGGTATATAATGCAAAGCAACAAATCTACTTGATATAAAACAATGTGATGCATCAGAGTCAAAGAGGGCTAAAATGGGATTAGAGTGGACCAATATCTTACCTGCCACTACTTCGAAGCCTCGGCTTCTTTGGCGGTAAGTTAAACGCTTGACCTCTCCTGCGTCCTATTCCGATCTTTGCTCCTCTCTGGGCTTGGTTGCATGCTTGACGCTGAGGGGGAAGTGGGGCTTCTCTGCCTGTAGGCCATGTGTTCCTTCTTATTGTCGATGCCAAAAATGCTGGAGGTGCTGCTTGTGCTGGAAGTGATGGTGGTGCTGGAGCGACATTCCATGTTCTCTTGAACGGACAATCACCCATCGAGTGATTGCCGGATCCACATGCCAGACACAATCCGTTAGCCATTCAGCAGGTATTTCTGGTGTGTTCGGGTTTCTGGTAGTTTCCGCATACTATCTGCTAAGGGGGTAGTTGAAGTGGTCATTTGGCTAGCGGAGCATCGATGTGTCTGGCTAGATTCCCTCTACTTGTCTGCAAAAAGGGCGCTTCACTACCTTGCTTTGTATTTGGCTCCTGCTATTCTTTTCCAGTCCCCGCTCTACTTCTCGAGCTATTGTGAGGATCTGAGAATATATCTTCAGTTGTTGGGGGTATTAGGAGCATATGAATATCCATCTTCAGGCCTTGTTGGAACCTGCTGGCCCGTTTCTTCTTCATATGCTACCATGTAAGGTGCAAACCCGCTGAGTCGTAGAAATTCTTCATCGTATTTCTGCAGCGTGTTCATCTACCGATCAGTTCCATTGTTGCACCCTAATAAACTGTTCTTCCATCTCGTTTTGTGCTGTTGCAAGGAAGAACATCTTGTAAAAGCTTTTTGAGAGCTGGTCCCAAGAGATGGGTTTCTCTAGTCTCGCCTCCTCAGCTGGCCACCAGGTCCTGGCCACATCTTTTAGCTGTATCTTGGCTACTTCAAACTGGTTCTCATTGGGAATTCAGGCTGCTTTCAGAAAATTGATCGTGTCGACCAACCACTACTCGGCGTCTAAAGGCTTCTCAGTACTTGAAAACACGGCCAGCTGCAGTTTTCGAAAGTCTGACACATTCCCAAGCTTCTGCTTTCGGGGCAAAGTCAATAGTCCCTGTTGTAGGAGCTGTCTGCTGTTGTTGATTCTCCATCATACCCTGGAGTATCCTCATCATATTGGTATTCTCCCCATTAGGACCATCTTGGGAAGGGCTCGCTCTTTTACGACTTCCCCGTCTTTCCATGACTTGAGTTGGTCGAAAAGAGGACGGGAAGGAGCTAGAAAATGAAAAAAATAGGTCTCAGGATTCAAGGAATGGATATCTAGGATGTAACAAATAACATCGTATTTGTGATTGGAATATATAATCATGACTCATGTGACCCAGTTGCAAATTAATTTCACATTATTCTGTTGACTGGTTATACTGAAGGTCAGAGCTTAGGCTCTGATGCCATCCTGTAACGCCTCGATCCCGCGGGTACAAAGACGTTACTGCAACGTATATACGCAGGGCAAGAGTACCCTCACGTATATACACTAAGAATCAGTAAAGTACAGGAATGAGAGTACGAAAGTACGTGATATTATATATTTAAAGAAAATATTATAAGTATTCAGTTATTACAGACTGTGATTTAATATTACATCACCCAGAGGTGCAAAAATAAGATTTACAAAATACAAAAGGATTGGAAGATGCTCACGAGCTGCAAAAAGGAAACTCTCGTGAGCTGGACAATAGAAAATAGACTGGGAAGGATCTACTGCTGATCCGCCTGTTCCACGAGATAAACCTGGTCTTCTACGGAGGGATTTACTTAAGTCCAAACTCCGGAATCTGAACAAACAGGTTCAGGGTTGTCAGAAACAATCTCATGAGTGCGTAAAACAAAGCCAAGTGGCGTGCTCAGGCAAATACATGTGTACCAGAAAACGTATTGTGCATTAACGTTATGCTAGCATAGAAAAATTACCATAAATAGTGTAGTAATAGAATAACACAAAACTGAGTGAAGTGCAACCAAGTCGTTATATTGTTATTATTATTATCATTATTATTATTACTCGCTCGACTCATATGTCTATCCGGCGCCCCTGAACACATGCATCCACATATGGGTAAGCCGAGGTGGTTTATTGAAAACTGATGGGATCAACTAACCATGTTTATAGTAAGTCCCGTACATATCCGACCATTGACTTCAAGAGCATCTGGTACTGACCTGGAACCGACCGCTAATCGTAAGGGTCTTATTTATATGCCTTGGATGGATGGAATTGTAGTAGGGGTGCCAGTACACCCCACCAAAACACTGATAGCCCTCAGGTAGAATCAAAGTTTCAGTTGCACAACATTTAATCATTATAAACACGTACCTATATTGATTCCATTAGTTTTTCCATCCCGGTATAAGTTGTCCAATCATTACAGATTATGTCCGTGATAATCAGTTTTACAGGGATTAACAAGAATATAATAACAGAAGGAACGAGAATGATTACAAGAATATGATATCAGTGTCAAGTCCCCATAAAAAGTGATAATCATGAGTCAGGTGAGGCATGTCTGGTGTTAGATGTCAGGGTGAAGCACAATAACACGACAATCACATGATTACAATATTATAAGAAAAGAGTGCAGGAATTATTTCAAACTCTTCATAACCATTTAATAAATCATAACTATTACAACCAAGCGGAGCTAGCAAGCAGGGGAAAAAGTTAGCTGGCAACTCTAGATTCTAAACTCGCTCGGGGCTAAGCTCGCGACGCAGCGACGTTGAAACGTCTAGCTAACGCGCATAGCGAAGACTACGTTCATGGTGAAGCTAACTCACACGGTGAAGCGATGTTGAAACTTCAAGCTAACACGAGTGATGAAGCCACGCTCGCGGCGTAGCTAAACACATGATTGACTCGAGCGTTGAAATGCTATACTGTCGCAGACGGTGGAGTTACGCTCAAACGAGTTCAGCTGTAAAGCGCTGGGCGCTAAGCTTGTCTCCCGACGGAGCATGAAAAGCCTCGAGGCTAAGCCCGAAGGCTGAGTAAAAACCATAAAGTGGTTAATCTCGCTCTCTGTAGCTACAACTAAACCCAGAGGGTATAAGACCAATTCCTATTGGTAGACTGGGAACTGAGCTGGCCCGGAGGCTAATTGGGTACCTGCAGAAATGTTAGTACCAACACACACTCATATATGCAAGAATCGACTATAATATTACAAATATTCGTCACACTGATACAATTATTTCGCCGATACAATTACAAATCCAAAGAATTAACGATACAACACAGATACACATGGATACACAACATGCACCCGTTGAAGCAGGGAAACACAACATAAAGCGAGGGCACTCGCCTCGTCGATGAACGAGCACGAACGATCAGAACTCCGATAAACTCTGACGGGGAGAGAGAAGTAGAGAAAGCTAGAGAAAGAGAACTAGAGTCCTAAAGAGAGTCAGCTAGAGAGAGAAAGAGAGATAAAGAGAGAAAGAGGGGGCGTGAGAGGGAGAAGGAAAGAGCCTGGGGGAGGGGAGTTATAGGGAGAGAGTTAGAGAGAGTTCAGAGGAGAGAGGGAGAGAGCCGCAGAGGAGGGTGGTGCCGCCATCTGGGGGCCTGGTGGTGGCCGGGCAGTGCTGGCACACGACAGAGGAGGGGGAGGAGGGTGGGGGTAAGGGTGCAGGTGGTGGGGATGGATGGTGATGGTGGTAGGCACTGTTTTAAATATCGGGTGATATACCAGTGTATCGGCCGAGATACCAGTATTTTATTCAAAACGATACGATAAGTGTAAAATTTTACCTGATATCATTTTGGACCGATATGGGTCGATATATCGGCCGATATCCGAGATGAAAATATCTGGTATATCGCCACGTGACGCATTTGAAGAGCTTTTACAAATGCATTTGAGAAGCTTCTATAAAAGGTAAAAGGTAAGTATCCCCTGTGAGTTTATAACCCTAGACTTGTTTTAAGTAATTTCATATGATTTATGTAGGTAATTACATGTAATTTCTTCATCTGGTTTGAGTCCAATTTGATGTCCCGCATTTTGTACCATATCGCGATATATCACCCGATATTCGGTATACAGTATATAATTTTGTCGACCGATATATCACTGATATCCGATATTTAAAACATTGGTGGTGGGCTCAGTCTGGGGGAGGAGGTTGAGGTGGTGTTGCTGCTGGTTGTCGGCGTGGTGCGTGTCCAGGTGGAGGTGGCGCGGTGGTGGTTCTGGTCGGAGAAGAGAGTGGGTAGAGGGGAGGTGGTGGACTGGAGGTGAAAAGGTGGAGTGGTGGTTTGTGGGAGGCTGGTGGAGGCCGTGCGCGGCCTGGCTGGACGTGATGGCTGCAGCCAGAGAGGGGAGAAGGCACGGGGAGGCATGCCGGGGGAGGAGCTGATCGGGGAAGCGCCAAAAAGAGGTGGCGCAGGTGGGAGTGGGTTGGGCTGCGACTGTTGGGGGAGGGAGCTGGAGGAGGATCAGGCTGGGCTTAGCTAGGGTTAGGTGGCGCGCCAGAGGAGCTCGGGTGATTGGCGACGTTTTGGGCTGGCCGGAGGTGTTGGAGTTGGCCGGGGAAGACGATGGGGAGAGGGGAAGTGAGTGAGGGTAAGTGTGAAAGTGAGAGTGAGAGAAAGAAGAGGGGGTAGGTGAGAGAGGTAGTAGGTGGAGTTGATGGGGATTGCGGAGATGGGCGAGTGGGCTTGGGGGGTAGGTGGTCGGCCAACTCAAGGAAGAAATGGGCTAGGCATGGGGGCGTGGGAAGAAGAGAAAAAAATAAAAGAAAAAAGAAAAAGAAAATAATAGAGAAATAAAAATAAATGAAGTAAAAATAAATAATATGATTAGGTGGAGGGCTGGTTCCTGGGCTTTGACTGGACTCAAGTCTAGGCCTAGGCTCAGGCTCAGAGTTGGGTCAAGATCTACAGAATACAAGTCCCATACCAAACAATATTGAAATAAATACAGAAAAAATAAAATAAATATGAGCGAAAAATTAAAATACGTATCTGAGTACGTATTTCGGGAACGGGCTGTTGCAACCTACCCAACTTACAAAAATTTCGTCCTTGAAATTTCGTAAGGTATGAGGCACCCACGAGAAAAGATAAGGGTTGACAAGACAAAAGAGGGTCAGGTGAAGGTTCACCAACCCAGGAATCAAAAAGTTAGGGGTAACGTTCGCGGATGACGTCTTCCCGTTCTCAAGTCGCTTCACCTGGACTATGCTTGTTCCATGACACTAGCACCAATGGAATAGCCTGATTCTTCAGCGTCTTAACACTTCTATCCATTATAGCTATGGGCTGCTCGGTATAAGACATCACAAACGAGAGCAAGCTGCTTTCGACTGTGAGAATGCCATTCGCGAAGAGGCATTGAAGCATTACAACGATCAGCTCCTGACGCAGATTGATAGTCTCTAGAACACCCAGACACAGACGCATTGGAAATTGACGCCATAATTGAAGAATTTCCCGACATTTACGATGAGTTAATCCAAAGACGAATCGAGGAGGCTAAGCTGCAGATCCATAGTCGTTCAATACTCAGTTGCCAAAGTCTCTGACTCTCCTCTCTCCAAAGAGATTATGTAGTGCGAGTTTCTGAAAAAGTTTTCAACTTCAACCTTCGACTACTACTCCAGAGTGAGCGGCCCGGTTCAACACATTAGACATTTTCAGGACAAGATAGTGTTCCACTCCCGTAATGATCCGCTTATGTACCTAACTTTTTCACAACCTGAAAGGTGTGGTTTCAGATTGGTTCTACTTCCTGCCATCACATTCTCTCTGCAACTTTGAGGAAGCGACCAAGGCATTTCACCCAATACGCCTCCTGCCGAGAAGCCAAGAAGAACAATCATCACCTCCTATCCGTCAAGATGAGACAAGGTAACAACCTCAAGTCCTATATCAGTTCCAAAGTCAGCTTGTCAAGGACCCAACTACTATGAGGATGTATTTGCACTCACATTCATCAGCAGATTACAGATTTCTCACCCCATGTACAAGCACCTGCTGAAGCACGTCACATGGGTGAGTGCAGTCCTGTTCTTAACTTTACATTTAATTGGAGGAAGCCATGAATAGTTCATTTAATCACTCTCTCAAACGCAGCAATGATGGAGAAAAGATGAACTCATAGCGCGAGATTCTGAACCATGCCATCAACTAGAATCAGGGGCAACCCGCCTTCAAGAGACGAGCTCTCCCGATTCTCTGGCCAAGTCTGCTGCAAACCTACAAGCTGACAGAGCACTTCACTCCGCTGTGTCCCCCATCAACGAGGTCTTCAACACCATCAAGGACCAACGAGTCAGACGTCTGAAACCAATTCAGTACGATCTCACACTCCCTGGAGTAGATCACTGTTCTTACCATGACGGTAAGGGGCACAATACCATCCACTGCCGAAGCCTCCATAAGTAGCTGGAAGAGTTCGTCCGCAAGGCTTCCTTAAGAATACATCCTCACTCCCGAAGCAGCTACACAACTGAGCGCTCTGCCCTCTATCTAACCACAACACATAATCACTCAGTACAAAGCGATTGAGTGATCCGATCCTACTTACATAGACAGGGCAGTACCTCCATCCTTTCCCCCTATGTCTTAATTCTATGTATTTTATTTCCGCGTTTAATAAAATTATATATTTGCTCCTAATCATTGTAGTCCTACCAAGTTCGTCGCTCCGCTGATGGGTCTTACTCCACTCAGAGATGATTGCAATCCCAACTCCGTTGATGGGTCTCACCCCCTCGGAGTCCAATGTTTGTACTCTCTGTTGACGGGTCTCATCCTCACTCACTCGGAGGTGACAATGCGAGCAGAGTTTACGAGCTCCCTCTCAATTAGCTCATGGACAGTCGAAACCCTCCGCTGTGGGTCACATCCTCGCTCGGGGTCCCTACTCTGCTGACTCTGTTGCAGGAATATCTTCTCTTAGAGTCTCCGTTTGATGTTCTGTTGATAGGTCACACCTCCACTCGAAAACACAAACATTAACCTACGGGCTCCTCTTATCTGACCCACGAGCAGATGACCCCCGACAGTTTTCCTCTGTCAGCGCCAACTCTGCTGCTGAGATTTTTCCTACTCTGAGACTTGGATCACCGCTCTGCTGATGGGTTCTACCTAGGACTGTAAATGGTACTCGAAAACCCGAAAACCTGATCTGAACTTTTACTAACGGATCAGGTTTGGATCTAAAAACTAGACCCGAAATCCTTATCGGGTCAGGTTTGGGTATTATTGTTTCAAACCTGAAACCCGATAAAAAACCTGAAAAGAGAGTAACTGTTATAAAATGATAGTTATCATCATACATTTCACTATATTTAAATTAGTAAAATTATAAAATGAGAACTTGATCTTATTATTATAAAAGTAAAGTATATAAATTTTCATTTTGCATCTAATAAAATTGAAATACAACTTTAAAAATAACTCTCATTGGAACTTTAATAACCTATTTAAAATTCAAATCCGCCCGAACCCGATAAGAAAGAAGAGATTCCGATCCGAACCCGAGTCCGAACCTGAATTCCTTATCGGATTCGGGTTCGGATATGGCATGGATCCGACCCGAACCCGACCCGTTTACACCCTTAGTTCTATCCCCTTCGAGTCGACGCATCCAATCTACCGATGAGTCACACCCCCACTTCAAGTCCCTACCAAGTTCACAGTTCCGTTGAAGAGATTTTCCCCACTCGGAAGCAACCGTGTATCCAACTTCGCTGCTGGAATTTTTCTCACTCGGAGATCCAGGTCGCCACTCTGCTGATAGTTCCACCTCCATTCGGAGTCGACGCGTCCAATCTGTCGATGGGTCACACTCCCACTTCGGAACCCTACCAAATTTGCAAATATCGTTGATGGGCTTACCCTCACTCGGAAATAACACCGCAGGCTTACCAAAACACTCCAAGCCAACCGACCCTACAGGAGATGCAGGTTAAACACTTTGAAAAGGTATGATCATTCAGGTATTATCCGAACATAAACTGCTTTTATTCCGATAACGTAGTCTTTGCATATGCATGCATGTATTGTTTATCTCGGATTAACATGAAATATGTATATCTAGCCTATAACCGCACAAGACATTTGGTATATACATGAGAGTTTTCTTGTTTTGATTATTCCCTCGATGTACTAGTTTCCTGCGATTAAAAGTTAAGTATACATAACTTTGTTAATCCACACTTAGACTTTCATTGCATTTATTGTGTTATATCTAACAATTGATTTAAGATGTTATGTTGCATGCTTGTATCCACATTCTCTATCCCCCCGCTGACGGGAATGTCCCCCGTCATGATCCCAAAGCTTGCATATCCCCCTGATGGGATTTTCTCCACTCGGAGACGGTAACACGAGCACCCGCCTGCGGGCTTCCTCTCGGTTAGCTTACGGGCAGTCGAAAACCCTCCGCTGTGGGTCCTAACCCCGCTCGGAGTCTACTCTGCTGTAGGGATTTTTTCCTCCCAAAATCCAAGTACATAGCTCTGTTGATGGGATTTCTCTCACTCAGAAGTAACTTTGAACCCAGCTCCAATTCTGGGATTTTTTCCACTCGGAGGTTTAAAATTTGCAGATGGCGCTGATGGGATCTCTCACTCGAAAACAACAGCATAAACTCTCCGAATCACCCTGTTGCCAACCAGCCACACCAGAGTTAGATCGACACTCCGAAGAGGCACGATCATACCAATCTCAAAAGCCAATGGTAAAATAAACTAGGCAAGATCTCAACATTAACAATTTTCATTCTAAAATATTTCCATTCCGAGTATTTTCCATTAAATATATTTGATTACATCTGATAAAAGTAATGCAAATCCCTTTTATGTATCTGTGTTTCGCTTTTGAAAAGGAGTACATATGACCCAAATCTGATCCATCCATTCTGATACCATTAACAGCTCCCGATGCTGAAGCAACAAAGATTTGCCCGACGGAGAATGCTTCTAGGAAGACACCATCCTATTGCTCGTGCTACTATCTGGGGAGCCCACTTCAGTGAAGAGAAGACGAAGAGACCACAGTCGGAGAGAATGTCTCAACTTGGGACACCTCTTCCTTTCCACTTCCCACACTCCAAAGCAGCCATACCGACGCCATAGTCCCCCTCGCGTCGGAGAAGGTCGAGGACTCTCAGGAAGCCCTTCGGGAGAGCAGTATATGATGTTTGACGAGGTGGGCTCCAGCAAGACATGCAAGACAGTGAGTCTACACCCAGTATCGCCTAGAAGAAGTACCGTTACTAGACAGAGAGAATCCAGATCACCAGTAGAGACTCCAGACTACTGAAGGGAAAAGCCATTATCCCTCGGCTTGGATTAACTGAAGCCCCATCGGTTCTCCTGAGCCTCCCCTGATGGTGGCACTCTGTCATAATGGCTAATGCGCCATAACAATCCCTTCACGACAACTAATGCGACGCATCTACTAGACTTATCAGAAGAGAGCCTGGTCACCATCTCCTCATCTTCCTTCCTTTCCTCCATTCGATGAAGCAAAGAGAAGGCAACATGACGACGCAATAAGGAAATAAATTAGGGTTCCGAAGCAAGAGTTTTTTGAAGAGGACAGAAGATTTCCTCCCATAGATCTCTCTCTATTTATGAACGGACGAGAAGCCCAACCACTTTCAATTCAAAATTTTCAATTCTTAAAAAGTCGGCCCACAATTTTTAGATTTTCAGTCAACAGTAAAAGCAGAAGATCAACCGTCATTGTCAAAATTATAAAATCCTACCATCCCAGTCATTATGACATCAGGATTGGAAGAGACGCATGGCACAACCTTCTAGCTGCTTGATTCGACAACTGGCATCCAGCTGTATAACAAATAATGAATTTCAGAAGTTCCGTAGTGATTCGAAGAGATTCGGCACAAACGTCACGATGAGTTTTAAAGCATTTACCTCGAGTATCTTCGCTTCCTCGACTCTCTTCTGCAAACTCTGACAAGTGAGGAAGCGATGGGCATCTGTAGTGATCAAAATTTGACCCTCATCAGGATGATGGTACGAGTCGCAGCTACAGAGAACTTCCACCGAGAAGTTTACAACTCCGAGAGTCCAAGTGTCCAACCTAGAGCCTTCGCCACATCTGACATTCCCGAAGTCATCATCTATCCTGAAGACTCTTTCATCTCAGAGCCACCTTCCACCATTCCGAGGACCCTTCCACTCCAAGGTTCTCCCTGACCTGAAGGCCTTAACTTCAAACCTGAACTCCAACAAACAGATCGCTCAAGATCTCCGTCGATACTCAAGCAACACCTTCCTCCCCCACATGCATAACGCGTAACGCTCCTATCAACAAAGACAGTTATGTATAGTGGCAGATTTTCTGGCATGCAATCCCACTAGCCAATGTCAAAAATCATAGTCATTGCAACAAATTCGGCACGTGAAGATCGTGCAGTTACAACGGCCGTATAATTCCGCCTCCACGACCGACATCCTAGTTATGTATATATAATCTTCTTCTCCTAGGAGGAGAGGATTGCTTGCCTAATTCTCAGAGCACACACATATAGTCACAGAGACACTAGCAGTTTCCTCTACCACCAACACATCTGCAGTTTTCCTCTTAACGGTCCATTTCCTACCAGTCTTCTTTACCATTCCACCTGCTGATTCTCACTCCCGAGAGTCTTAGTCCGGCACCACACCGGTGTTCCTAAACTAAAAGGTATCTCTTCTTCCGTGTGCTTTGACAGGTACCACCCCCGGGATGGTAGGTTCGATTCATAGTGAGCCGATTTTTATCCGCCACACAAAGAAAGTCTAGATGATCATAAAATAGAACATGCTATTTATGGAGTCACAAGTGTGGGAATCTGGTCTGTTTATGGGGGAGTTGTGGTCCATTTATGGATGGTAGATGATTTTTCTTAATATTAACAAAGGTACGTAAGTAAGTCAGAGGCTGCCCCGTTGCGGAAGAAACTGAAGCATGATGGGGAGTTTAAATTAGAGGAAAGTAGTAACAGGCTTGGATTTGTGTGATAAGAATTTTTGACAAAATAAATCATATGAGAAATCTCCCTCAGGAAATGAAGGTCTCGGACTCCAGGATGATCCACAAAGCCCACCCAATTTGATGCAACAAGGCTATTTTTTCTTATAATTATATATATAGTTATTTACTGCAATATAGATGAGGCCTTTGTGCCTGTTGTCATGATATAATGTGATCAAACAACAACTACTAGATTAGGAAAATTAGGCATGCTACCGATTTCAGACTTGATGAATTCATTCTAGTTTAGTGTTGGGATAAGAAACCAGGATGTCATCAAGATTTGATAAGAGTTGAGATCACCGAACTAAAAATGAACACCATAGCTAAGAAATGGATATGTTTGACCTTAAATCATAGTGAAGGTGGAAAATAAGGTGATGCACCTCTGGAGAATTATGCTTTCTTGACGGCAGCTGATCTGAGGAAAACACCTTGCTAAACATGCTGTATAATATAGATCATAATATGTGGCAGTAAAGAAAGCATAAGCATGAGATCAAGGGAGTGTAGGTATAAATGTAGTAGCGCTAGGGAGCTAGTAGGGTCATAGAAAGATCGTATTAGGATGAACTTTTAACATCATTTGGCTACATGCTTATATTTTGCAGATACTGCTCTCTTGATAACAGTTTAAAAGGTGATTAGTATGAATAAGAAACGGAAAGAAAACTAGGATGGAATATGAAGAATTTTCTGGGAAACTTGCAAATCCTGACAACCCAACTGGATTAAAACCCAGTGGAAAGTTGTTTTCCTGTAAGAATAAAGTTGCTGCTCCAAGAGAAGTACAGATGATGCTGTAAGATCATAATATCTGGCATGTGTTGAACCACTAGCATAAGTTATAAGGGAATGAGCTGTAAAAAATGCTACGGAATGAGTTTGAGTAGTGTCTTGGGAAGATTGCATTAGGATGAACTTTTAAGATATTTGGTAATGGCATTATGTATTGAAGATATGCCCCTCTTTGATAAAGCTTGAAATTTGATTAGCATGAATAAGAAGTGGAAGGAAACTTGGGATGGAAATATGAAGATTTGTCTTGGAAACTTTCAAAACCTGAGAACACGACCTGGGTAAGGAACGAGCAGTAAAGTTGGTTTAGTGTAAGAAACTGCTTCTGCATTTACACATCCTGGAGTGTCCTTATGCTTTTAGCCACTTGATGTTTGTAGGCTCAATATTTCATAAATATTCAAATGATTCTTCAATGGACACATATCCCAGTTTCAGTTCATGGAAACATGGTGTACGATTAGATTCTATGATTTTTCAGTACGGACAACTGTGTTGTATTTGACACTTGTATGGCGAGTCCCAGATGGGTATTATTGAACATATACAGTATTTGATTTTTAATAAGTATACATATAATTAACATATATACAGATACCTGTTTGATCTGCAATTGTATGTGGAAGGACCCTAAGGAGTAAAATACCGAAAAGAAGAGGCAGGATAATGTCAGTTTTGCCACGAAAATGCAGCATGCTCATCATATTTTACATTTTTTTTATGTAAATAATGGCGGACACTTTGATTGACTATGTTAAGATTCTTAGACTGAGTCACCTGTGTGCCTACAGCGGACAGAGGTATATGAGTACTCAAAGGTGCTTGGAAATTCCCAGTTTGTTCTGCTCCAGTTTCAACCGTATAAGCTTGTCTATGCACACATGCTTGCTGAAGTAGGAAAAATTTCTGATTCACTGAGGTGGGTAATAAGTCCATATTATTCTACAATGGTTATTATTTCCTTCATCTTTGATGAAATGGTTACTCCAGGTACTGTCAAGCGTCCTTGAAGTTACTAAAATATTCTGGTCATGCTCCTGAAGTGGAGATGTGGAAATCAGTTTTCTTATCCCTTGAGGAGCGGTTACGAACCTATCAGCAGGTATTGTTCATTCCATAGCATCCTAAGTATTTGGAAATGTCTTGACTGGGATTATCTGTGATCATGGCTTGCTGTTCTCTCACCAGGGGGGATACAGCACGAACTTGGCCCCTGCAAAGCTAGTGGGTAAATTATTTACCTCCATTGATAGATCCATTCATCGTATGATGGGCCCAACATCACCTCTTCCAACCATGCCCCAGAGCTGTGTAAATGGTAAAGAAAGCAACACTTTGGCAAGTAGCCAGTCAACTATGGCCATGTCATCATTGGTCCCATCAGCATCTGTAGAAGGAATTAGTGAATGTGCAGGTGATGATAACAGGAAAAATATGCATGCCCGAAGCATTTCAGAGCCAGATTTTGGTAGAAAACCAAAACAGGTTGGTTACATTTGTTTGATGGGACCACATCATTCTGTTTTTTTGTTTTACATATTTGTTTTGTACCAGCAATTACATATTCAGCCGTTTTCTTTTTATGGTGGATTTTACCCTCTGGATTAGCATGTACCACCTTTATAAGTTATTTTCAGTCATTTGTATATCCATTATCGGAAGCATATAGCATGTGAGATGCTTACCATGTACAGGATCCTAAGGAATCAACTTCATCAGATGCTGAAAGCAAAGTATCACCATCTCGTTTTGGCCGCATAGGGTCGCATCTTCTCAAGTCAGTGAGCTGGATGTCACGATCTCGTCAGGTAAATATTTACCTCTCTGCACTTATTTTTCCTTTTCATAAATAACCAGCCATGAATATCTAAAGACATGCTGTACTTCTATTTTAAGGCAAAATTGGGCGAAACCAACAAATTTTATTATGACGAAAAACTCAAGAGATGGGTTGAGGAAGGTGCTGACCCTCCAGCGGAAGAAGTTGCTCTGCCACCACCACCACCAACAGCATTGTTCCAGAATGGTGCGCCTGATTATAACATAAACAATGCCTTGAAGAACCCAAGTCCTGTTGTTAATGGGTCCCCAGAAGCCAGATCTCCTATTCCCCTAGGACACAGTTCTGGCATTCCAACGATCTCACCTAGCCCAAATCGATCCTCACCTGTTAATGGGTTGCCAGAAGCAAAATCTTCTACTCCCCTAGTACATAGTTCAGGCATTCCCTCAATCCCACCTAGCCAAAATCAATTCTCAGCTCGTGGCAGAATTGGAGTTCGTTCCAGGTATGCACCCCACAATTTCTGTTCAGATGACATACCAATTGTCTCTTTGATTTCAATGAAGAACAATTTGAAAAACTCTTTTCTAGAAGCTGGATTTTTCCTAGTTACTGGGTTGATTGAAATAGTCTTCAGAATTCATTATCTGCTCACGTAAATATTGGAAACTTCGCAAAATACAATGCTTTCCTCATTTAGCATTGAAGACACCATGTTTTCTTGGCAAACTAACTGATGACAAGCAGACTTTCTCTTTTTTTTTTTTTTTTTTTTGGATTTAGTCCGTGTGCATGTGCCTGTTCACGTGAAAGAGCTTTATTCATTTAAATTTGGTTTACATAGAGTATTGTTGCATCAAGTATATGACTTGCATAATTTAAGCAATAATTATTTGCTTTTCTCCAGATATGTTGATACCTTCAACAAAGGTGGTGGGGGAACAGCGCCAAACTCATTTCAGTCGCTTTCTGTTCCTACTCTCAAACCATTATCTGGTGCTAAATTCTTTGTTCCCACTGCAACTGCAAGCACAGATGAACCACCAGTCGATGCTACAAAGAGTGACGGCATTCATGAAGCTGCTGCAAGTGGAGAGCCTTCTAGCTCCACATTTATCACTGCACCATTCTCTTCATCATCAACCCCAGCTACATCACCACCAGGCATGCAATTTTCTCCGAGCATGAACGTTCCTCCCTCTGGAAACACGGGAACAGCAGAATCATTAGCAAATGGTAAAGGGTCCCTTTCGTCTCACTCGCGGAGAGCATCGTGGTCTGGGGGCTATAAATCAGCTGAGCCTTTAGGGGATGGAGTTGATTTATCATCACCCTTTATACCCAATCATCCCAGCTTTTCTCGCAGCAGGTCATCGGGACGGCCTAGAAGCTTTGGCGATGACCTCCATGAAGTTGCACTCTGATCCCTGCATCTATTCTGGTCATCATTTTGCCTGCAGTTCCTCAGTGTAGCCGAGTTTCAGAGGAAATATTTATGGAGAGCGCTGCTTGATTGAGTTATTATGCCGATATAGTTCCCTGCAACTATAGTTCCGTTCTGGATATCCATACGAACGATTCTTTCCAATTACGAGCAGGTGTCCTTGACATGAAAGCATGTGGATACCGTTGTACAGCTAAATTGTTGATTTGTTCAGAAGCAATGAAGGCCCAATTATTTTGGAGGGGCAGATGAAGAAATGTTCAAGGAGAAGCTTCAGAAGATTCCCCTTCAAGTGAGCTAATAAATAGGTTCTCAGTCTTACTATTTATCGTTTATGTGTACTTTTGGCTGAAGGCCCGTATTTACACCGTATTTACAGAATATAAATGTTAAAATATCACCATGCGGAAAGTTATACTAGTTTGCAGTTAAAAGTACTGATACAAAAAACTAATTTTGGTCTGTTATGGTAGATATAGTGGCTACTGATATGCTTGCAAGTTAAAATTGTATTTCCCCTTCTATAATAAATGTTTAATATTCATTTTGTTATCCTAAATGAACACTTTAAATGGTTGATTGTGGAGCAAGTGAAATTGGAAATGTTCCTTGTAAAATTTGCACTGCAGTTGAAGATGGGTACTTGGAAGCAATTTAGCCTATGGTGCATGTATTTCAGTTTTTTGGGCGCACAGAATATTGATAGCTGATATATGTCCACTTAAACTATGGATATGCACATGGATAGTAATGAATAATCATATAAATTAGTATATCGCCGCTTTCGGTGCGAAACTGACCGATCGGTTAGGAGGAGGAGGAAGGGGGGGAGAAGAAGAAGGAAAAAAGAAGGGGAGCTGAGAGAGGAAGAAGAATGAGGGGGTCGATGTCGTTCTCTCTCGTGAATGAAAACAGATGGACGGACAGATAAAATTTCTATATGAGTCACGAGAGTTCTGTCGGTTTTGATTTAGAATGTTACGTCTTAGTGAGAAGAAAGAACTTCCGCCAATAGTGAAGTTAAGAACTTCATATGATAGCCAATATACTTCTTCAAACTTAGGTACGGAAAATATCTCTCAACAATTGCAGGAAGTTTAATATTTAGATATATTTGTATTGTATTTGTATCTATCTGCTAGAAGGAAACAAATACAAATACAATAATACAAATACAAATACAATTGTACCACAAACAACAAAGCATCAACTAAAATGATGGTCAATGACAATTTTTTGTTACAATTTACATCCCATGAAAGATTCTTTGGATAATTCTTGAAGATGATGAAACATTTTGTAACTTACAAAGAAATCTCTCTAATTCTTTTGACAAGAATCACAACCCAAGCCATGAAATTAAATCATCATCAAAGGCAACTTTATCATTGCCAGAGCAAATCAGAAATAGGATAATTCAATTGACCAGTCCAAAATCACATCACAAATCCTTCTGATATCTGATTCAAACTTCAATTATATCATCAACTTGCTCATATTAACTTGGTCACAGAACCAGCAAATAATTTAGTACACATTTTAAACAATGATGAGCAAACCAAAATTTCCATATTATATATTCTCATTGGACCACCTTACTCCTGATTCCAGTTGTTTACATTTAAGATTCAACACACATCAACAAATATATTGACATCTATAAAATTTACATAGTTCCATATTACACTTCCAACTTTGCAGGTGCCACTAGAAACTTGAAAATAAAACACCAACTTTGCAAAACACCAGATTAAGAACAGAACTGAGCAAAAACTGGCATTGAAATAATTAAATAATAATGATTATAATACAATTGCCAATTTTGAGTCATTTTACAACAAGATTTACCATCAGAATTTTCATATCTTTAAAACTGATTATCAGAAATCAAAATGTGGTTCATAGATATAAAATGTAGGAATTCTTCTAGCCTTCTATTCATATCAAGGAGCCTGTAAAAATTGCATGTGACAGGATCAGTAATAAAAGTATTTAGGCTATGATACAGTATGATACCTTCACAAACACACAGTTTAAATGACAGTCCAAAGCCAGAGTTTCATTGCAAAGGGGGGCAAAAAGGAAACAACAACAACAACAACAAAATCCTTTTACCCAAACTTTTGGGTCAATAGCCAGCTACACGTAAGGGTCAAGAGATTCAAATTTGATTTCCTGAGGGGGATATGAGGTTAGAAGATTTGTTCTCATGCTTTTTCTTCCCATCAGATTTGTAAGGGCCAGAGTTTCAAATTTGATTTTGTACGAGGGAAGGGAACTAAGGTCGAAAGATGTGTTCATGCTTTAAGTAGGTATATGTCAGATGCATCAGTTCTGACACAGCACCACAACAATCTGTTGGGAAAGAGGGAGAGAATACAAGCGCACAAAGATGACAGAAATAAGAAAATGTAATACACAAATGCAAACACTCCACAATTATAGAGGTTCGACTAAATATCGGTCTATGTCCTCTGTCTGAGCGTGCTGAGTTCACTATAATAATCGTCAATTACAATGAACATCCACTCACACTCCAAGAAAAATTCTTGAGAAATACTAAAGAAGAAACCCAGAGATTAAACCCAATCTCATAAGCTCTCTTTCTTTCTCTCCCTATCTTTCTAATCTTGTGTGATGCCCCTTATCCTTCATATGAGAAATCCCTCCCATATAAATAGTCCTTCAAGAGTTGCTATCAATTAATGCACACATCTCTCCAAAACATTCATTGAAAAATCATGCAATCCTTCATAATTAAACTAGCCATACCTTTTGAGTTTAGCATTTCTTCGTGAACCGCTCGCACCCCTTCGTGAACCGCTCATACCTTTTCGCATAAGAGGGAATTCTAACAAACTCCCTCTCTCGACATATGTGAAAAGAAAACCACAAACCACTACTTCACTCCTTGAAGTCTATCTCATCCGAGATACCGCTTGCAAACTCCTGCGAACAAACCATTGGCTCCTTTCTTGTACCAGTCACACATCACCCAGATCAACCGTGGTCGCTCCCCGTTGATCCAAAATCGCCAATACCAATGTGTGCCATGTCCGCTCAACTCAATTGATCCCTAAGAGGGACCCTGATTTGACCCCTTCGCCAATAGGATTTTCCTTCTCACTATCGCCTGAACCTTGGAAACAATCTGCATGTATTTTTGCAATGCTCGCAAACGACACCCGCCTCAAGTACTTGATATCCTGTGCACCCTGTTTCACAAACACTTTCGAGATCTTGGTTTTACTAATGGTATTACCAACCAGACGATACAAACCTTCACACTTTTCTCCCTTCATTACGATCATACAGCCATAGGTGATTTTCATGGCTCCCCCTGTAATAGAGCACTTGCAACCCTTGGAGTCCACTTGGCTCAAGGATATCAGATTCTTCCTTAACTTTGGGACATACGCCACAACACCCAAAGTGCATACCACTCCATCGAATATTTTGACCTTCACCGTTCCTAACTCCATGACGTCACACTTGGACCCGTCAGGCAAAGAGAAAGCACCTTCCTTTGATTCTTGAAACGTCTCAAAAAATTTCCTCCTAGAGCAAATATGATTTGTTGCACCTGGATACAATACCCAATCATCCTGAGAATAAGTGTCCTCCCTGAAGATAGTGAGGATATCTCCAAGGTCTTCAGTATTTCTTGTTACCGCTGTGGAAGACTCCAAACCCTGACTATCCTTCTTATCCCAAGTCGGACAGTCCCGCTTTATGTGTCCCCACTCCTTGCACTTATAGCACTGCACTCCCTTTCTGCAATCCTTAGATTTAGACCTATCGCGACTACAAGATCCTTTGACCGCATTCCTTCCTCTTTGGTTCTGACCATAAGTAAGAAGTGCAGATCCTGAGTTGTCCTCGACTTTCCTCCTTGTCTTCTCGTAAGACAACAAAGCCGACTCGACCTCTCCAATCTACAAAGTATCCTTACCATACAATACTGTGGTAACTATGTGCTCAAAAGAATCAGGAAGTGAGGTAAGAAGTAGAAGTGTCTGATCTTCTTCCTCAGCCTTGACATCAACTCGCCCAAGTTGATCCAGCAACCCTTTGAACACATTTAAATGTTTCAAGAGATTTGCACCATCCTCCATCTTCAGCCTGTATAGATCCTTCAGATTCAACTTTGTTGTTAGGCTTTTTTCAAGATAGAGTTTCTCAAGCTTCTTCCACAACGTCAGTGCCGAGTTTTCATCAATAACATTGTTGATAATATTATCAGCAATACAGTGTCTAATGGTGCTGACGCATTTCGACTCCAAATTCTTCCATTCTTCCTTTGTCATCTTCTACGACTTGCTATCCTTTTCCTTCAACGCTCGCGCCGAGCTCTGTTGAATTAGGATATCCTTTACTATCCATTGCCATAGAATAAAGATCCCCTTGCCATCGAACCGCTCCACCTTGAATTGTGAGGCAAAACTCCCCGTCATGACAACTCCCGTGAACCTTCGGCTCTGATACCACTTGTTAGAAAAAAGGGAGAGAACACAAGCACATCAAGATGACGAAAATAAGAAAAAAAAATAGAAAATGTAATGCACAAACGTAAATACTCCACAATTATAGAGGTTCGACCAAATACTGGTCTACATCCTCTATCCGAGCCTGCTGAGTTCACTATAATAATAATCATCAATTATAATAAATATCGATTCACACCCCAAGAAAAACACTTGAGAACTATCAAAGAAGAAATTCAGAGATTAAATCCAATCTCACACTCTCTCTTCCTTTCTCTCCCTGGCTTTTTATTTTGTGTGATGCCCCTTATCCTTCATATGAGAAATCCATCTCACATAAATAGTCCTTCAAGAGTTGCTATCAATTAATGCACACCTCTCTCCAAAACATCCATTGAAAAATCATGCAATCCTTCATAATTGAACTAACTGCTCGCACCCCTTCATGAACCGCTCACACCCTTTTGCATAGGAGAGAATTTCAACACAATCATGTATCATGTAGATGACTCAAGGCAAAGGACGCAAAATAGCAAACAGACTTCCAACTTCAGAGACTTCATTTTCATTGATTTAGAAAGGCGCAATGAATCATGTTAAAGAGATAAGGCAGCGGATTTTAGAAAAGAAACAATTGTCCACTAATTATGATCAGTGTTTGAAAAGGCGAAAGAGCGATGTGGAGCGTTGGACCGCTTTATAAGGCGAGGCATAGGTCTCTGGGCGTGAGGCGTGGGCCTCATGATTTTTTTTATATTTTTATTTTTTAAAATTTATAAATATTATAAAATTATATGAAATGGTATAATATTCAAAAAATGATAAAATCAGATCAAACATTAATCAAGAATAATTAAGGCTTAGTATACAAATAGAAATAACTATAAAATAAGTCAGATAGAGAAGAGCTAAAGACTATCCGTCCTATTAAAGACACATGATCTACTCAAGATCACATGGCTAAAGAGTTTTAAGTAAAAACACAATAAAAGCAAACAAATTACAAAAGAAATGAGAGAAAATGAATGTTAAAAAGAAATACAATACTTTGTTCTCAAGGGAGAATTCAATTACAAATAAAAATAAAAATTCAGAAATCAACGTAAATTCAAAATCACTACAGTATGAGTTGCACACAATAGAAAAGTAAATGTTAAAATATTCAGAAAAATACAAGATAGATGATCACTTGCAACGACGAAGAAAACACAATAACTTGCAACATTATATGTTGTGATGTGGAAGTAAAATAATGGTAGTATCTCCAATAGGTAGAAAAAAAAAAAAGAGATGTATAGGTGTGAGGTCAGCTCTTTTTCATCTCTAATTTAAGTTAAAATCTATTTCCCCCCCTTTTTATACGCTTTTTCCCTTAAAATGTGTACTTACCTCAAAACAACTTTTGAAATATTGAATGGTAAGGTGATTTACTCTGAGAGCATATTACAAGTTATTACTAAACATAGGCAACTCCAATGAACATGACAACTTTGTCGTAAAGGGTCTCAGTGGTTTGGTTTTTACTTTGAAATATCTTGAGCATCCTAGCCAAAGCAACTAGATAATCACCATTAGGGGTGTAATTTGGTTGGGTTGGAGGCCAACCCATGCCTGAACCCGAATACAGGACTAGTGTCCAAACTTGAACCGAACCTGATTCCAACTCAAAACTCCCAACCCGACGCTATTTAGGTTCAGGTCAGGCCGAGTCAGGTTAAGATTGTGGGGTTGTTATTAACAACGACGAGGCAGCAGAGAATGAAGACGGGAAGGGGGAAGAAGGCGTTCAGGTGGTGGGGGTGATTTGGATCCAGAAGAAGAGAGGAGAGCGAGGAGGAAGAAGAAGAGCAGAGCTTCAGTTCTGCAAAGTAGGGGAGGGATGAAGGAGGAAGAAGATAGGAGAGAGTGGAGAGAGGAAGAGGAAGAGGAAGAAGAAGAGAGGAGAGAGAAGAGAGAGAAAGAAGACGGGGGGGGGGGGGGAGATGGAGGCGTATGTGACGGCTAGGTAAAAAAATAAAGATTAGGGTTGGGATTGTAATAACTTAATTATATGTATTATTGGGTTTGTATATATGTATTTACTTTTATAGATATACATATATTATACATACGTCATTCGGGTCAGGTTGGGTTAGGTTGCCTGAAGGCTCAACCCGAAACCAACTCAAACTTTTTTCGGGTTAGCAATTCCCAACCCGTGACTAACCCAACCCGATCAAAGTCCGAACCGGGTGCAGTTGAAATTGGACCCAATACCTCTCCTAACAAGTCTGCAGCAAGGCAATCTATCCAAAAAATACAAGCCTCATTATAATTTTAAGTTTTATGTGGGCTTTTGTATGCCACAAAGAGCATGGGGACAATATTAATTGGATCAGAAGGCATAGGGATCAAATTGCATTGAGATATCCAGAGAGAGTTTCACATGACAATTCTCGATCTCTATACATCTTCATCAATGTAATCGTCTACGCCATTTTGTTGGTATTTTGCTCTAATTTGATCGATGATGTTACTCGGTGTCAGATCAAGATTGGTTCTCACCATTGGCACAATCATATTAGACAAGAATGATGTCTTTGTCTAATGATTGGATTGACGTATGAGCATGTGACATGTATGATCTTGTAGAAAACTTCTAGGCCCCGTTGGCAATATAGTTTTTGAAATAGGGGTTACGTTTAAGTTAAAATGATATTGGGCTTTGTAGCCATACAAGCCCCAATTTCTGAAACTGGAGTTACACTTAAGATAAAATGAAAAATCTACTCAAAGTGGAGTTCAATAACCCTAGTTTTACAATATTTAGGGGCCTTCAAACCTCGATTTCAATAACTCCATTTGAACTCTAAAAAAAGGCTCAGTTTTAGTAACCTCATTTTGAGCCAGAAACTCTCCCAAAATAGAATTTGGGAAACTTAACCTTATTGTCAAACTAGGCCCTAATCTTGAAGTATCCATTTGTTTTTTGTGTGTGTGTGTGTGTGTTGGGGGGGGAGGGGGGATAAATTACTACATAAAATGTATCCAAATTTTGGACGAGTTCACAAAAGATACCCAAAGTTTGTTTGTTTTACCACAGGTACCTGAGACCCCAGAACTGTTATCTAATTTAAACATTGTTTAAAGCCAATAGTGAATGACCAAACAACCTTTGTATATACCCCAGGGATAGAGATTATTCACTTGTTGACTTTCATCTCCTTTCTCCCTCTTATTTTTATTCTCCAACCAACGAACCCAACTTCTTAATAATAGCCAAAAAGGGAGAGATAACATATAAGAGTTAGAGATTAAGAGTGTAGGAGAAAGTTTTAGGAGGTTTGTTATTAAGTTTAAAGAGTAAGAGCGGTAATTATGGTAAATCTCATTTGGCAACATAGTTTCTGAAATTGGTGTTACGTTTAAGTTAAAATGAAACTGTTTGTAACCCTAACAACCCAAGTTTCTAAAATCAGGGTAAGTCAAAATGAAAAATCTGTTGGCCCAAAGGCCTATCACTCTAGTTTTGATGATGATCAACTCATGTAGTTATGATACTAATGATCTTGTATTTAATTAGTTTCAGATTTGTGATCAAGATCTTAATAGGTATGTAGCTTCAACAAAGAATTTAAAGTCAAGTTTTGGAGCTAACACGGTTTGATTCAAGAGCTTGTGCATCAAGACCATATCAAGTACTCAAGAGGAGTCTAACTCGTTGGATCATGTTTGGACTAAGTCAAGAAGATGAGAAGACTTCAAGTGAAGACCTTCAAGATCAAGACTTGTGTCCAGGATTGTTTTTATAAGATTTGTTTTTAGATAAAATGTAAAGGATAGAATAGTTGGTAATCGCTCAAGTATATCTTACACACACACTCTCTTGATTTAGATGAGTTTTCATAAAAGAATTTTATTTTGAAAAAATACAAAAGAGTTTCTTTTAGAAAAATACCGGTTTGACTTTTGGAATTCAAAGTATATATGTTTTAACCAAAACTAAATTTAGAGCTTAATGTCAAAATATAGATATTTCACCATGTATGTGTAGTGGATCATATCCATACACTCTATGCTTTCAAAGAGTTTAAAATATCTTGTTTTTGTATTTAGAGAAGTTTTGGAAAAAACTAATTTTGGAAAAATACAGTTTCGTTTTTAGCCAAAATTTTCAAGTTACAAAAATAGTTCAAATTATTTGTAACATGTCTTGATTTTGCTCAAGAATGTTTGATTAACAAAGTATAATGTTAAAACTATTTTTTGTAGATTTTTCATAATTTTATGGGATTTTATTTGAGCCGAAATGATCAAGTTTTCTTTTCCCAAAAATCCCAGTCTGGCTTCAGCCTGTCGACCGGACAGGTCGACCGAGCTTGAAGTCGGTCGACCGAGACGGTCGACCAACGTGCACAAACGTGCACGCCAAGACTGCTGGAGGGCCAGTCGACAGCAGAGAGCTTCTGCTCTCTGGAAAGCTCTGGTCGACCGGGCCGGTCAACCGGCAGAGACCTTTGTTCTCTGTTCCAGGCAGCGGTCGACCGGGCTGGTCGACCGACGCCCCAACAGTTAGATTTCTGACCGTTGACGGTCGACCAGGCCGGTCGACCGCCAGCCGCCTGGGCTGAAAAAATGCCCAACGGCTAGTTTTTTCTAGCCCTATTTAAAGGGGGCTTTTGGGGCTGTTTTCTCTAAGATTTTCAAGTGAATTTTGCACCAGTTTTCTTACTCTATTAACAGGTTTTCTCCATTTATTTTAGAGCCAATATTTTCAATTAAAAGGGGAGTTTATCAAGAGTGATTTCAAAGTGATTTTCTTAAGTTTTCCTCCACCATTTCAATCCTTGTTTTCTCACACAACACTTGAGCCATCCATTGCTATATCTACCTATAGGGATATTTGTTGTGAGAGGATTTTAGGTGATCAAAATATTGTGATCACCAAAGTTCATCTTTGTGCTTTGAGGAGGCGGACTTGCGGGTTCGCGGTGTTTCGAGTTCGTGTGTGAACTCAGTGTTTGAGGTGCGGCCTTGGCGAGCTAGTGGGCTTGCGGTGTGTACGGGACTAGAGAGTCCAAGAGTTCTAGTGGGAACTCCTTGTAGGTGTTGCGGCACCGAGTGATCCGGTGGGATCGATTTTAGTGGAAATCCTTCATAGTATTGAAGGCGGGGACATAGAGCAAGTGTGCTCGAACCTCGAAACAAATCTCCCGTGTTTGCGATTGCTCACTCTCTATCTCTTACTTTTGTCTTTATATCTTGCATGCTATTATCGTCTTTATCTTTATATGCATGATATATTGTGTGCTTATTGTTATATGCTTGGGGATTGTTTGCTAACACTTGTATTCAACCAAGAGAGCCAACGCGGCACCTCAACTCTTATTTAGAGGAATCTTGAGGAGTTAGTTCAGAGCCCTTCACGGGGAATTCGGCTACACTCTTGTGTTATACTTGGTGTTTAGTTTAAATAATTTTAATTTGCATAATAAGTTTTCAATTCCGCATTAAGTGACCATTAGATTAGCTCATCACCTATTCACCCCCTCTAGGTGACTTACAGTTAGTATCAGAGCCAAGTGCTCTTGATTTGGGTCTTACAACCTAGAGTTAAAGATCCTCATTTTTATAGCTAATCACAATATTTATGTACACACACCATGGATTTTATGTCACCTCCCACCTTTAACATTCTTAACATCCAAACTTGGAAGGTTAAGATGTCCCTATACCTCAAATCCCTAGGTATTCATGTTTATTTTGCCACTACTAGAAATTCATATTGTTTAAATGGCAATAATGAGGCTAATGCAAAAGCCCTACATGCTTTAAAATCTACCCTAAATGATGATTATTTATCTAGGGTTGCTAATCTTGATTCGGCTTTGTAATTTGGAACACAATTCTCTCTCTTGGCAAAAAAGAACAATACTATGCGGGGAGCGACTCGGATGTTGGAAGTGACGCTTCCAACGTATGCTACATGGTCCAAGGGGATAACCCTCTTGAGGTAACTACCGAATTCGAGATAGAAGAGGATGTTGAAATGCCTTATAATGAATTAACATCATTTTGTCAATAACTTCTTGAAAAATATGAATTGCTTAAGAAAGATAACAAGAAAATGAAAAATAAATTTGATTGCATGTTAAATGAAAAAGATTCTTTACAAGAAAAATTTGAAATTATTTCAAAAGAAAATGAGTCTTTGAAAAATGAAAATGTTTCCTTGATGTCTAAATTAAATGATTTTTGTGAAGGAAACACTAATTTGAAAAATAAAATTGTTTTGGTAGAAAAACAAAAGGAAGTTGCTTTAAATAAAAACACTTCTTTGAAAAGAAAAATTATTGAAAAAGAAAAAGAAAATGTTTCTAAAAAGAAAAAGAATAATGATTCTCTATCTCACCATGCCTTACATGCCACCATTAAGCAAAATGAGATTAAAGTTTTGAAAAATAAAATAAATTATTGAGCTCAACTTTGAGCACATGTGCATTTAATCATAATAGATTGGAATCTTTGTTTCAAAAGAAACAAGTTTCCCCTGCTCATGCACAACACCCTCATCATGCATATGCACATTTTACACGTCATGACCACACTCATAATCATATGCATCCTAGAGTGTACAAATGTACACATTGTGGCCGCAAAGGCCATTTAGCAAAGTTTTGTTTTGATAAGATACATCATATAAATTTTGCTAATAAGAAAAATGTTTGGGTTCCTTACAATACTAACCCTCAAGGACCCAAAAGAAAATGGGTACCAAAATCCCTACCTTGTGTATTTGATGTAGGTGCGGGCTCTCACAAAACATGAGAGGGATGGTGCCTTGGTAGTGGATGTATGGACTTGATGGACACACATTTTTGTTGCACCGCTATCAAGGAGGTTTGGTAGGACAACCACCATGTTTTGGAGAATTAGAGCATAGTTCTTTGGTTTGGTAACTATCTCTAAAACTCCTAGTTTAGTTTACATGCATTTATGATTGATGATCTTTAGCATGTTTTAGATTTATTAAAATGTTCATGTTTATTTGTTTTGTGCTCCATGTGGTAAATACTAGTTTAAATGTAGTTTTTATCAAAACTTGAATATATACGTGTACAAGTAGTGAGCAACAATTGGTTCATACATGTTTGCACTTCATTGCTCATTTGTACTCATTATATGCACATGTATAGCCTAGTTTTGATGATTTCCTCATTTACACTTGTTTTGCCTATTTTCATGTCTTACTTCATGTATATGTATGTGTATTCAAATCTAGTAAATATACATGTATACTCCATGAGTCATTTGCCTTCATGCAATTTACATTATGGACTTTTTTTATGTTTAGGATATGTATGCATATTGTTAGGATTGGATAAAAACATACATATACCTAGAAGTTTGTTTTTAAGATGAAAAATGAATTTTTATGATTTTCATCTTTATTTGAAAAATGAATTTTCATGTTTTTTGTTTTGATAAAATGACTCTTGTTTGAGCTTCATTGATTATTTTCATGAAAAATGCTACTTACATGATTATTGATCACTCACACATCATTTGGTTGTCATGACCTTGTTTCATAAACACTTTTATGAGCTTTATCGATTTCGAGTGTTGAACTTTATGTATTTAGTATGTTTCATGATAGACATATGTTTTGGTTTCATGTTTTGAAGGATCTTTAACTAGTTCTTTTTCAAAAATTATTTTAACTAGTTATGTATTGTTCATTTGGTAGTATTTTCAATACTAAAAATATTTTTCAAACCCTATTTTTGAAAACCCCTACCAACACCGTCATGGGCGGATGGATGGGCGAGTATGCCTTGTAAGCATTATTGAAAATCCTTTACCTTGTGCATAAAAGGGTGGTAGGTTATGAGTTATATACTTGATCTCAATTGGTATTTTCATTTTGTATATACTCATATTTTGTTTCCTATATATGTATGCTTCATTTCAAATAATATCAATTTCTATTGGTATTTTCATTTTCATACATATATATATATATATATATATATATATATATATATATATATATATATATATATATATGATTTGTTTGTGCTTGAGTTAAAATCGATTTACATATTTAAAGCACAAAGTTTGTTTATGCTAAGCTTAATTCAAATCTTGTTTTTCAATTGATTTCTCAATTGATATTTAATAAGTTTATGCATTATTTTTAAAATTAATATTTTTATTGATATTAAAAATATGCAATAATTTTCAATTGGTATCAATATGATTCTATTTTGATTAAAATTAAAAATTTGTAATGTTTATTTATAATAATTGGTATCTTAAAATTTGATTACAAATACTTGTGGTACCTTAAAATTTTTTTGTTTATATGATATCTTAAAATTTGATTTACTAAGATATCTCAAAATTTGTTTTCATTGAGAAAATTCAAAATTTTGTTTTAATAAGAAAATTAAAAATGTTTTGATTTATATTGCCTATATGCAAGGGGAGCTTAACATCTCTTCTACATATAGATTCATGTTGAGTGTATCTTATATTGAGGAGCTTGACAACTCTTCTTTATGCGGGAGAGCTTCACATTTTCTCTTATGCATTGCATATTATGTGTTATGTGAATTAGGGCTTGTCATCCTTTCTTCATGTAATGCATATATGTCGGGAAGTTAACTTAGCGTCTTCCTTTTCATGAATGTATATCGCATATATTCTCTTTTATTGATTTGCTTAATGTTACCCCTTTGTTGATTTTTGCTTTTGACAAAAGGGGGAGAACATTTTTTTTGTTTTATTTTAACCCCTTTGTTGATGATTGATAAAAAAGGGGAGAAGTATTTGGTATATATATATATGCATGTTTTCCTTGCTTTATACATGAAGGGGGAGAAGGATTTATGTTTATGCATATATGTTTTATTTTGCAAATAGGAGAAAAAGTATTTGATGAGTTTTATGCTTAATTGCATGTTTATCTCCTTATATTTGCATACATGTTTATGAGCTTTCATTGCATATTTATTTGTTTATTTGTTATGCATGAGTTAAGGGAGAGCTTCTTTGAAGCTTTACTTTAATCCATGCATATATAACTCCATGAGTTTTGTCATCATAAAAAAGGGGGAGATTGTTGGCCCAAAGGCCTATCACTCTAGTTTTGATGATGATCAACTCACGTAGTTATGGTACTAATGATCTTGTATTTAATTAGTTTCAGATTTGTGATCAAGGTCTTAGTAGGTGTGTAGCTTCAACAAAGGATTTAAAGTCAAGTTTTGGAGCTAACACGGTTTGATTCAAGAGCTTGTGCATCAAGACCACATCAAGTACTCAAGAGGAGTCTAGCTCGTTGGATCATGTTTGGACTAAGTCAAGAAGATGAGAAGACTTCAAATGAAGACCTTCAAGATCAAGACTTGTGTCCAGGATTGTTTTTATAAGATTTTGTTTTTAGATAAAATGTAAAGGATAGAATAGTTGGTAATCGCTCAAGTATATCTTACACACACACACTCTTGATTTAGATGAGTTTTCATAAAAAAATTTTATTTTGAAAAAACACAAAAGAGTTTTCTTTTAGAAAAATACCGGTTTGATTTTTGGAATTCAAAGTATATATGTTTTAACCAAAACCAAATTTAGAGCTTCATGTCAAAAACATAGATATTTCACCATGTATGTGTAGTGGATCATATCCATACACTCTATGCTTTCAAAGAGTTTAAAATATCTTGTTTTGTATTTGGAGAAGTTTTAGAAAAACCAATTTTGGAAAAATACAGTTTTCGTTTTTAGCTAAAATTTTCAAGTTACAAAAATAGTTCAAATTATTTGTAACATGTCTTGATTTTTCTCAAGCATATTTGATTATCAAAGTATAATGTTAAAACTATTTTTGTAGATTTTTCATAATTTTATGGGATTTTATTTGAGCCGAAATGACCATCTTTTCCCAAAAATCCCAGTCTGGCTTCAGCCGGTCGACCAAGCTTGAAGTCGGTCGACCGAGACGATCGACCGACGTTCACAAACGTACACGCCAGGACTGCTGGAGGGCCGGTCGACCGAGCCGGTCGACCGCAGAGAGCTTCTGCTCTCTGGAAAGCCCCGGTCGACCGGGCCGGTCAACCAGCAGAGAACTTTGTTCTCTGTTCCAGGCAGCGGTCGACCGGGCTGGTCGACCGACGCCCCAACGATCAGATTTCTGACCGTTGGCGATCGACCGGGCCGGTCGATCGCCAGCCGCCTGGGCTGAAAAAATGCCCAACGGCTAGTTTTTTTTCTAGCCCTATTTAAAGGGGGCTTTTGCGGCTGTTTTCTCTAAGATTTTCAAGTGGATTTTGCACCAGTTTTTCTTACTCTATTAAGAGGTTTTCTCCATTTGTTTTAGAGCCAATATTTTCAATTAAAAGGGGAGTTTATCAAGAGTGATTTCAAAGTGATTTTCTTATGTTTTCCTCCACCATTTCAATCCTTGTTTTCTCACACAACACTTGAGCCATCCATTGCTATATCTACCTATAGGGATATTTGTTGTGAGAGGATTTTAGGTGATCAAAATATTGTGATCACCAATGTTCATCTTTGTGCTTTGAGGAGGCGGACTTGCAGGTTCGTGGTGTTTCGAGTTCGTGTGTGAACTCGGTGTTGAGGTGCGGCCTCGGCGAGCTAGTGGGCTTGCGGTGTGTACGGGACTAGAGAGTCCAAGAGTTCTAGTGGGAACTCCTTGTAGGTGTTGCGGCACCGAGTGATCCGGTGGGATCGATTTTAGTGAAAATCCTTCATAGTGTTGAAGGCGGGGACGTAGAGCAAGTGTGCTCGAACTTCGAAACAAATCTCCCGTGTTTGCGATTGCTCACTCTCTATCTCTTACTTTTGTCTTTATATCTTGCATGCTGTTATCGTCTTTATCTTTATATGCATGATATATTGTGTGCTTATTGTTATATGCTTGGGGAAAGTTTGCTAACACTTGTATTCAACCAAGAGAGCCAACGCGGCACCTCAACTCTTATTTAGAGGAATCTTGAGGAGTTAGTTCAGAGCCCTTCACGGGGAATTCGGCTACACTCTTGTGTTATACTTGGTGTTTAGTTTAAATAGTTTTAATTTGCATAATAAGTTTTCAATTCCGCATTAAGTGACCATTAGATTAGCTCATCACCTATTCATCCCTCCGCTAGGTGACTTACAAAATCTACTTAAAGTGGAGTTCCAATAACCCGATTTTACAAGGTTTAAGGGGGCCCCAAATCCTAGTTTCAGTAACTCTATTTTGACTATTGACTACCAAACAAGCCCCAGTTTCAGTAACCTCATTTTGAGTCTAAAACTCTCCTAAATTGAGGTTTGAGAAACTTAACTGCATTGCCAAATGAGTCCTTATTAGAGAGAGTGAGTTCGAGATAGAGAGAAATCCTTCTCAAATGTTTAACTTCTCAAAACTTTAACATTTTTCAACAAAGTTTCACTAGATAGAGAGAGAATATGGTGATGAATTTCGGTCACTTGGGTTCAATGTGAGTGTCAAATATGGTTGAGGGTTTAGAGAGAGAAGATGAGGGTAGCTAGGGCAAAATAATTGGTCACATGCTTTACACATGCCTTTTCAACCCAAAACTAACAGCCCACTAATAGTGCTAACAGTTTTTGTTGTCCCAAGATTACAATCACTGATTTCTTATTTTCATGATAACAAAATGTATGTGGTTATTTAGTATTAATCAAGTTCAAGTGTTTAAGTGTGTTTCAGGGTTCAAAAGGATTCAAGAATTTTTCTTCCTCAAAAGGAATGTACATGAAGACTCAGGACTATTCAAGAAGGGATTGAAGCTCAAACGCGCTTAACGTCGCTATAGGAGAAGCCCACTTGAAAACTCTTGTAGTCGTATCGAGCCTTGTAAGAAGATAGTATGTTTAAAGTGTAGAATAAAGATTCGATGCTCAAGAAGTCACACACACAAAATTACACATTTTCAAAATACAAGCTTTTTCGCATGAGTGTTTTGCATGTTAGATACTTGATATATATTTTTAATTTTCCGAAATTTTATATTCTATTTAGAACATGTATTTCATTGCCCATATATTGCTATTTCTATTTAAAACCAATACAAAATATTTTTAAAATAGTTTGATATTTAAAAACAGTCAGGAAAATATTTTTTGGCCTAGGTCGATCGAGCGACTGGTCGACGTAGCCTATTATAGGCCAAGTCGGTTAACCAAGCGGTCGACCGATCCTCTGGCTGGGGTTGTGCATGTTGTGCACGTTTGTTGGTCGATCGACCGGTCGACTGCTAACCCCAGCGGTCGACCGACTGGCTTAACTGAAGTTACTGTTAGGGCCGGTCGACTGCCCGGTCGACCGAGCCAAAACAGCTAGTTCAGAAATAAACTGTCGGCCGACCGGCCGGTTGATCGAAGTTCTATCAAAAGCCTACAATAGTTAGTTTTCAAAATCTGTCTTATCTTCTGATTTTTCAACGGGCATTTTTGCCTTCTTTGGGTCAAATCACACCCCTAATGACCTGGTGAGCTAATAGTGTTTATCTATTGCCTATATACATGGGTCATTGGGATTGGATTTAAATAGTAAGTTTTTGAGAAATATATTAAAAATCAAGTTTGCTCTAAAGAAAAAAGTTTTCAAGTTTTTAATTTTCAAGTGCTATCATTTTCAAAGCTATTTCAATTGTTTTTCAGCTCTTAAATTTTTTCAACTGAATTTACTCTTACAAACCCTTGAGCTTCAATTTATAACTACACTGTAGAAAGTTGTAAAGAAGAGAGTGTTTATGATCTAATGGTCATCAAGATTTTTGTAAACCTCATTGGCATTGTGCTACCTCTTGTGTAGAGGATTAAGTGTTGGAGTTGTGTACTCCGCTCTCGTGTAGACCATCGTAATTCCTTATTGTAAGGTCCCTTTGTGAAAGATCCTATTGTGAATAGTGAAATCCTTCACGGTGGTGAAGGCGGGGACGTGAGCGGTGCTCGAATCTCGAAACAAATTCTGTATTTGTGATTGTTTGTCTCTTGATCTCTATCTCTTTACATTGCTTACACTTGTGATGTTGCTTCACTTGCATATTATATTTATGCTTACATTACATTCATCATTCTTGTTTGTCAGTCTTTACTCATCTCAACAAGAAGGCAATTAAGCACCTCAACTTATAATCTAGAGGAACATTAGAGGAGAAGTTCTAGAGCACTTTACGGGAAATTCGGCTTCACTTCTTATTTTGAGTGACCGATTTGCATCACTTAGCATAATTTGTTGATATTTCACATTTGATTAACATTACACCTATTCACCCCCTCTTGGTGTATTTTTCAATTGGCTCAGAGCCTTAGACTCTAGATTTTAGTTTAGCCACCTTATAGAGATCTTTTTGCTAATTACTTCATTTGCATTTTCATTTGCTATCCACACTAGTTAATTTGGCCGAAGGAATTAAGACTCCACCAAAGTTTAATAGCCTTAACTTTTCCATATGAAAGGTTAAGATGACCGTTTTTTTTACAATCCCTGGGAAGCCGAGTTATAAAGGTGGTGACCAAACCATTTAGTGTACCCGTTGGTGATGAGGATGTTGGCCCAAAGGCCTATCACCCTAGTTTTGATGATGATCAACTCATGAAGTTATGATTCCTAATGATCTTTTGTTTAAATTAGTGACAGATTCATTATCAAGATCTTAGTAGGTGTGGAGCTTCAACAAAGGATTTAAAGACAAGTTGGAAGCTAGCACCGGTTGATTCACGAGCCTATGCATCAAGAACACATCTAGAGATGAGCTCGGTGGATTGCTTTTGGACCAAGTCAAGAAGATGAGAAGACTTCAAGAAGTTGAAGACTTGTGTCTAGGTATAAGATTTTGTTTTGTTTTAGTTAAAATGTAAAGGATAGAATAGTTGGTGGATTGCTCAAGTTCATATCACACACACACTCTTGATTTATATGTGTTTCCATAAAAGATTTTTAGTTCTAGAAAAATACCGTTTTGGTTTTTGGTGTTTCAAATATACATGTGTTTTTAACCAAAACCATTTTAGAACTCTCGACACTCTTTTAGTCTTTAGTCATAACTTTTGATTCTCTTATTCAATTAACATGATTTAAATTGCATTTTAAAGATGACTTTCAGAGCTACATTTAATATTCAATAATCGTTTTCTGATTTAAATGTTAAGAATGTCAAATATTGGGTTGAAGTCTGAAAAACAGTTTACAGTTTCTGATTTGATACCTTTTAGTATTTTATTGATAACTTTCAAATTAGAATTGATATTGATTTGATTTAAGTTGCATTAGAAAGAAGACTTCAATATCTACAAATTCATCCTATATACTTATTCCCAAATTTGAATGTTTTAGACCTCAAAACTGTACTCCAAGTTAACCTATTGCATAGAGGTCGGTCGACCGGGCCGGTCGACCGACGTGCACAAAACTGTGCACGTTTTGTGCGGTCGACCGGGCCGGTCGACCGGAACTGAGAGCAGTGCTCTCTGTTCTTATCGGTCGACCGGGCCAGTCGACCGGAGGCTGTAACGGTCAGATTTTTGACCGTTACCGGTCGACCGGGCGGGTCGACCGGCAGCTCTGACAGACCCCAACGGTCAGATTTTTCTGACCTCTATAAAAGGGGGTTTTGTCATTGTTTTGAGCCAAGATTTTAGGAGAGCTTTTGTCCAGTTTTTCCCATTCTTTTCAGAAAGTTTTCTCCACATATTTGAGAGCAAATACTTCCAATCAAATAGGAAGAATTTATCAAGAGTGATAAAAGTGATTTCTTGAGTTTTTCACCATAGTTCTTTTCCTTGATTTCTCACACTACACTTGAGCATCCATTGTTATATCTATCCTATAGGAGAGTTGTAGTGAGAGTTTGTAATTGGTGATCAAGTGTTTAGATCACCAAGAGATCATTTCTTGTTCTTTGAGAAGGCGGACGGTTGTGTTCGCGGTTTGATTGAGGGTCCTAGTGAGGACTTGGTGTTGTTGGGTCCTAGTGAGGACTTGTAGCTTGAGGTGCGGCCTCGACGAGCCGGTGGGCTTGTGTTGTGTAAGGGACTAGAGAGTCCGAGGGCTTGTAGGTGTTGCGGCACCGAGGAGAGATCCGGTGGGATCTTGCATAGTGGAAATCCTTCGTGTGTCGAAGGCGGGGATGTAGAGCAAGTGTGCTCGAACCTCGAAACATACCCTTGTGTTTGCGATTGCTTACTCTATCTCTCTCTCTCTTTGTCTCTTTTTATATCTTGTATTACTTATATTGTCTTTACTTTACATGCTTGATATACCCTTGTGCTTATATTGTTATATACTTGCGTGGGATTGCTTGTTAACACTAGTATTTAACCAAGAGAGCCAACGCGGCACCTCAACCCATTCAAGGGGAATCTAGAGGAGATTGTCCAGAGCCTCGCAAGGGGAATTCGGCAACACTCTTGTGTTATACATAAGTGTTTAATTAAAAGAATTTTAATTTGGTCAACTTAGTTTTAATTCCGCATTATTTGTTCATAAGTGACCATTAGATTAGCCATCACCTATTCACCCCCCCTCTAGGTGAACTTACAATTGGTATCAGAGCTAGTGCTCTTGATATTGGGTCTAACAACCTAAGAGTTAAAGATCCTCCTTTTAGGCTAATCACAATATTTTTGTACACACACTATGGACTTCATGTCACCAC
This sequence comes from Agave tequilana, assembly GCA_038442645.1. Classification (NCBI taxonomy): domain Eukaryota; kingdom Viridiplantae; phylum Streptophyta; class Magnoliopsida; order Asparagales; family Asparagaceae; genus Agave; species Agave tequilana. The sequence goes on along the minus strand of JAVJIF010004318.1, from coordinate 43,455 downwards.
CCACCTTTGACATTCTTAACATCCAAATTTGGAAGGTTAAGATGTCTTTGTTCCTCAAAGGACTTGGCCTTAGTGTATATCTTGCCACAACTAATAAAGAATATTGCTTAAATGGTAAGAACATTGAGGCTAATGCAAAAGCCCTTCGTGCTATTAAATCAACCCTAAATGATGATTATTTATCTAGGGTTTCTAATGTTGAATCGGCTTTTGTAGCTTGGAACATCATCACCTCCCTTGGCGAAAAGGACCTATACTATGCGGGGAGCGATTCGGACGTTGGAAGCGACACTCCAACGTATGCTATATGGTCCAAGGGGATAACCCCCTTGAGGTAAACTCTGAATCCGATGATGAGGACATGTCATATGATGAGCTCACTTCATTTTGCCAAACAATTCTTGAGAAATATGACATGATTAAAAAGGAAAATAAAAATTTGAAAAAGAAAATTGATTGCATGCATATAGAACAAGATTCTTTTAAATCTAACATTGCATGCTTAGAAAAAGAGAATAATGATTTGAAAAAGAATTTGATTGCATGCATGTAGAAAATGATTCTTTTAGAAATAAACTTGCATGTTTAGAAAAAGAAAATGAGGATTTGAAAAATGAGAATGTTTCCTTACTTGCAAAATTGAATGATTTATGTGAAGGGAATATGTTTTTGAAAAATAAAATTGCTTTGGTGGAAACTCAAAAGGAAGTTGTTTTTCAAGAAAATATTACTTTGAAAAGAAAATTTGTTCAAAAAGAAAAAGAATTTGTTTCACAAAAGAAAAAGAAAAATGATCATATATCTCATCATGCTTTACATGCCACCACTAATGAGATTAAAGATTTGAAAAATAAAATGAATAATTTGAGTTCAACCTTGAACTCTTGTGCATTCAATCATTCTAAATTGGAGTCCTTGTTTTCAAAGAAACAAACTCCTTCCTCTCATGCACATCATCATGATCATGCTTATGTTGCACAACACGATCACAAACATACACATAAGCATGCTAAGGTGTACATATGTACACATTGTGGCCGCAAAGGCCATTTAGCAAAGTTTTGTTATGATAATATAAATTCTCTAAATTTTGCTAATTATAAAAGATTTTGGGATCCTTACAAGTCTAACCCGAAAGGACCCAAGAAAATATGGGTATCAAAATCCCCACCTTGTGTATTTGATGTAGGTGAGGGATCTCTCAAAACGTGAGAGATTTGGTGCCTTGATGGTGGGTGCAATTGAACTAAAATGACACATACTTGGAGCACCGCTATCAAGGAATTTTGGTGGGTCAACCACCATGCTTGGAGCTTTGGAGTTGGTAACAATCTCTAAACTTCCATCTTATTTATGTACATGCTTTATACTTTTATCATATTCATAGCATGTTCATGTTTTAAGATTTTATGTGCTTCATGTGGTATTTACATGCTTAGTTGTAGAATGTGTCAAAACTTGCATTTATACATATACAAATAGTGAATTACTAATGATTCATATATGATTGAACTTCATGCTCATTTGTATCCACTTTATGCATATGTATAGACTAGTTTTGATGATTCTCATTTATACATGCTTGGCCAATTTTTAATGCTTTACTTCATGTATATACATGTTCAATTCAAATCTAATAAATATACATGTATACCCGTGAGTCTCTTGCCTTCATGCAAACATCATTAATAGACTCTTTTAGATTTGGGATATGTATGTGTATTGTTAGGATTGGATTAATCATACATATACCATGAAGATTAGTGTTTTGATGAAAAAATGATTTTTCGTGCTTTTGTTAAAAATGTGTCTTATGATCTTTTTGAGCTTAAATGTCTATTTTCATAAAAATGCTATTACATGATTGTTTAACACTCACATTTCTTGTTAAAATCATTTATGAGCCTAATAGACCATGAGTGCTTAAATTTTTTATGTATTTAGTTATGTTCATGAAAAACATATGATTTGATATATTGAAGGATCTTTAACTAGTTTGTCAAAAATCTATTTATACTAGTTATCTATTCTTCAAATAGTTTTTGAGATTTACACATGATCCTACTTTACAATAATTTGGATAAATTATTTTGTATTCTCAAGATTTGATGCTTCATGATTTGAATATTAGTTTAAGTGTTAGCTTTTGTCAACACTAGGATTCATACTTGTACATATCATGGGCCATAAATAAATCTATTTATATTTGTGCTTGAATGCTTATTTGAACCCATGAAATGTGCTTGTATTGCTTAGTTTTGATGATACATACACCTTTAAACTTATATTCTCTCTTTGGATTTGATTTATGATCATACGTTTTTCATTTCATGTATATGTGTATTTTGTCAAACTTTAAGATATACATGTATACCTTTTGAGTCATTTGCCTTTAATGCAAATCTACTTATATGGACTCAATTGTGATAAGGGATATGTATGTATGCTTATTGTGTTGTCAAAACATACATATATCTTGAAATATAATTTTTAAAAAAAAACAAAACAAAAACAAAAAATGTAAAATTTGTGATGATTTTCAAGTTTTCAAAACTTATGATATTTAAAGGAATATTGAGCTTTATTGTCATTTTCATAATGCCATGTTCCACATAACACTAGTACACTCATCTTTTCAATATGGACTTTATGGATACTAGAGTGTTTTTAGTGCCTTGTGTTTCATTGATATTTCATGAAAAACTTTTGATTTATTCCTTGATTGAAGGATTCCGTACTAGTTGTTAAACACCTTCATTTAACTAGTTCGAATTCTTCATGTGGTAGATTATATGATGTATACACCTAAGCTTAATTTTTCAATTGGTATCATTGGATATTTTCAATTGGTATCAATTTGACTCTTGTTGTATATACTCATATTTTGTTCTTTCATATATGTATGTATCTACTTCAATTGATATACTCTTTTCATACATATATATGATTTGTACTTGTGCTTTAGCTAAAATTGACTCTTATATTTTTAAGCACAAAGTTGTTAATGCTAAGCTTACTTCAAATCTTATTTATCTTCAAGCTTATGCATTGTATTTCATAATTGGTATCAAAATTCAAAATTTGGTTGTTCTACATTTGGTACCTTAAAAGAAAATATTGTATTTTAAGATATTTCAAAATTTTGTTTTCATAAGAAAATTTCAAAATTTTTAATTTGTATTGCCTATATGCAAGGAGAGCTTAACATCTCTTCTACATATAGATCTTCTTGATTGATTTAGATTACCCCTCCTTGATTTCTTTATTTTTGACAAAAAGGGGGAGAAAATTTGTTTGATGTATTTTACTTTGAACCCTTTGTTGATGATTGACAAAAAGGGGGAGAAGAATTTGAGATTTGAGATTTTATATGCATGTCTTCCTTGTGTAAGGGGGGAGAAGATTTTATGTTCATGTATATATGTTATGGTTTGCAAATAATAGGAGAAAAAGATTTGATTTTGTGTTATCTCCATTCATTTGCATGTCATGTGCTTCATTGTCATATCTTTATCATTTATTTGGTATGCATGAGTTAAGGGGGAGCTTCTTTGAAGCTTTACTTTAATCCATGCATATATAACTTCATGAGTTTTGTCATCATCAAAAAGGGGGAGATTGTTGGCCCAAAGGCCTATCACCCTAGTTTTGATGATGATCAACTCATGAAGTTATGATTCCTAATGATTTTTTTAAATTAGTGACAGATTCATTATCAAGATCTTAGTAGGTGTGGAGCTTCAACAAAGGATTTAAAGACAAGTTGGAAGCTAGCACCGGTTGATTCACGAGCCTATGCATCAAGAACACATCTAGAGATGAGCTCGGTGGATTGCTTTTGGACCAAGTCAAGAAGATGAGAAGACTTCAAGAAGTTGAAGACTTGTGTCTAGGTATAAGATTTTGTTTTGTTTTAGTTAAAATGTAAAGGATAGAATAGTTGGTGGATTGCTCAAGTTCATATCACACACACACTCTTGATTTATATGTGTTTCCATAAAAGATTTTTAGTTCTAGAAAAATACCGTTTTGGTTTTTGGTGTTTCAAATATACATGTGTTTTTAACCAAAACCATTTTAGAACTCTCGACACTCTTTTAGTCTTTTAGTCATAACTTTTGATTCTCTTATTCAATTAACATGATTTAAATTGCATTTTAAAGATGACTTTCAGAGCTACATTTAATATTCAATAATCGTTTTCTGATTTAAATGTTAAGAATGTCAAATATTGGGTTGAAGTCTGAAAAACAGTTTACAGTTTCTGATTTGATACCTTTTAGTATTTTATTGATAACTTTCAAATTAGAATTGATATTGATTTGATTTAAGTTGCATTAGAAAGAAAACTTCAATATCTACAAATTCATCCTATATACTTATTCCCAAATTTGAATGTTTTAGACCTCAAAACTGTGCTCCAAGTTAACCTATTGCACAGAGGTCGGTCGACCGGGCCGGTCGACCGACGTGCACAAAACTGTGCACGTTTTGTGCGGTCGACCGGGCCGGTCGACCGGAACTGAGAGCAGTGCTCTCTGTTCTTATCGGTCGACCGGGCCAGTCGACCGGAGGCTGTAACGGTCAGATTTTGACCGTTACCGGTCGACCGGGCGGTCGACCGGCAGCTCTGACAGACCCCAACGGTCAGATTTTTCTGACCTCTATAAAAGGGGGTTTGTCATTGTTTTGAGCCAAGATTTTAGGAGAGCTTTTGTCCAGTTTTTCCCATTCTTTTCAGAAAATTTTCTCCACATATTTGAGAGCAAATACTTCCAATCAAATAGGAAGAATTTATCAAGAGTGATAAAAGTGATTTCTTGAGTTTTTCACCATAGTTCTTTTCCTTGATTTCTCACACTACACTTGAGCATCCATTGTTATATCTATCCTATAGGAGAGTTGTAGTGAGAGTTTGTGATTGGTGATCAAGTGTTTAGATCACCAAGAGATCATTTCTTGTTCTTTGAGAAGGCGGACGGTTGTGTTCGCGGTTTGATTGAGGGTCCTAGTGAGGACTTGGTGTTGTTGGGTCCTAGTGAGGACTTGTAGCTTGAGGTGCGGCCTCGACGAGCCGGTGGGCTTGTGTTGTGTAAGGGACTAGAGAGTCCGAGGGCTTGTAGGTGTTGCGGCACCGAGGAGAGATCCGGTGGGATCTTGCATAGTGGAAATCCTTCGTGTGTCGAAGGCGGGGATGTAGAGCAAGTGTGCTCGAACCTCGAAACATACCCTTGTGTTTGCGATTGCTTACTCTATCTCTCTCTCTTTGTCTCTTTATATCTTGCATTACTTATATTGTCTTTACTTTACATGCTTGATATACCCTTGTGCTTATATTGTTATATACTTGCGTGGGATTGCTTGTTAACACTAGTATTTAACCAAGAGAGCCAACGCGGCACCTCAACCCATTCAAGGGGAATCTAGAGGAGATTGTCCAGAGCCTCGCAAGGGGAATTCGGCAACACTCTTGTGTTATACATAAGTGTTTAATTAAAAGAATTTTAATTTGGTCAACTTAGTTTTAATTCCGCATTATTTGTTCATAAGTGACCATTAGATTAGCCATCACCTATTCACCCCCTCTCTAGGTGAACTTACAGAGGACACATGGTTCGATATTTCTACGAAGGAATTTGATGCCAAAACAAAAGCACACTATGTATTGCTTCAAGCCTTGAATAATGATGACATAGCTGGGATCATTCATTGCAAATCCACCTATGAGATTTGGTCACACTTAGTTGTCACACACGAGGGAACATCATAAGTCACGAGAGTTAAGATTGATCTCTTGTATTCCCAATATGAGAATTTTGTCATGCATGATAATGATTCTATTGATGACATAGTTACAAGGTTTACTAAAATCATCAATGATCTTTCTTATCTAGATGATGCTATGATAATTATCAAAAGGTGAGGAAGATCATTCGTGCTCTACCACCATCATGGGAGGTCAAAGCAACAATATTAAAAGAGCTCAATGACATGAAAGAGATGGAGCTCATAGGTCTTATCGACAACCTTAAGACTCATGAGATGGAGAGGAAGGCTAGAGAAGAAATGGCGCCTCAAAAGAAAAAGATGATTACCTTCAAGTCCACTCCTACCATCTCCGATGAAGATGATGAAGAAGAAGATGAAGACCTCTCCCTCCTTGTGAAGAATGTGAGAAGGATGTACAACAAAGCCAAATTCAATAATAGAAGACATTGACAAGAAAAGGAGGAGAAAAAGATCATTTGCTTCAATTATCGGAAGCCAGGACACGTGTGGAATGCTCAGAAACCAAAAGCAAGCCATCTACCTCAAAGAAGGCCTATAAGAAGAAGGCTCTCAAAGCAACATGGAATTCAGAGAGTGAATTCGAAGAAGAGGTGGACACGGCCAATATGTGTTCCATTGCTAATGACAACACACCATGGTAACAGGGCCGGCTTGAGCCATAGGCGACTAAGGTGGTCGCCTAGGGCCCCCAAGTCAAATAGGGCCCCCAAATTTGATACTTTTTTATTGTCTTATGTTCACTTCAAATTATATTTAATTATAGGCCCATGTTCACATTGTATCCCTTTTCTCTAGAGGGTCCAGATTGTACAAGAAATTATAAAACATTTGGATCTAGACCCATTCTTATAAACCCGGACCATGAAATCCTTGCAGCATCAGCGACTTACCTCGAGCAGATGAATCGGCACCTCTTTCCAGCAACGGTGCCAAGCAGATGAATTGTTGACCCTCCACCTCTTAAAAGCTCATAGCCCTCCACCTCTTCATATCCCCCCCCAATAGTCAGTTGAAGTGGAGTCTCGAGAGTGGAGAAGGTTGCTTGCAATTGACATTCAGGTATATATTTTTATCATTAATCTCATCATTTTTCAGTTTAGTTTAAAAGCTTCTTCAATTTCTTTTTATTTGGAGTATTTTTAGTAGAAAAATACTTATAAATAAGAGATATCCAACTTGTGTTTCTTTTTTAACATGATTTGTATCAGATTATTTTATTTGCTCATATGTCTAAGTTTTACAAAAATTAAAACTAAGCATAATTGAGGAACAAAAGTTTACTATTTTTCATTACATACTTTCAGGTTTTTAATTCAATATACAATAGTGGATCCTAGATTTCAATCTATTGATGAATCTTATAATTATAAGTAGGATCCAAACCCAAACTGGCTTGTTGACATTTCATTTGAAGGACCATAAATTTGCTTTTTGAATATGTTCTTGATTTAGTAGACAAAACTAGTTTTCTGATACAAAATCAGACAGAAAATTTACTTCCTTCTATGCTCTTTTGTTCCCTGTTTGTGTATTATTTTAGTTAAATCTCTAATCTATTTATAACATAACATCTGATGAGATTAATTTTAAGTATATATTACTCTTATATGACAGAAAAAATATTATGGGGATCACAGGTCCTGAGCATTTTTGAGTTGATTACATGATAGTTACTCTCTCTTCTCTAAATTAATTGTTCTTACAATACAAATCCTTATCAATCATAAGTTCGTAATTGTATTGTTATGAATTAATGTGAAAATTTCTGAATCAGTTAAAAAGTAACTTGTAGAGTTACTAATGAGAATTCATTCTGGAACTGATCCCTCTGCTAGAGGCAAAGGGCAAAAACTCGCATTATCTCTAATCTTTACTTTTTTTTAAAATTTTTCGTTTTTAGGAAAAATTGGGCTGATTAATCCCAACCACAGAGTTTGTCTAATAAGTTCAGATGAAACACAAAAATTCCATAAAATATCCTTGTACTTGATTTTGCCAAAAAGAAAATCTCGAATTTTATGCAAAATTGGTAATTTAATGTTTCAGTGATTTTTCCAAAAAGGAAATCCCAAACAGCTGGTAGTTATTCTTAGGGCGTGTTTCGCCGCAAAACGCCGCAAAATGCAAGTCGTAAAACTTTTTTTCCATTTTTCGTTGTTTGTTTCGCTGAAAAAAAAGTTGCAAAATGCAACTCCTCTTTTCCCACTTGCAGTTGCTACAGTTAAATTTGTGGTCATGTAAATCTCACTTTTACACTCATATTTTCTCACTTGCAGTTGCTACAGTTAATTTTGTGGTCAATTAACTCTCACTTGTAGTACACTTACAGTTAACAACAGTTACTTGATAATCAATATATAATTTAATATTATTAAATATTTAATATTTTAAATAGTGTTCAATTTCTTATTTAATTATTTAATTATTTTATATTTTTAATCTTTATTTTTTTATTGTTTTTAATATTGTTTTAATATTTAATATTTACTATTTTAATTTATATTTTTGTTTAATATTTTATTTAATACTTTATTTATTAATATTTTTATTCCATTTTTATTATTTTATTTAGAGTTAATATTTTATTAATATAACAATATTATACTTACTATATATTTAATTATTTATTTTAATATAAAAAAATACTTTATTAATATCATAATATATTTTATTATTATATTAATATTTTATTATGTTAATATTGTAATAATAATTCAGTATAATAAAACTATAATGATAATTTATTATTAAATTATAATTATATTTTACTTTGTTAATTTTATATTTCTATAATATTACAATAATATTATAATAAAATTTATATTATAATAATTTTCAAGTATTTTTAATATTATAATATTATAACTATATTTTATTATTTTGTAAGATTTTTTAATATTTATATTTTATTAGTATTCTTAAATTTTATTAATGTTCTTTAGATTTTCTTAAAATTTATATTATTTATTTAGTTAATATTTTAGTAATATTTTATTATTTATACTAATATTTTATTAATATTATGTTATAAATAAAAATATTAAGATTATTAATTTTTTATCTCAAATTTATTAATACAATTTAATTTGAAATAGTAGATTTAATTAATAGTATTTATAATATTTAAATCACTGCTACAGTTAATTTTGTGGTCAACTTTTCCACTTACACTTTTACATTAGCAACCAAACACCGTAAAACAACAATATACTTTACCATTTACACTTTCACTTTATCAACCAAACACCGTAAAACACGATATACTTTTCCATTTACACTTCACTTTATCAACCAAATACCGTAAAACACAATATATTTTCTCTGCTACAGTTCACTTTTTCCATTCTCATTTTACGACTTACGACTTGCGACGTTTTGCAACGAAACAAACATGCCCTTAGTATTAATGTTTCAATGATTTTTCAATGACTTTATCAAATTGCACCAGTTCTTCCCCTCTTCTCTGAGTTCCAGCAGCAGCTTCAAGTCGGATTCTTCTCCTGCGGCTAATGGCTTTTTCTAGTCTCTTCCTCTGGTAACATTGTTCTTCACTTCTTCTTTTTGTTTCTTATTTCAATAATAGTTATTTTAGTATAATCTTATTGAGTTATTGCATTGGGTGTTTATATTTAGTAAGTATTTAAGTCTTGATCATGTCTACTAAAAAATATAAATAAGGACATGGAAAATGAAAAGAAAAAAAAGAAGAGTAGAAGAATTTATACAGTCTCAAAAAGAATCTCTTGATAAATTTGTTACAACTGATAATAAAAGAAAATAAGGCAACAACTTCACAACCAGGAGTGATTTGATAATAGAACAACTAATCTCTTTAACAAAACTACAAAGAATTGAAATAATAATAGAAAATGAGAACAATGAGCCCGTAGATGGACAAAAATATTCGATTCTAATCCTAATTATAATCCTATAGATATTTATGATCCCAGACAATGGAATGAAATTGATTCAAAATTACGAGATTTATTGATGGAAATAGGTCCAATTAGAGATAATAATTTTAACTTTCCTAAAGATGAAAACAATAGGTATTTTTCTAATGCACATTACATTCGAAAATTAAAATATATTTTAATATTAATTATTTTTTTAAAATATATTTTAAATAAGCCCCATTTGAAACTTTCGCCTAAGGCCCCCGGAATGATTGAGCCGCCCCTACATGGTAACATCCGAACCATCCCTAGATGATTGTGAATTGACCATGAATGAATTGGGTGAAGCTTTTGAAGAACTTTCTCATAAGTATGATTTTCTCAAGAAGAAATATTAAAAATGAAAAAGAAAAATGAATTTATTCAAAATCAAGTTGTTATTTTTTCAAAAGAAAAAGAGGTTTTGTCTTCCACACTTATTTCTACACAAAAGGATTTGATGTACACAATGTTTCTTGTAAAGCAATTTTTTTTTAATTGATGAAAAAGAGATTTCTATTTAAAAATCAAAATTAGCACTTTGGAAAATTTTTTTTAAAAAAATGTGAGTTTGATAAGGCTAGATTAGAGGCCATGTTTTCTAAGAGACACACTCCAAGGAAATATGTTCATGTTTTTCATGATACACATGCTCACACTCATCATGCTACACATGCCCACACTCATCAAGCACAACATGTCACACACAATTAACATTCTCATGTTTCACATACACATCATACATTTATGTATGATAGATTTTATACTTGCACTTATTGTGATCGGAAGGGTCACTTAGCTAAGTTTCTCTTTGATCGCATCAATGCTTCAAATGATCATGTTTGGGTTTGAAGAACTAACATTATAGGACCTAAGAAAATATGAGGTACCAAAATCAATAACTTTTTTATTTGATATAGGTACGCACCAAGGCTCCAAGGCGTAGGGAGCGGGGGTACCTTGATAGAGGTTGCTCAAGACACTTGACTTAGAATATCAACAACTTTGCAACCCTATCAAGGTATCATGAAGGTGGCACCATCACCTTCGGAGATGATTCAAAGGGTAAAAATATGGTATAGGTAATATCATAATCGGCTCATCTCCTTCAATAAAAAATGTTTTTTGATTGAAGATCTCAAGCATAATCTCTTGAGCATTAATCTTTTGATATAGCTTTTAAAGTTGTTTTTGATGATTTCACTGCGATATTTTAGGAAAAAATAAATATTTGTGTTCTTTCTGATTTTCATGAAAATAATGTTTATATGATTGACATGTTAAATTTACATTACAATGTTACTTATGTAAATGCTTTTAATGAAGATTCTTACTTATGACATAGGAGATTAGGCTATGTTTCATTTTACCATCTATTTAGAATTAACTCTAAGGAATCGGTGAAGGGTATTTCTTACTTGAAGTTTGAAAAAGACCGCATTTGTGATGTGTGCTAACTTAAGAAACAAACCTAGTCCTTTTTCAAAGCAATCAGAGATATTATGACATCTAGCCTATTAGAGTTGATCCACATGGATTTATTTGGTCTAACAAAAATCAAAAGTCTCAGTGGTAATCATTTTGTTTTTGTTTTAGTTGATGATTTCTCTAAATTTACATGAGTTTTCTTTTTGGAACACAAAGATGAAGATTTTCGCATTTTCATGTTTTAGAAAAAGATGTAAATCATCTAGAGGGGGGTGAATAGGTGATCGCTATACTAAATGCAAACAGCCATCAAGGAGCTTAATGATAGAGAGGAGATGGACTTCTCTGCCTTCATTAAAAATTTCAAAACCCATGAGATGGAAATGAAGGTGAGAGAAGAAAGGAATACCCCAAAGAAAAAAGCGATAGCTTTCAAGACTACTCCATCATCCTTTAATGAGGAAGAATCGTCAGAAGACGGTGATGAGGAATTTACCATGCTCATTATAAAAGTGGGCAAAATATTTTACAAGAAAGAAAGACAAAACAACTTCCGAAGAGGAAGAAATTAAGGAAGATTTGAAAAGAAGGAGGAGATGAGTCCTTACTTTCATTTCAAGAAGACGGGGCATCTAATTGCGGATTGCCCTTACTTCAAGCCACTACCTCCAAGAACGTGCATAAGAAGAAGAAGGCGATGGTAGCCACTTAGGATGATTCGGAGACGAATTTCGAAGAGGAAATTGATGTTGCACACGTTACTTCATGGAAAATAGAGAGGAAGAGTCCATGGTAAATCTGGAAACCTCTTTAGAAGATAATGATTTAACTATGGATGAACTTGCATAATTTTTTGAAGAATTACAAAATAGGTATGAAAATTTCTCTTGCACAAAATAAAAAATTGAAAAAGGAAAATAATTTTTTAAAGAATAATCTAGAAATTGTTTTTAAAGAGAAAAATGACTTGTCCATTTCTTTTGAGAAAATGAAAAAGAATTTTGATAAATATAAACTTGTTTGTTAAGGTAAAAAGCCCTAATATTACTTTTAACAAAAATGAATTTTTGGATATCCAAAAACGTATTGATGTTTTGGATACCACGTTGAAAAAGTGTGCTTTTGATATGAACAAATTTGCATCTATGTTTTCAAAGGAAAAAAACCCAAAGGAAATATACATCTCATTTCATCTAACACACACCATGAAAAATATGCGCGCACACACATCAACATAAGCATGCTTTCATGTATGGCAAAGTGTACACATGTGCACATTGCGGCTGCAAAGTCTATTTAGCAAAAATTTTGTTATGCTAAGTTAAATATGATAAATAATAATATTTGGATTCGAGCAAGTACTAACCCTATAAAATCTAAAAAGATTTGGGTACCAAAGACACACAAAACTTGATTAATGCAGGTGTGTCGTCCTCCTCCAAGACATAGGGGGAGATGGTGCCTTGGTGATGGATGCATCGAAGCTCAAAAGATCAGCCGTCACCTTGCATTGCTATGAAGAGGCACTTATTTTAGAGATTGCCTATGGTTTGATAACCTCTCCACTTGAAAATTTCTAGCAAGATCTATGCATGCATAGGATTAGCTCTTTTTTTTTTTTTTTTTTTTGGAAATATGCTTTAGTTGTGTAGACATGCCTATTCTTATTTTTGTATCTTACCTATAATTGAGGTAGTTTATTAACTTTGCTTTTATTCTTACTAGCTCGTGATTTGCTTACCCATGTGTAGAGTACTTTTCCATGCTCATTTGGTTGATATATATCTTTGGATATTTGTACACACACACACATATTATCAATATATCTATATTGTGTTTGAGTATTGTATTTAAACCATATTTAAGTAATAAATCAAGATAGTAATTGTGCGCCTCAACTCTTATCTAGAGGAATAGCGAGGAGAAGTTCAAAACCCGTAAAGGGTATTCGGCTTCAATATCTTATTTTAATAGCTTAATATATGAGTTAATTATTGCAAAATATATTGTTAATATAATATATAAAATAAAATAAAAAAAAAATTCATGTTTTTTCATGCCTATAGATTTTTGATATTATTCCCTATTTTATGTGGAAAAATATACAAGTAAAAATAATTTCTCAAAAGCCCTAATATCCTATTTTTTTAAAAATATTTTGGGTTGTCGCGGTCGACCGAGTGGTCGACTGAGTTGACCTGGCATAAGTCTGGTCGACCGGGCGGTCGACTGAAGGAGCCTAGTATACAAAAAAATTGGGCCTAAAGTCGGTCGACCGACTGTAACCGAGATTGCTCTCGGTTAGACCCCGATCGATCGGGCGGTCGATCATGAGTTGGGTTGGCTTTGGTTTACCCATTTTAAAAACCCAAAAAACCCAAATTTCTCTTATTCTTTCTTTCTCCACTGTCACTCTCTCTTCTTCCTCCCTATTCCTCACCCCTTTCACTATAATCCTCACAAATCATCTCTATTCCAAAATCAAACCCTAAAAATGGTAGGATCTCTCTTCAGCACTCCAGATCTATTGTTTTCATGGAGGATTTTTTGTTTTCAAGGTATAACCTCTCATCTCTCTAAATCTTCTTGATTTCATTGTTTTTCTAGTAAATCTTTCTATATTTCGTGCCAAATCTTTGTTTGTCATCTCCAAAATGTCAAAAAGCGCTAGATTTGAGAAGGGTAAACAACATGAATCATCCTCCAACCCTTTTATTTCTTAAAATGCTCTCATAGATTTTCTGTAATTCATAACAAATATGTTATCTCTGGTAGAACCGTGGTGCTCGCTGATTTGAGCACCGAATCTAGCTACCATCTTGACCACAAGCTCTCTTGAACATCTTGTAACTATTAAAGAACATGTCTATCCTGAGCTTGTACACTACTTTTACTCTAATTTGATATTTCAAAACAATCACGTCAGATCTAGGGTTCTAGCAGGGACATAATTATTTCTCTAGATCGATTTGCCCATCTGCTACACCTTTTTTGGGAGGGTGTAGATATTTATAATGTTGATCTTCATGAAATTGATTATCCTGATGGTGAATCTGCCCTCACTGCATCTCTTTTACTTCACGTTGATGAAAACCTCACTTTAGTTAGGAATGAGGAGGTGAAATATTATACTCTCACCGCTTAAGTCCTAGTCAATCGTGTTCTATAATCTTCTGCCAAAATCAGGGAATATAGTCATGCACGGGATTCTACTCCCCTCTTGATCTATTACCTTCTGAAATGCATTATAGCTAATATTCCAAATCTCATCATCGATTACATGACTTCCAAGCATCTCCTGATCCCAAACCGGCACTTGCCATTTGGGATGTTCATTACCCGCCTCCTAAAGCAACTAAAAATTTAATCTCTCCACTGAACGGTTCATTGAACCGTCAGTTGATATCAACAACATTCTTTTAAAAAGGATGTGTGTTGGGGAACGTGTTCCTGCTCCTCAGTCCCCTCCTATCATTCTTGTTGTTGTCCCTGAATCCTCCTCAGCCTCTTCTGCATCTTTTGATCCATACTTAGCCCTTTTTGCTCAGCTTCGGAAGCATGATCTGAAGATTTCTGCAAATTTTCAAAGGATGGAGTAAAGAGTTGACAATGATCTGCAGTATATCTGCGCCTCTATTCACTATCTCCAGACCTGTGTCGACGAGACCTACAGTAGGAATGCTTAACCTGTTCCACTTCCGAGAGGTCATTCGCAACCCCTTCCTACATTGGGTGCTCTGTTTGATACATGGGTACATCCTCTAGCTCCTTCCGAGGCACCGGCTCCTCCAGAAGATCCTACTTTCAGGAGGATTGACCCCTTTTATTGATGACAAACAGGGAGAGAGAGATTTTATCGAGTTATCTTTGGGAGTTATCTTGGGTGTTTTTGTTTTTGTCTTTATTTGAGTTTTATTCATTCACTTTTTATTTGTGGACATGTAGTATTTGGTGGACATGTGTTCTTACATTGCAGTACTTATTTTGTGGTATGTAACTTGCTTTGAGGTTGGCATGAACCTCTATATGGGCAAATTTATTTTATGATATTTCTATTTTCTTTATATCTCTTTCTTTCTGTTGATATATTTGATATATATCTTCTGTGTGTGGTATGTGGTATATTTGTATTTTTAGTGTTTCCTTTATAAACCAACCATCTACCACTTGTTTTGGAGGTTGGAGTTATTGGCTGGTTAGAGGAAACCGTTTTTGCATACACCTTTGTAATTCTGTATTCTTGGTATGCATAGATAGGTTGCAGAGAGCTTGATTTACATATCATATTCATATGCTTTTATTGATGCATTTAACTTTTATGCCACATTTTGATAATGCATGTGTTTAGGGAAGCTTCGCTTGAAGTCTCTCCAAAATTATTTGTGATAACTCCATGTGTTTTCTCATCATTAAAAAGGAGGATATTGTGGCCCAAACGCCATTAGCCTTAGTTTTGATTTATGTAGTTATGTTTTTAACAAAGTTTCAAGTTAACTATTTGTTGCATTTTGGCTCCATCACAAGACTCACACATTTGGAAGCCACGAAGATGTAGATCCTAGAGCCTAAGCACATAGAAGAGCTCAAGGATCGAGTATACTAGAGAAGACTATGTCAAGATTTGTATTTATTTTTTGTATTTTAGATAGGATTTATAGTCATTTGTTAAAATCAAGATGAAATATTTTGATAGCTTTGGGATTGACACACATATACATATTTCATACTCCTTTGTGTTTTTAATGAGAGTTCATAACTATACTCTTTATCGTTTCAAAATCGTGTTTCGGAAAAACAAGTTTCAGAAAAATCAGGTTTTCGATTTAGAAAAGTACATTTTACAAAATATGCTTCTAACTTTATTTGTGTTGATCCATGATCACACGCTGATTCTTCAAGTCTCTAGAACTCTATTTTGTGTTGAAAAATCAAAAGTTATCTTATCGGAAAAAGAAAGGTATCAAAAAGATTTCCATAACCTGCCTTTTGCCCATTGTCGGTCGACCGACCGGTCGACCGTAGGCAGAGCAAATGCTCTATCGGTCGACCGACATGCACCAAAGTGCATTTGTGCACTTCGGTCGACCGGTCGACCGACAGAAAGTTTGGCTCTCTGGTTGGGAACTACAGTCGACTGGATGGTCGACTGCTACCCCAACGGTCGAAAATCCGACCGTTGGCAGTCGACCGGCCGGTCGACCGATAGAAGACTGTCTTCTGTAACTTTTCTCAACGGTTATATTCTGTTTTGTCTTTTTCTGGGTCTTTTTCCAACGGCTTTTTTGAGTTTTTTACTCATATTTTCATCCCCTATAAATAGTGAGACTGTGGAAAAACTCTATAACAAGATTTCTAAAGTTTAAATCAAGTTTTTATAAGTTTTAGTTTTTTCATAAAAGATTTCTTTTTGAGCCAAATTTTCAAACTCTTGCTTTTAGCTTGAGCCTCCCTCTACATCTCTACAAGCTATTTTCACCTCCTCATCTTGATTATAAGTTTGTGCTTGTGAGCCATTTGTGATCAAGTGTAGATCATCGATTCCCTTCTATTGAGAAGTTGTAGAGGTTACGGTCTTAGGTGAGCTAGTGGGCTCCGTTGTTGGTGTTGCGGCACCGCAAGAGAGGACTTGTGAGTGCATTGAGTTCTAGTGAGAACTTGTAACGATTGACGATCTAGTGAGATCGGTCACAGTGGAAACCCTTCATAGTGTTAAAAGCGGGGACATAGAGCAGTGGCTCGAATCTCGAAATAAATCATTGTGTTTGCGATTGCTTACTCTTTCTCTTCTCTCTCTCTCTCTCTCTCTCTCTAATTACATGCATTCTAATATTGTTTACTTATTTGCAAGTATTACTTAGTTGTGATTGATATTTGCTAGGTTGCTAGCAAGTAATTTTTAATTCTGCATTATTTGTCATTTATTATATCCATCACCTATTCACCTCCTCTCTAGGTGATTTACACTCCATTCTATTAAGCAGTTAACTCATCATACAACAATCATCAACTAGCCAATCAACGTATCCATACTCTCGATTATCAAAAGGAGCATTAGTGGGATGTTTCATCATCATCTTCTGACCACCACCGAACAGACGAAAACATTGCGCCCAAAACATCTATGATGGCAATCTCATCCACGAGTGCATGAATCTCATCCACGAGTGCATGAATCTGTCTCGTGGGATTCAAGCCTTAGTGTTTAGAAGAGAGAATGCCATACTAAGTTTTCAATACTTATATGACACCATATACATAATATTGAGACATTTCTCCAACACTTTTTCCTTACTACTCAAGTTTAGTTGTTTGATAAATAAAAAAACACCGAGAAATTATGTGACACTAGGTTTAATTGCTTGAGAAATAAAAAAAATTAGTTGAGGAAAAATATTAAAAACTCGTTTATATACAGGAAAAGTCTTGAAATTTTATTATACTGATTTGAAATGTAAAAATTTTGCAGAGAAATTATTGAATGAAGAATATGAATTGAAAATATATATGTTACAACTTATATTTAATAATAAATTACATTCCATATATTTTCCGTACAACTATTCTTTTTTTTTTTTTTTTGGGTAAAAGCTTTATCTCAATTTTTCTTATAGAAAATTTTAAATTAGTTTGAAAAGTTTGCTATATATTCAATCTTGATGTGTGTGTGTGTGTGTGTCCTGTTTGGTGTCCCATGTTGGCAACTATGATCTAACTACTAGAATTTAGCTGATAACAATAGTATACAACAACTTGTGAAACATAACTTAAGCATTAGATAGACAACTTGCCTCAAAATTAATACCATCTCCAAATAGACATACAGTTCCTCATGTCTGAATCTAAATAGATATAGTTGCTTAATAGTCAATTACACATAACTCAATCTTGCCACTAAGTTTTATTGATATTTCAAATATAAACAAAAGTCATGCATATTTTTCAAAAAAGATAAAAGAACATAAATCTAAAATAGAGATTAACATAGAAGTTTTGCATATAATTCATAATTGAGAAAAACTTCCAAAATTCTCAATTAGCCTCATAAATCTACATTGAGAATTATTTCGAAATACTTTCAAATTTCTCAACTGAGAACATAAATTTACAATTTCTCAGTTCGCTCCACAATTCAAATAATCTAATTAAAACACTCAACTATCCAGAAGAACTAAATGGGTAATCAGAACTAAAAGTCTGAGAAAAAACGCTGAGAAGAGTACGAAGATGCAACGAATTCCTCTCTCTGTGATATAGGGCTCTTTAAATTTCTAAGTATAAATCTAAGAGGGAGGGAGATGGGGTATAGTGCCAATTTTTCTGAGAGATACCCCAGAGAGAGTCGTAGATTGGGGGAGGACAAAGAACTTGAAGGGGACAAAGGGAGCAACAGGTTGCAGTGAACCTGAAGCTTCAATGCAGGGATGGTGATTGGCGATGGACGGAAGAAAGATTGTGACTGACTCGAGAACGACAATGGGACAGAGTCAGGTTCGGGGGTGTAAAGTCAGTCATCAAGAGAGAGAGAGAGAGAGAGGAACCCGGGGGTGTAGAGTCAGTCACACACACACACACAGACAGAGAGAGAGAGAGAGAGAGAGAGTTACCCTTGTAGAGTCAGTCACCTCCTATCGCAGTCGATGACAATCCATTTATGAGATGGCTAGCATACACAATCGCCTCAACCCAAAACGATTTGTCTAATCTTGCATTAGACAACAACCACTGAGCCTTCTCCAGTAAGGAACAGTTTATCTCCTTAGCCAACCCATGTAATTCATCTGTGAAGTGAGTACCAATACCAGTGTTCTGGCCAAATTGTAGGAATTAGTTCTTGTATCTTGAACATTACCAATTTGTACCTCTTTGATCTTCCTACCAGTCTTTCCATTATATCCTTCCACTTCACCAACATATTTAGGGCTTCACACCTTTGTCTCATGGGATATATCCAATAATGCCTAGATAAATTATCAATAAAAGAGACAAAGTACCTATGACCTCCAAGCGATGCAGTCTTAGCAGGTCCCCAAATACTTACGTGAATACAATCAAGAAGAACTTCTAAGTGGTAAGTTGTGGTGCTAAATTTTACCTTCTTCTTATCCAGAACGTCATATTCACCCAATTCCAAGTTGCAGGAAAAAGCACTTTCCAATGATCCCTTTTTTGCTGGAGCTTATAAAGACTTTTCACCTCCGTGTCTGACCCTCATCTGTCAGACTTGTGTTCAAACATTTCTGAAGAAATAGAATTCTCTACCTGACCTGTAACTGTACTACCCTTCAAGTAGTAGAGGTTGTTCCGGCAGACTCCCTTCATAACCATCATTGAGCCTTTGGTCATCTTAAGAACACCATCTCGTATAGATACCACAACACAATGTTTTCAAAGCACCAACAAAGATAAGATTCCTTTTGAGTTGAGGACATACCTCACCGCCTTCAATTCTCGTACTATCCCATCATCCATCTTGATATAGACTGTACCATCCCTTCTACATTACATGGATGATCATCACCCATGACAGCAAAACATCCATCAAGCTTCTCAAAGCTAGAAAACTAGTCCCTGTTTGGGCACACATGATAGGTAGCTCTTGTATCTAAGATCCACTCAGCATTATCTGAGTAACCAACAGTAGGAGTAGTAATAGAGAAAGAAAATACCGATGAGTCTGAGTCCGATCCATCCGCTTGTGAAGTACTAGCATGAGTACTGGCTACCTGTGCGATATTTGCCTCGGTCATTAACTCCTTCTTCTTACCTTTGCCCTTCGGATAATCAACCTTTCAGTGCCCTAGCTCATTGCATAGGCGCACTGATTCCTCTTCAGATCTCTGAAACCTGAGCTGGACTTTGATCTTCCCTGATCATCTCTTCCCTTCCGATTGGAATTCATATCTCTTACCGTCAATGCCTCTGTTGTTGTGCTTCCTAAAGAAGATAGTCTGTCCTTCCTCCTTACTTCATAACTCACAAGAGCAGCAGACACCTCATTATAGTTAAGAGATTTTCTTTCATTGATCAATGTAAGAGTAAAGGTCTCATACTCTTCTTCAGGAAGAGAATTCAATAGAATTACCGCCTTATCTTCTTCATCGATCTCCACATCCATATTAACCAGGTACGTAAGAAATTTTGTGTAGCTATTCATGTGTTCGTTAATGGAGCATCCTCTCTTCATCTGAAAACGATAAAGCTTACTCTTCAACTGCAACCGCGATTCGACACTTTTCGTCAGATACTTTACTTTTTCTTCAGGATCTCCCATAGCTGCCTCGCAGATGTTTCATGTAATACATGATACTTGATATCTTGTGTCAAACAAGACCTGATCAAGCCACACGCCATTCGGTTCATCTTGTCCCAATCTTCTTCAGTAGCTGAATCGCGCTTCTTCTTCAACCGTAGAGTGTCTTAGAGGTTTGATGCCGTCAGTGCATCCATCACCTCACATCTCCACATACCAAAGTTGTTCTTACCGTCGAACTTCACCACATCAATCCTCAACGGATGTGGATTCACGAATTTCACCAAAGATGTACTATCTCTAGCCATCTTCTCAACTGATTTCTCAAAGCAATGCGAAAGCTAACGGAGTTAGATGAAACAAACTAGATAATGATAGGATCTTTACCTTTACGCGAAACCCTCGAAGAGTTTTCAAAGCAATCTACTCCTCCAAATTAATTCCTTGAGCAATCCATGCGCTGTTTTGAGATCGACACACGATCCCACAAACAGTCCCAATGCTGCTTCGAGATCGGCACACGATCTCCGCCAAACAGCAATTGATGCCCTTGGAATCAACACACAATCCATAACGAACCTGGGATGCTCTGATACCACTTGTTGTGCACGTGTGGCAACAACCGATAAGGAATCCACATCAAGCAGAGATAGCGACAAGAACAGAGAAACAATAGAGAAAGCAAATCAACACAGTATTTGACGAGGTTCGGCAATTTGCCTACGTCCTCGGGGTAAGGAGAGAGATTTTATTGATTCAACAATCAATACAACTTATTCCTTCTTCAAGGAATTTCTAAGGGAGATTTTCAGTGGGATTTATAGGGATACGATACATGAGGGCTCTAGCCCTTATTTATAGCCACAGAGTCACAGGGTTTTAGGAAACCCTGATTGGATTTGATCCTAAAACAGAAAAGGAGTCTGAATCCAGAAAGGAGACAAATGCGTCTATCGGTCAACCGACCCTTGTCCTAAGTCGACCGGCCAAGTCGACCGGCACCAACCGAGAGCAGCCACCTTTCAGTCGGTCGACTGGGCGGTCGATCAGGCTATGTCTGTGCACGTCGTGCACACCGGTCGACCGGGCTATCGACCGGGCTCTGTCCAGTCTCTATACTATCTTCCTCTATCTCCTTTATCTCCTCTCTCCCTATACTCAATTTACTCCACAATTCAAATAATCTAACTAAAACACTCAGCTATCCAAAAGAGCTAAGTGGGTAATCAGAACTAAAAGTCTGAGAAAAAACGCTGAGAAGAGTACGAAGATACAGCAAATTCCTCTCTCTGTGATATAGGGCTCTTTAAATTTCTAAGTATAAATCTAAGAGGGAGGGAGATAGGGGTATAGTGACAATTTTTCTGAGAGATACCCCAGAGAGAGTCGTAGATTGGGGAGGACAAAGAACTTGAAGGGGACAAAGGGAGCAACAGGTTGCAGTGAACCTGAAGCTTCAATGCAGGGATAGGTGATTGGCGATGGGCGGAAGAAAGATTGTGACCGACTCAGAAACGACAATGGGACAGAGTCAGGTTCGGGGGTGTAGATTCAGTCACCAAGAGAGAGTAAGGAACCCGGGGGCGTAGAGAGAGAGAGAGAGAGAGAGAGAGAGAGAGAGAGAGAGTTACCCTGGTTAGCGGGTCCCGCGAATAAAAAACTTATGTGCAAGTTCACCCAGCTAGAACATAAACCACAACCTCTAAAAGTTTGCTTTTTGTAAAAAAAGTCTTCTTAGATCTCATTTAGATTCGGTATTTTCAAATTTGGATCTAAATTTTGGTAGAGTTTACGATCTCTTTTAGCAGACCCGAACATAAAAAATAACTCAACCACGTTTCGAGTATGCCACATCTAGTTAAGAAAAAACATGACCAAATAGGCTGGTTGCCGAGCTCGTAGATGTTAGACTTTGAAAACTAATTTGATAGAGGTTTCTTTTGAAATAAAATTCAAAAAGTGAATATTTTAAAAACGAATCATTCATAAATGTATCAACAAAAAAATAAGTAATGAAACTAATTTGAAGGAGCTTCAAATAACCCGATGACAAATATAAAATATCAAAATATGTCGAGACTTAAATAAAAATAAACCGCTGCAGTCTGCCCCAAAAAAAAAAATGAAGCCCGGTAATAAAAACCCTCATTTTTTCGTGTTTGGTTTCTGTCTTCGTCTCTCTCACTTGACCATCGCCATGGATTTCTCTCATCATCAACACTATCAGTATCATTTCCAACAACAAGGAGAAGAAGCAGCAGCCGCCGCCTACCATCCTACGCAATCCCAATATCAATCCTATGATCCCTACTACGTCTATCATCAGCAGCCGCAGCCGCAACAGCAGTTCTATGACTATTCATCCACCCACACCTACCCGCAGCACGACCCGACTCCGGGCCCCACCGCCACGACGAACGCGCCGGCGGCGGCGGCGGCCGTGGAGGCGTTGTCGCAGTTCGTCGGAACGATGGACGCAGCGGAGAGGGCCATGGCGTACGGTGGGCCCCCGACGATGCCGCATCATCAGATGGACCTCAGGCATGTCTCGGTTCGGCCAGCGGTATGGAGTCGTGCAATCTTATTTAGGGTTTTCTTGTTGCCCTAATTTCTTCGATTAGGATTTTATACAGTTTTTTGTTTCTAGATTATAAAAGATGCAATTTTATTTATAACTAAGCAGTATAAATTTGCGAGAATTTCGAGTTACCACTATTAATGCAATCCCAATGTCTCAATCACATTAAATCTTCCTAAAAAATTCAGCCGGTGCGTTTTGTCCAACAAAAATTTCTGCACAATTGAAAGCTAAAATAACCTTCGAGTGCAAAATGTCCAAATCTGAATCCAAATCAAATAGATATATAGCAAATGATTATTTCCCTATAGTCTTTACCAAGAAATTATTAAGGCAAGCTAGATAGGGTTCCTCTTCTGGTAGTGCCCGCAACCAACACACACACACAAACCCAACTTTAACGTACAGGTTAAAATAAAATTAAACCCAGCGATAACCTGGGGCCAATATTTCATCTCTCTTAATTTTCAGCCCCTTTTTCAGGCTATTACTTGACAATGGTGCAGCATCAAATGTCTATGTGAGCTCTTCTTTGATTTCGAATACATGTATCAATCAAATGTCGACGATAGAATATATAAGTTATTCTGTTGTTTATATGACTATTTCAAGTATAACAGTACTTTCCACTTGACATGTATGATGGCAAGATGTTTGTAGGTCAGCATCGTTACTTAATTTCTATATGCATTTACATTTTTTTTCCTTTCGGTTCTTTTTCCCCTTCTAAAGACCATGTTAATTGTTAAGCATGTGTTACACTTTTGTAGATTTAACTGATTCTTGACCAATGGGATGTATTCATCACTATTGTTAATAAATGAACTTTCTGCTCAATGTGTACTGATTTAATTCTTTTAGATTGATTTAACAAATATTATGTGCTCGCATGTTGGATTGACAAACTATTTACTTTGGCATATCATATTCCATGACTTAAATGATGATATTTTTATATTATTGGAATTTGAAGATCTAAGATTCTGTCCATGCATGTTGTATTTGGACATCGGGTGAATATGCTGAGCTGGATTTTCTACAATGTTGTTCATGGAATGCAATCTAAGAAGTCATAATAGCTAATCACAGACATGTAGAGCTTTCAAATGAACGTGCACACAGTTTGTGTTTGTCTCGATATTTTGTCCAGGTTAGGCTTGTTCAGTTAATAAGCAAACCTAACCTGAGTCTAAATTTCATCTTGAAATTGTAAACAGCTGAATTTGAGCTTGCCTGTTAATACTCTCTCTCTCTCTCTCTCTCTCTCTCTCTCTCTCTCTGCGCGCGCGCGCGCGCTTGAATTGAGCAATTGATTTGAGGTTGGCTTATTTACATCTTTTTGAGCTTTAGTGATCGGAGCTTGAGATTTTGAATTTCAAAATGAATGAAGCTCGGGCTACTCTACTTCAACTTTAAAAGAAAAGGTAAAGACAACGAGCTTAATCCACTCGAATCTGTTCTTTGAATTTCTGAGCCAAACTTGAGTTTGCTTGCCTCAATCAAGCTCTGGTCGTTTACAGCCCTGCGGACATGTTCCACTTTAGATGGGAACTTTCGGAGCAGATGTTTAGGGGCAGGTTGGTGGCTGGTGTTATCATGGTTTGACTGATAAGTGAAGGCACTGTTATAACCAATGAGTGGATCTACTTTTTTGTGAAGACAGTTTAAGCTTGAAACTTTCAACTCTCTTCCACATGCATTGTCGAGGTTTCCTCCTGTATCTTAATTAACTGCTCTTGTTATAGTTGGGCCTGGTAACCTTGTGTCAAATTTTTAAATATCAGCAACCAAACTGGCCCTTAACCTTTTCGCATTGGTCACTGGAAACAGTTGTGGTCACTTATCAGACCGTTATAGATTCAGGGACGCCTCTATGGCCTTTAAAAGAAACTGAATGATTTTCCTTTTCAAATAGGCAACTTGACCCTTTTTTCACTTTAATCTCTTCTCTATTTGCCCAGTTTTTTCATGTTGGCACGATGATTCTGCATCTTATCTGAAGATTCTTCACGGAGACTAGGTATGCGATCTTTTTAATTTCTCTTCTAAAATTTGAAGTCTTGGGACGTTTTTGCTGTTAACCTGAAACTCCCTGGAAATATATGTTTATGCCATAGCGAGTAAAAGAGTACCTCTTTTACAATCTGTAGCCGAATTTACATACATTTCCAGTATATGATGTTTGTGCCTGCAACCAGATACGTGCATATCATTTTACAGAGCCACACTTCTCTTATGCTCAGACACTTCAAATCAAATTCAGCATATACCTTTAGTATGGTTGTCAGAGTCTGCTATAGTTATGGGCATAGCTTTGCCAAGCCCTTTTCTCTTGCTCAGACCTTTCCAACCGCTCATCCATTTGGCTTTCTTTGTTTCCTAGGCAATAAATTGGGATGGCAATTGACCCTTGTAATCCAGTAAATTGATCCAAATCCAACCCAGTTCTCTGTGTTCAAAATTAAAATTTAAAATTTTCTGTCTATAAGGGTGGTGGATTGAGCTGGGAGCTTGGGTTGTATGCACTCATGCCCAGATTTGAAAATGATATGTGAATTGGTTGGAAGGATTTGTAAATTTGGAAAAATTGGATGTATTTATTGCAGATTTTGTGGCTGTAAACATTGATTTTTTTAAATGAGAATCATCTTGCTCTTTTATAACCAGCTGCATCACCATGTTGAACTTGCTGATTTCCCATATCTACAGTTCGTAATCTAACGTATTCCGATAAATAAAAATCGAGAAGGAAGAAAACATTGTGTGGGAAATAACCACCTGAAAATGTGATGCCCAAAATACAAACCAGATGAAATGGGTAGGTTCGTATTTCATGGGCTTATTGGTATTTGTTCTGGCATGCATACCTTTTGAGTTTTAGTCTGGTTCAGGTATGATGGCCAACCAAATTGAACCAGACCCATTGCCTACCTAGCTGTAGTATATGCTTCTATATGTTCCATGCGAAGCTTATTTTGTGGCTGGAAACCTGTGCATACTAGTACGCACGTTTGAGCAAGTCCAATTAGGTTGCAGTCATAGAAGAACTATCATCCAGTTTGTTTAGTTAAAAACATTTGTTAACTATGTCAACAGACATATTCCGTATGTAATGTTGTAAAGAAATTCCCAATAATAAGTTTGTCTTCTGTTCCATAAACACTAGAAATTTTCAACTTCCATAGTTAAAGAGAATAGTAATTGACTTTAAGTTCATGAACTTATTACAAATTTTGGGTTTTCATCATCTCAAAGACAGACAATTATTTACTTATGGAAGAAACTTGTTCCATACAGTTCTATTCTTTAGAAGTATTTGTTCCCACGCATGCGGAAGCACGTGTGCGTGCACACACTTTTCATTCTAGGATTGCTACATTGCTTAAAGTTTTGAAGGGTTAACAAGTCCTATTTTGAGATTCTGGAATTCTGGGTATGTTTATAGATAGGAATTTGATGACAGGAGCTTTATATTACCATTTTGTAAAGTGGTAAAACGTATTCCTGCAATCCATCAGAAAGAAATCATTGTTGAAGTGAAATTATGTTCCTTGTTTTATTATTTTCTGCTGTAAATTCAGCATACCGACAAAAATTGAGTAACTACAAACAAAACACAGGAATTCAATTCACTGGCCGAAACGACAATGACAACAGCTACTAATTTAATTTTGGATATGATAAACAAAGAAGGTAATCAGAAAATTTAGGTGGAATCTTGAGAGGATGTGAAGGGGAAGTTACTAGAAATAAGAGAAGAGGACAAGAGCTAGAAGAACACTAAATTCGTAGGACTTTTTTTTTTCTTTCTGCATCTACAGTACTAAATACAGACTTTTTTGACCTATGTATATGATTTTGTACTATAAAACAATTAATTGACCCGGAATCTGAAGATATACCCTTCTATGAATGTTCACTTGAACATATGTCTGGGTACTGTTCATGTGGAATACTGATCAACATTCTTTCTTTACAAGGATCCTACAATTACTATTAACCCTATTCGACTTAATCTGCATTAACTTAACCACTTAAACTTAAGGATGAGATAATCCAATGATCTCAATGCCACAATATAAACTCCCCTCAAACCCTTGTTGCTCTGGGGCGCATTCCTCCACCATCCTGAAAAAACTATTAGTTGGATCACACACATGCACACCATCATCAAGCCACAATTCTCTAATCAAACATATGTTTATATTCATGGTGAAGGTTATGAACATATTGATTTGTTTCATTTTGATGAAAATCTGTGTCAATTTGCATGGTCACGATCCTCTTTATTTTGTGCGCTCTGTAAGCAGTAGGGATGCATCCGTGTTGGATTTTATTATTATTATTATTGTTATTGTTACTACTACTACTACGACGACCACCACCCTTGCTATAATTATTATCTGTTTTCACATTTTATGTCTTCTTCTTTAAGGTCTATACATATTTTTAGGGTTATTTGAATACAAATCCGTAACCAGTGTCTTAAATCAATATTAATCTCTAACAGGATGGACCTTTGATATTGGTACACACAATGTGGGATCCACTTTATTAGGTCTCTCAACCATCAAACAAACACAAAATATTACATTCACTCTAATTTCTAATTTTCATTTGGATATTTGCAACTTTACCTGCACCTTTATTCTCATCTTCATTCTCGCTTCATCTCAGAAACTGAATCAAATAGCCCCCCTTCCCTTTATTCTTCTTCTATGTTCTACATTAGGATTTTGATTTGCATATGAGAGGACATGGTTTTCTAAAGTAGGCTTCTATTTCAGCAACTCAGCTATGAGTGAACATTCTTGTGTGTACCAAATCGCTAGTGTCAAAAGGACAACAAATTTTTATGGAACTAGAAGCATACAGAGAAAATCTATAGTCAATCTCTAATTGCCTTTTCTTATTCAAAAATAAGGTGAACACACGAAACTGAAACACAATCACATGAACAATGAAACACCAAATACTCGAGCTCAACCTACTCAAGATCCATATTGCGAGTTTACATCTAGGTTGGAGTGCACTCAAGCACCTCCTCAATCTACTAGTGTTGGAGATGATTTCTCCTAGGGTGTTCTCTTTTTCAATGTTATCTGCCAAACCTTCTGATCCTTTCATGGTTCACAGTCGCGGTCTCGGCCGCCGACTCGACGGCACTGAGACGGATCTGTCTCGGCGACTCGGATCGGTATCGGACGATACACACAAAATGCTATATAGAAAGCTCAAAAAATTCTGAAAAAATCACGGCAAATCTTAAAAAATGTAGACATCCACATTCATGTATCACATGTTCAAAATATATCACCTAGCATACTAAACATAAAGCGAAAGCATAAATACACGCGTTGTCGGTAGAAACATATCAAAATACATGTACAATATAGTAAATTGCACAAACTATATTCATAAATACATACTAATGTAGTTATTTCCACATTAAATTGCGATGAGGCACAAAATTATCATCATAATGCCGAGTCGACCGAATCAACTCCGATTCTCGGCCTAGTCGGTCTTCTCTGAGTTGAGTCGACAGATTCATGACTCGGACTTCTCGGAGCGGGCCGAGACGGATACGACTCGGCCGACTCGTCTCGACTAGGACGAGTCTTAGAATCGTGGATCCTTTTGCCGGGTTTCATCAAGTATCCGCAGAGTATCTCCTGCCAGAGAGAAATGAAGTGGGGACAATCAAGAGTTTGCTTAGTGAGAAAGAGAAGTGGATATAAAGAGAAGTGTGGGTTATGGTGTTAAATCATGGACACTTAGTAATTTGATGATGAGGGCGAGTTCTTAACTCTTGATGTCAATTTGAGGTGAGTGGCTCATAATTGATGGGTTCAAATTTTGGGCCTAATATCAAATTTTGATTTTTTGGGGAATTTATATTGAATTAAGGTGCTTCTTGGCGACTTACATAAATATCCTTATCCTTTAAGGTGTTTTTGTTTCAAAATGTCAGCTAAATCTGTTGCCCTTTATGTGGTTTGAAGAACTTTGTGGATGTCATTTGCCAAGTACTAGAAAGATCATTGTATGATATTTTTTTATTTATATTATTATCATTATTTTACAGCACCCTCTATAATACTATAGTGGTCAATATAGGCACAAAACGCATCTCATTCCTAACAATTCTAAATGTGCATGTTGCCCTTTTTATGGTTTGAAGAACTTTGTGGAAGTCATTTGTCAGGTCCTAGGAAGATCCTTGCATGATATTCGTTTCATTTATATTATATAATTATTTTACAGCACCCGCTATAATACTATAGCAATCAATTATCGGCACAAAACGCATCTCGTTCCTAACAATTCACATATTAGTGTGGAAGGATACACAACATTTGGAATCTGATCAAATTTACTACATAATTAAAATTGACCAAATTTATGTCTCATGCCCCCTTGTTTTTTGTTGCATTTGAATTTTTTTCGTTGGAGGGAGGGGGGTTGGATTGGGTTGAGCGTAGAGGTGGCAATTACAACCTGAGTCGAGCCCGACCCAGAAATTCTGGGTTTGGGTCATAATCAGGTTAATTCGTTAGTTAAATTGGTCGGTTCTGGATTTAAGCTTAATCCGATCAAACTCATTTAATTGCAATCTCTTACTCTTTGACCTATTTAGAAACTCTTTAATTGCAAAATCTTAGTCTTCCTAAACTGAATCTCGTATTTTCTCAAATCACTCAACCTTTTAAATCTCTCAAACTCGCTGTTACGACCAGTGATCCTCCTAAGATCCTCCCTCCTATCCTCCCTCAAGTCGTCGTTGGACCGCCGCCCTCCTCCATCGCCTCTCCTTCCTCTTGTCCTTCCTCTCCTGAATTTGCTGCGGGCACGAATGTCGATTTCATTGCTGCTTTGCTTGCCGTAGCTTCTGAGTGAGTCCCACGACTGTCAATCAAATTGCCTAAATGCTAAATGAGTCTAATCGTGTTAAATGGGTCTAAATGGGTCGACACAACCCGCTCGACCCATTTACATTTAATAAACGGGTCAGCTGGGTCAGGTCGATCTATTTAACTCTATCATTGGGCTTGGGTTTTTACCATTTTGACTACCTTTAATAAAGGGTCGGATTTGGATAAGTTATATATGGATCAATCTGAATAGACCTGACCACCCAATTGCCAACCCTAGTTGAGGGTTGGAGGACTGGCGTTAATTTAGCATTTGGAACCTCAAATCTGATCAGATTTACAAGATCTACATTTGACCTATTCAAATGATTGGATCTAACTTGTGAGCTAAACCTTAAATCCTTGTCTAGATATGAAAACACTTCTAACATGTTATTGGCTTAGCAACATGTTTTATGAAACTCAGAGTTTATCTTATAATTAAATTCTCAAAAAGCCATGCCGAATTGCTTGGTTGATAATGATTCACAACTTGTTATGTCTTCCTCCCTTTGTGTGTCCAAATTGCATGACTACCCATGTCATAAATCACCATAATTTGTTATTTGCTTCCATTGCATTGAGTAGACCCATTTACCAAAGGCTATTATTGCCTTTGCGTTTACTGTCTGCATTGACATGTATATTGTATCACGTAAAGGGTTTGTTTGGTTACTTATAATGGAAGTATGAAATTGAGAGCATGACACTGGAAACAGGGCCGTTTCAGGACATGGTGAGGCCCTAGGCGAAAATTCGAAAAGGGCCCTTCTAGTAGTAGCTTAATTTGGTGTACCAAGCGTCTTTATTATATTACGTAAAAGTTAATTATATTGTACATTTTTTTCTTCTTAAAATTTGTTGTTCAAACCCTCATCTTTAATCCGGACTTGGGACTGACAATACGTCATAGGCGATGCACAAGCAGACTTAAAAACTTCTTTTAAATAATTAAAGTAAGACTTTCAAAGTATTTTTTGACTATTTTTAAATACTATTTATGAAGTAATTACTTTGAAATATAAATATTTATAGTTTAATTTTAAAATATAATTATTTAAAATTAATTTTTCTTTCTTTTTGAGATGCAAAATTACTAATTAAGTCTTTATACTTTACATTTTCTAAAATTTCTTTTTCAATAGACAATATCGCTAATCCACTCAATTTTTCTTGTGACATAGTTGATCTTAAGTAAATTTTTAGTAATTTTAGTTTAAAAAACTTCTTTCTGCTTAAGCAACTATTATAGAAATTGTTAAAAATATTCTATAAGCTATAAATGCATTTTAAAAAGAATCAATTCTTTTTAAATAATTCAATATTTCAATTGAAGATTTTATTTTCTTTTCAAAAATTTCTTTTAAAAATTTTAATTCAAAAAATAAATCATTGTCATCAATATTAGAAAACTCCCCATCATTTAAAACAAGTTCAAAACTAAGACAATACTTTTTAAATTATCCTCATATTTTAGTTTTTTAAATCAAATAAGAATCCAAAAATCTCTTTATATTATCTAAATTGTTCAAATCTACTATTAATAAATGAAATTGCTTGGTCTACTATGTATAGAAAATACATAGTTCTAAATGACTCGTCCGGTGACTGAGTTAGCTCGTATCAACATTCTCGTCAAACTTTTTATTTCTACGAATTATTCGTTTATAACGAAATATAGATTCTATTTCTATCTCATGTGCAATCTCAAACCCAATCATAGCCAAATGAAAATGATTTTCTCTATATTTTTTAAAAAATGTGAGCAAACCATTTAATTGATCTATAGCTGCATCCATGGGCATATCTTTAGATTGTAAATTCATACTAATTAAATTTACAGAAAATAAAATATCATACCAGATCATCATACCTAATAAAGATTCATAATTTTCTATATCATGTGTTGCTAAAGATTCAACTTCACTCTTAGTTTTTAGAATCTTCACTAGTTCTTTCTAATTCAATTAAAGCATCTCTAATTTATGGAGCTTGTTATCTTATCGCTTTAATATTTTTTACGCGATTCTTCCACCATGTCTGTAATAACGACTTAACAATTAAAGAAGGCATATGATGTAATAAGATATTTCATTGTTTGGTTGAAGAGGAAAATAATGTGTATATACGTTGCACAACATCAAAAAATGACAACTTTTGGACAAGAGTGCCATGTCACAAATTACTAGGTTCACATTATGACATCCACAAAGTGTATTATAAATGCTCTAGAATTTAGATCTAGCAATTTTTTTAGTACACCTTATTGTTTACCTTTCATTCGATATTTTGTTATATCCTTGGCCTAAAAATTCATTAATATCAAGTTTAAGTTTTTCAAGCACATTTATAAGTTCATTAAAAAGTTCGATGTATCATTTACTTTTATAAATTCCAAAAAATATTTTTTCCTGAGTAGCTAAAATATTTACACCTTATTATAAGAGTCATCTGTTCTTTTTGAGTTATGACATCTGAGCGCAATCAAGTATGATTGAATAATATTTTACTTTTTTTTAAAATAATTTTTTATTTCAGCAGCCAACAATTGTATCAATTCATTTTGTATTTTGTAACCTAAATAATGCTTAGTGATTTCACTGTCTTTGATACGACGAATATATTCTTGCATTACTGGATTAAATTCAGCAATCAGTTCAATTAAGCTTAAATATTTTTCATTGTTGTTTTGATATATCTTTTCATTGCTTCATCAGAATGTCATATTGTTTCTGGAAAGAGTTTTAATAACAACAATAATTCTTAATAACACATTTTTCAATGCTCTTTCTTTTTTAATTTGTCCCTGAATTTTGTCATCAATTGTTTTGTTCTTTAATAATCTTGTTTGTAAATCAATCTAACGATCCATGTTATTAATATGTTCATTTGATATTTCATGACTTATAAGCTTAGAATCAATATTTTTTCAATCTCTACACCCTTCGTTACTTAATTGATTTTGGATAAAATAACTTATAGCAAAAGCAAAATACTTTGTCGAACTCTTTTAAATATACCAACCATTTTCTATCATATTTTTCACCTCTTGCAATTATTTAAGTATAACAGTGAACAACAAATTTTCTTCCATTTTGACCAACAAAAATTTTAAAATTTTTTCTCTAATCAGATCTCGTTCTATTAATAAATCTCTTACTTTTGAATCAATCTTTATCCTAATGTCTCGGATCATACAAGTTTTCTATTGAGTTATCATTACTTTCAATAGTTTCTATGTTAGGAGGGTGTTTATCACAAAATTGTTCATCATCATCTCTTTGATTTTGTTATTTCATTTTGTCCCAACTCAATTAAATTGTGTGCTTGTTCAGTTAGTATATTTTCATCAGAACTAATTATTTCATTTACTTTATTATTAATAATAGACCTATCAATAGTTCTCTTTTGAGACTGAATCAACTAATCTGGTTTTTTCTTTTTTTTTTTTTACGCTTTTGAAATTCAGATTCAAAATTTTGACAAGTCATTATGCAAATAAAAAAATTAACACCCTTAGATATTTTGACAAGAGCTAACAAATATATTAAAAATTAAAACGATAGAATCTTACAGAATAATAAAACCTCAGGTCCTCAGCTCTACACAATATGCGGAAGCCTACTGCAGTCACAACCTGTAAGAGACATAAGAAATCAACTATTTCTTGAGAAATCAACGATTAAAATTTAGAGATGTTAAACAACTTAATTGTTTATATGACTTGATTTCACAATTCTTTGATGATTTAAAAAATAGATAAGGATCACCTTGAGAACTGAGACTTGCAGAACGCCAAGAGCTGAGACTTGCAGACGAGATCACCTTGAGGATCTGATTCAAAGGGAAACAAAGATTATTACATGCAAATTTTAAGCATATATGCAAATCTGAACAAATTGCAAATTTTAAACAAATAGCAAAGGTTCGATGCTATCTGAATAACAAAATGGAAGAAAATCAGAAGTATTACTTGTAAATTTCAAGCAATATGCAAATCAGATGATGCCAGGCGTTTCCGTATAAATAGTTCTGTTTATATCACCAATAATACTGCTAAATCATTAACTTCATTCATTTTGTGAGATGTAAACACATGGTTTTGACTTTTGTTTTTCTACTACCTCAATTCAGGTCCACTTTCCATCCATAATTTAAATACACATCCATTGCCTAAATTGAACCTAATTGTAGTCGTACATAGAATATGAAATCATTTCTGATTAAAAAGTCAGCTTCCAAAATGCTCCATCCACAAAATCAAGAAATCGTTCAAGAGCAAAAATGTAAAAAAAAAGTTCCAGCTACCAATGAATACAAGGGCAATGAATTAATGCCATAGATTCTAAATAGAACCATGCTAAGAGCTCGAAAAATTCCCCTTTTATGGAGTCTTACTGCCTTGAAATAGCGAACACCCCCTTATGGCTAAAGTCAAATCAATCAATTTTGATCTAATTCAAACACCAAAATAGAAAGTGATACTGATGATGATCATCACCATTACCTTGTAGAGCAACTGCGGAATCAAGTACTGACAGGAGCAGAAGCAAGAGGCATGCTACCACGACCATGATCAAAAAGGCTGCAGCTGTCGGCTCCCCAACATGTTAATACTGCGATTGATCAATCGGCGGCAAAAAGAAGTCAACCTCAACAGCAGTTTCAAGAAGCAAAGAGCATGTCAAAGAGTTTAAGAGAAATTTAGGGGGGGGGGGGAATGTAGAATGAAATAAATGGAGATTATATTTTTTTTGTCTTTTGATCTTTAAGGAGCATTGAATTTTTCTTTTTTTCTCGCTCAAAGTTTTAGAGTTAAAAAGAGAAGATGAAAAGCTCTCCCTTGTCCCGATGGGGCCTATAAATGCTTTAAAACGAAAAAAAGAGAATAAATGCACAGCCCGTTAGGAATTGAACCCGAGATCCTCAGCACCAAGTTCAAGTGCCCAAATCGTAGAGGAGCAACAACATTAGTTTTATATATTATTTTCCTTTTAGATATATGGTATCATATGCATAAATTGAGCCCCCTCCACTAGGTGAGGTCCAGGCGGTTGTCTCACCTGCCTAGTGGTTAGGGCCGACCCGGATTGCAAATCCAATTCATACTATTGGTTACTTGTAATGGAGATGTTTCCATTGGATTCTGATTTTTTTTTGTTTGGTTTGATGTATTTTGAATGTCAAGATTGTCAATTCATGATGTATCCAATCTTGTTGAGTAACTCCTAGAATTGGAATTTACAAATTTCAATTTCATAGAAAATCTTGATTTGCAATAACATGCATAATTTTGGAAATCATGGATATACAATTATGGTTACTAAAAGAGCCGATCTTATTTGTTGTGTTTACTAAACCAAGCGGGCACAGTTTTCCAAACTTCAGCTTGCAGCTTTAGTTACATTGTTCAGTCATGCTCTTTTCTAGTCCATTATACTATTTCTGTCTACTACCTATAATATAAGTGTGAATAACATACTTAGATGCTGCTTTCCTTTTTCCGATGCAATTTTTATCCATAAAGTGGATCTAGATATCCAATCCAATAAGGTGAAAAAGGACCCACTTTACCATCCAATCAGTGTTTTAAAAAACCCGTTATGTAACCCGTTATAACTCGTTATATAATGTAATGTCGACCAATTGTCATGTAACAGGTCTAAAAAACGCAATATTTAATAACTATGGTTATTTCACTCGTAACTTGTGTTACGTTACGTTATTAACGTAACACACCGTAACCTACGTTATGGTGCAAGTCGACTTTTTATAAACCCCCATATTCTCTTGGTCTATGGCAAAAAAAATCCCCACAAATTCGCTCGTTTGTCATCTTCTCTGCAACCTCGTCATCTCCTCGTTCGACGCCGAGAAAAAAGAAGAAGACATACCTCTCTTTGGTTGACAACAAAATAACTACCTCTGGTGGTTTTCTGTCGGTTGGTTCTCGCCAACGTCGTCTCCAAGTGGTGGTTCTTCGTCTCCAAGCACATGTAAGCTCTCTCTTCTCTCTCTCCAGTCTTCCTCCCGGATCTCTCCCTCTCGATCTCTCTGCTTTCTTTCCTGAGGGCGCGAGAGAGCAGAGAGAGATCGAGAGAAAGAGCTGAGAGAGATTGAAAGGAGAAAGAGTCGAGAGAGTGATAAGGGGAGAGTAGAGAGATCAGGAGTAAAATATTGAAAAGAGTGAAGGACGCGGGAGGGGGAGATAATTAAATAGCATATTGTAAATTGAATTATGAATTATAATGAATAGAGTAACTAAGAAATTATGACTTATGATTGAATTATGAATCTTTTTGTAGATTGAATAGCATGATAAAAATTATGAATTATAATGAAATATGTGAATCATATTGTTATTTGTGTAGATGGAATTATAAATTATAACTTGTGAATGTGAACAATTATGAATAACATGATAAAAAATTATGAATAGCATAATAAAAATTATGAATTATAATGAAATATGTAGATCATATTGTTGTTTGTGTAAATGAAATTATTAATTATAACTTGTGAATGTAAAAAATTATCGTGATACTTGCTAATAATTGTTGTGACTTGCTAAATGTGTTATATATTGTTTTGATATTTTTTAATTTTTTAAAATTATTTTTCTATTTATATTTTTTTAATATAGTATATATATTTATTTTTATTAAATAAATATTAAATCGCGTAACATACGTTATGTGTTATGTTATAACCTATGTTAACATAATAGAAGAAAAACGTTATTGTTACGCTATCGTTATTTTGAACATTGCATCCAATAATCCCAACAACACACCTTCCCAGTTGGAGAACCTCTATCAATCAACAAAACTCTCTCCCAATCCATTCACCAGTTTGCTGCCTCATTGTCCTCTGCTGAGACATCCGCCTTTCCTCATTGGTTGAGACAATACAAAGAAATCGTCACGCATGCCCCCCTTCCCACACACACCCGGACCTGATAAAAGAGATTTTACCATTGGAGAGTGAAAAATAGCCCATCTCTCCCTAATTGATTAATCTCTGCACTCACTTTTAGGAACCCCTACGCCCTTGCACACACACTCGGACCTGATAAAAGAGATTTTACCATTGGAGAGTGAAATAATAGCCTATCTCTCCCTAATTGATTAATCTCTCCGCTCACTTCTAAGCACCCCCCTCGCACACGCACCCGAACTTGATAAAAGAGATTTTACCATCGAAGAGTGAAAAAATAGCCCATCTCTCCCTAATTGGTTAATCTCTCCACTCACTTCTATGGCATCATGAAAGGGTAGCATTGGTGGTTCTCCACTATCGCGCTTTACAGTGTCAACTTTCCTTTCTCTAAGCTTCTAGGGCTTCATTTTCTCTTTCTGTTTTTCACCTTCACAAATCTAAAAGCTAACCCCTTCTTGGTTTTTAGGTTACTGCCTATCACCCAATGAAAAATGGGAGAATACAGAGAGAAGAATTAATTTTCAATTTCTTTTACCAGCTCTCACATGTTTCACTTGGTGGACAATGTTATCTTTTTGCCTACTATGCTCGTTGTTGTTATGCGTCAACTAGGGTTAGGTGCAGAGAGTGTCAAAACATTAACTCTTGGAGACATTTTTAGGTGGTTTTGTGTAATCGGCCCTTCTATATTGTTTGGACTTTCCTCTTTACTTCTAGCACTGTTTTAAATATCGGCAGAGTCGGCCGAGATATCTGCTGATATCTCATTTTTATTTCTGCCACCGATACGATATGGGGAAATCATTTGCCTATATCGTTTGCAGCAAAATAACGGCCGATATTTAAACTATCGACTTATAAATCGTCCAATATGAGTCAGCGCAAAATCGATTGATATAGATTTATTTTAATTGAGTTCATTTTTTTTTGAAACCATTTGCATTGAACTCAAACCCGGCCCATCACTCAACTATATAAGTGTTGTTTGCATCCTTATGGCTCGATAAAAATCGAGCCCTAATATTTCTCCTCTGTGAATTGACAACAACGACGATTGATTTCTAGATAAGTAGATTATACAACTTCTAATTTTATATTTTACAATTCCATGAAATAACTTATTTATTACACGACACACGACTGCGTGCAAATGTACA
Source organism: Agave tequilana (assembly GCA_038442645.1). Classification (NCBI taxonomy): domain Eukaryota; kingdom Viridiplantae; phylum Streptophyta; class Magnoliopsida; order Asparagales; family Asparagaceae; genus Agave; species Agave tequilana. The sequence continues at coordinate 5,464 of JAVJIF010004318.1, read as the reverse complement.
TTATTTTTTTTTTTACTGTCTTTTGCATGCATATTATATCATTTTTATTTGGTAGATGATATCTATGACACTAAACCAACATTTAGTTATTAATATTTCATTATATATATTGTCCGATATGATATGCGCGCGTATCCCCGATATCTCCCCCGATATCCGATATACGATATGAAACCCCCCATCTGAAACGATCCGATATCCGATATTTAGAACCTTGACTTCTTGAACCTTACTAAACTCTTGCTAGATAAATTATAAGTGACTTCCCTACTATTAAGTTTCAATCCTTTCTTCTTGCTGCTGGCATATACTGGAAATAGCTCACCCTGAAAAAAAAAAGAGGACATAGCTTCAAAGGAAAAGCAGTAAAAAATAAAAGCAACAGAAGAGAGACTGATAGTTGCCATCACACAATTCATTAGAAGTTGTCATACTGTCACACTTCTATTATTTTCTAAAAGAGAAGTTCTAATGAGTACTATCATGAGAAGTTCTAATGAGTACTATCATGTATCTGTAGTTCACATTCAAAAAAACTCCTATAGTCTTGAATCTGGACAAATTTGTGTTAAAATTTTTAACTTAGGAAAGGTTTCCTAAAAAAATGGTTGCATTGGGCCAAAATTCATTTTCTGATGCTTCTGGGGACTATTTGAGTTCCAGCTTAATCTTCAGAAGGACCAATTTAAGCATTAAGGAGTTGTGAGTTTGGTTTGCCTTTTCCTCTATCATGTATATACCATCAAATCTGGCTCAATTTATTTGATTGAGGACTGTCATTTTTATCGAGTATATGTTATGACTTATGAGTCCAATGTAGATATTTAGAATCTTAGATTCCATATTGAAATGGTAAACTCTAGCATGAGGTGTGTTCTACTTACCAGCTTCCGGCATTTGATGGCATATAACTGAGAGACCATATGATATTTCCTGAAGATGCAGGAGCTCACGTGAAACTTATATGCATTGAATGTTGCATGATGAGAATATATGCACATTTTTTAATTACAAACTGTTTCCACAAAGTTAAGACCAAAACCTCTGTTTCTAGGCTTTCAAATCTTGTTACTTGGTATATGTCTGTTATTTTATGTGTTTGCACCCGCATTCTCAACCCACATGATTCATGTGTTTTCAATTTCTCCAAATTTTGTTAAGTAGTTTAGGTACTGCTGGTGAATTTGCGTGAAGTACTTTACCATATAATTGCTCATTGTTCTTTCGCATCTGATGTAAGAAGGGAACGTCTTGACCCATGATGCATGTGTATGCATGTGCAGGCACGGCCATGTGTGTGTCCATCATGGTCAAAATATTGACCACTTACAGCAGATTCAAAGGAACAATGAGCAGTTTTTGGGTGGGTGGGGTGTGTGTGTGTGGGTAAAGTGATCAAAATAACAATGAGCAATCATAATCCTTTTCATGTCTATTTATTTAAGTATTACATTCTACCTACCTTGCCTGTGCTTATGGACGGAGTGAAATATTGAATATCACTTTAAAAATATCACACATGATTCGGGATGAATATGTCCCATTTAAAGGACTATAACATCTTCTAGATTCTTTGTTCTGTGTGTGCGTGTGGCATACAGTATATATCACATTCTTTAGTTTGATGATCTCGTTGCTTCATTTCCATGCAGCTGCAAAAAGCAGCCAAGAAGTTATGTCATCAACAAAAAACATTGCCAGTGTTCTAAAAACTGTGTGTGGGGCTGCGTATAGGTAAATACAGCATGCAGCCACTGTATGGGGTGTCATGCAGCTAAGAGGAGGCTTTGTTTTTTGTTTTGTTTTGTTTTGTTTTTTGTTTTGTTTTTTTGTTTTTTTGGGGGGGGGGGGGGGGGGGGGGGGGTGGGGTGCAGTTTCATGCTTGTTTGGGTGGGTGGGATGTTTGCGTGTGGGTTAAGTGATCAAAAGAACAATGAACAATCATAATTCTTTTCATGTCTATTTATTTAAGTATTATCCTACTGCATTCTACCTCTTGCCTATGTCAAATGGACGGAGTGAAATATTGAATATCACTTTAAAATAGCACGCATGACTCTGGATGAATATGTCTCATTTAAAGGACTATAACATCTTCCAGATTCTTTGTTCCTTGTGTGTGACATATAAGTCACCAAAATTCTTTAGTTTGATGATGGATTTGAGTGATATAAAACACTGAAAAATAGTCTTTACTGAAGCTTCTGCTGTCTCCGTTGCTGATGCTTCTTGCCTTTAGCCACCACAGCAGCTGCTTGGGCAAGGAACTCTTTTTCTTCTCCTTCTTCTCCCCTTTCCTTTCTTTTCTTTTCTTTTCCTTCCAGCAGCCACCTCTGATATGTGGCCATATATACGCTATTGGGTACTTCCACATGGTGCCGTACACTGTTTTCTGTAACATTGATTAATGTGATTCATTGGGTAAAAAGATGTCCTCTCCTCCTATTAGCATTTCATATATTTTCATCTTAATCAAGCTTAGAAATGCATTTTGGAGATAACTTGATGCCTGAGGTTCTGGTAGAAGCAGTCATGTTCCGTAATCTATAAATGCATGTGTGCTCCGAACTTTAATAGCATTTTTCAATGAAGAAGTGTATTTGACATATGAAGGTGGGTTTGTCATGGTGTTGGCAACGTACCAATCCTGAACTAGCATTTAAAGGCTAGCTGTAATGTTGGAGCATTTACATTTTATCATCCAGTAATTGTCTTTGTTGTTTATGATATTTTTGCTGCAACTTTATAATGCTTCTAATTGTGTGAATACTCTTGTGGATCCTTTTTACAGGGCAGTGGAGGTGGAAGATGGGGTGGGGGTCCATTGAGAGGTGGGGGTAGAAGGGGTGGCAGGTCATTCAGGGGTGGAGTTGGTGGCAGAGGCAATTTCAGCCACCAGCCTCTGAGGCAATATGGTGGAGTGCCTGCCTCTTCTTGTGGCACAGAACGAGGGCGAGGGCGAGGGCGGATGGGCAGTAAACGTGGTGGCAGGAAACATCATCATTCTGCTTCAGACTCGCAACCAACTCATACTGTAACTGTGCCAGTTGTGGAGCAGTCACCATCACCAGATGGAGGGAAGCAGCAGGCAACGACTCAGGCACCACCAGCGCCTGTTCTTCCACGGCATCCTTTCCTCCCATTTGCGTGGTGTGACATTTGTAGGGTGGATTGCAACAGTTTGGAAATACTGGAGCAGCATAAGAACGGCAAGAGACACAAGAAAACTGTTCAGAGAGTTGAGGAGATACAGAGACAGCAGAAGTTATTTGCTGAGTTACAAGCAAAGGTCATGCCTGATATGATGCTCCCAACTGCTGTAACAGAGAACACCGTGGTGGTGGGGGAGTGGAAAGTGTATCTGTTGCACCTGAAAATATTACAACAGCTGCGGTCTTGTCTAGTAAATTGAGCGAATCGGCTAAAGCCTCTGTTACTGTTGACAACACTCCAGTTGTGGTCGTCTCTGCAGCCCAAGGGGATGATGTAAACAAAACCAATAATCTAGAAACTAAACCAAACATAGTCTTGACAGCTCAACAAGGCTCAGAAGCTGAGGCGGATAGGGCTGGGGAGGGCCAGTTGGAGCCTGCAAATGTGGGAGGTGCAACTGAGGCTCCATCATCTGCAGCATCAGTAGTCGAAGAACTACTCACAGAGGGATCAACTGAACTTCCCAAGAGACATAGTGGCATGAAGCGGAAGATGACAAAGTTTGGTCGGGGTGGGAAGCGGCTGAAGGGCTTTGAGCCAGTGCGAGGCCGAGTTCCTGAACGTCCCAAAGAACGACCAAGGGTCTGTACTCTCTGCAATGTGCTGTGCGAATCACTGGTTGTGTTCGAGTCCCATATATCGGGTAAGAAACATACTTCTAAGATCAAGCGCTTCCAAGGCCAAGGAACATTTTACGGGCCTATCACTGTCTACATTCCGCCCAATCAGCCATCAGCCTATCCAATACAAGGTCAGGAGCCATTATTTTACGGCCTCAGGAGCCAAGAGATGCTCCTGCACGGAACATATATGGGGCCAAATGGTCTGCAGGTAGAAAATTACGGCTTTCATGAAGGTGTCCAAGGTGCGAAAGACAAGGATGCTGAAGGTGGAATTCCAAAACCACAGGTGAGGGAAGGGTTGGAAAATTCGGAAGGTGAAGCAGTTCCAGCTAACGGTGACAAGGATGTTACAATCATGGACAATATTGAGAACCAAGATGATGATGATGATGCTGCTGCTGCTGCTATAGATTTTGCATGAAATAAGCCCCGTTTCTTGCCAGTAGCACCTGAAACAGCAAGTTCTGAAGCAGACGATGCTTTTAGTCTTACACAAGATGTTTTCGCTGTGCCAGAATCCATTGTTCTTTCTGGGGATGCCAAAGGTGAGCAGCCCAGTTCAAATGTCGAAGAACTTAATGGTGGAGTGGAGATGTCTATTTAATGAGCCTGGCAGAAACGCTGTGTTCTTCTTGCTTGACCCATCTGAACATTTGCACTGAAAACAGGAATTCTCTATCAAAAACTTGTTAACTTAAAACTTTGTTCCGCACCCTTGCAGGACATTACAGTGGTACACAAAACTGAGGATTTTATAAGAAGTGCCACATTTGTTACAATCAGGTCGATCTTGGCCTTACGATTACCCACATGGTGATATCGTTATCTTGATGGTATATTTTCTGCTTGTTTGTTTGTTGAATTCTTTTTCTTCTTTATTTGGGTTTTATTGAGAATGCAAATGCTGACATAAACTGCTTACAATTATTCTCTCTCTCTTGCTACAACCTGTTCAGCTAGAAACATGGGTGAATTGTGGATGGTCATGTGAAATCTTCTGCTCAATCATGCATTTCTTGTGTTATCATTGAACCATTTTGTTGGTACGATTGTTAACCTCATAAACTGTATTAGTTGTGATTTCTTTGGTTTTTAATTTCTTCGCATGATGGCATGGTCATTTGTGATCAGTGAAAAAGAATCATACATTGATTCAATAATCACAGATGCATTCAAGAAAGAAAGAATGTTATTTCAATAAATAGAGGTTCCAAGAAATACATGAATCTTGTATACGTATATAATTCGCAAAAAATACATGTAGGCACAGTTCTCGTTCTTGTTGCTCATCCCACCCACCAGGCACCATGACATCGGCAAAATGCATGCAAGCAAATACGATAGAAACCCTTTGAAGAATCTGCAGCAGAAAGAAATGGTGGCAGCAGAAAGAAATGGTGGGTAAGCAGAGAAGAATTCAGGACATCGCCGAAGATGAAGTCGATGGACCCCTCGACTTAGCATTCCTTGAAGTAGTGGCGCCCCGCGTCATCGCAGAGCGTGTCCTGCGCTCCGTAGAACCCACAGCCATAGAAGTAGGCCTTGTCGCCGTAGATCCGGAACCCCACGGCCTGCCATCTTTCCATTCCTGGCAGTGGTTCTAGTGCCGTGTTCTGTTTGTGTTCAAA